>JBCNJP010000007.1:50330503-50373750 GCA_039602395.1 Deinandra increscens subsp. villosa | reverse complement strand
TGAAGATCACTAAACCTCCTTTTCCCGGTTTCATTGACATGTATGTGGATTCCTAGGTTGTTTGATTTTATGAACCTTACTTTAAGGTCAAACTGATGAAGGAAATTGGTTTAGTAAGTGATAATATGCTAAATCTATGCCGGTGTTTAGGTTGTATGAGTGAAATTGTATGTAGTTACTAGAGGTTGTAAATAGGGTCTAAACCCAACTCATGGAAATCGAATCCCATGGGGGTTAGGAGATTGAGTTGATTATTCTAACCTTAGGGAACCTCGATTGTATGTTAAAATTGATAAACTGGGTATAAATTGTGAAATTGAAATGCTTGTAATCAAAGGTGGGTTGAAATGGTAGACTAGATGTCGTTTATTAACAAGAACATTATGAATTTCTACAAGGTGTTTGTGGAAATGCCTAAAAGAAAGTGGGAAATTGAATTAGGTTGACTTAACAAAAATGGTTGGTTTTATATGCTTTGTGATGACAATTTTCATAGATTGATTGGTTAATTCAAGTAATCAAATTGTATAGGTGAAGCAGGTGGAAGCACTACACAACTTCGTGAAGGAAAGGATGAAGCTTGACGTTTGAGGTAACATAAGTGTGCTAGACTAACTTTTATAGGAGCGTGAGAATGTTCCAAAATTCTAAACTAAAGTAAATGTGTGTGATAGTGAATTATGCGAAGGAAAATTTTAGTGGTGGACTATCGATAAACGAATCTAAAATGAGAATGAGTTAAATGACCCATTTGGGTTAGAAGGAAATTTTCCGTGTGGGTTAATATGGAAATTGAGGAATCCAAGAGATCTTGGATTGAAATGTGGTTAGGAATAACCAAAACTTATGATTGCACCTTCAGGTGAGAGTGTTATCTTGGCATAAGTCATTGTGTCAAGAGGAGGTTGAAATTGTAAAAGAAGTTGAACATTGTAATAGCTTATTGTTAAGAGATCTATGTTTTTGCATATGAAGTATTGTACATGCATGATTAGATTGTGATGAATTTGGTTAGAAGCCATAATGATGAAATTGCCTTTAGATCATGATTAAACTGGTCAACGGGTTAGGATCTTCGTGTAATATGATGTTGTTCCCTAAAGTGTAATGCTCAGTGTTTGATATTGTATGAGGTTAAATTCCATTGATTGTACACTCAAAAAGATGTATAGGATGGCGGAATAAAGGTTGAAAGGAGAGTTTGGAGGAAATGCTGAAATTTTCCTTAAAATTGGCTAAGTATGAAACAGGGGAAAAACCAGCTTGATCGCTGGAAATCCTGCTCCAATCATACCACTTGGAGTAACTCATGCAGCAAGCGATACGTTTGATTATTAGGCATATCACCTAGTTTAACTGTTATTCCAAACGATACGCTTGAAACTCAAATTTAAAGTTTTGTTGCTTTTCTTGACTTTGAGGGTCTTGTTGTGGGTTGGAATGTTATATGCTATTAATACTTATATGTTACTAGTGTTCATGGCAGGAAATAAATAGAAAACGCCGGATCAAGATCGAGCATGAAGCTTTTGGGAACCGGACAACACCATGGTTTTAGATTGTTGATATTTTGGTAGATATTATAGTAGCACGTTTTTAATCTCACGCTGATTCAGAAGTGGTTATTAATTATAAACCTGTTTTGAACGAAGACGTAAATTATTCCATTTGTAAGTAATGAAAGTGAAATCTTCTGGCTCGTATTTTTAAGAACTAAATCTGTCGTATTAACGGGTAGAGTGTTACAAGTTGGTATCAGAGCCACGGTTTAAGGGATTCAAGTGTTGAAAAAACACTAGAACTCAAACCAAGTGCTCATGATATGGAAAAGGGGTATTCGGTTCCAGGCTCGAATGTGTGACCCGGTAAGTAGTTAAATGCTTATTATTGATGTTATTAACACTATGATTTAATGGTTGTATTGTGATGACTGCTAATAGTGGATGAAATCTAATGAAATTAATTGAAAATGTAGAATGAGGGGTCAACCACAACGGTGGGTGTTTAAAACACCATGCCTGCGTGTGTAAACGATATTAGGCCAAGTGGGGCTAGAGAGGTCAATGTGATATGTTAATTGGAAGAGCTTGATGGGGGGGGGGGGTCCTAATTGTGTAAGTAATTAGGAATGAGGTGTGAATGATATATAAAATGTGGTGTGGATTTCTATTTGTAATTGCAAATAATGGAATTATGTTGGAAGTTTTAACATGAAAGAAGTATGGAATGTTATGAAGTTTACTAATCAATTGTACATTTTCAGTTTGCAATGCCAATTGAAGATGATCGAGGTAGGGCCCTTATAGGGGCTATGATTGCTGAAGTTAGGAAGTTGGTGACTGATAAGGTGGAAGCCACGGTGGATGTTGCTCTAAGAACCCACGTGGGTAAGATGGAAGCTACTCTAATAGAAACATTAGAGAAGAAGTTGGAAGCAATAAAGAATGAACCGAGGGGTGAACTAGAGGGGGGGGGGGTGAAGGAGAAGGGAAGGTGCACGTACAAAGATTTTATGACGGACAAACCTCCTCTCTATACGAGTGATGCAAACCCGATAGCCTACTACCGGTGGTTAACAGATATAGAGGCAGTGCATGCAAGAAGTCATTGTGATCCAACGGATCAAGTGATGTTTGTTATGGGACAACTCCGGTCCCGAGCAAAGGATTGGTGGGTTTGATGGAAGCAGAAATAACAAAAGAGGTTACAAACCCTATGTTGTGGGAGAAGTTTAAGGAATTGTTTACCACCCATCATAGCCCCCAAGCAGAAGTAAACAAATTGCAAGACGAGCTTATGTTGTTCCGTTAATAGAAGGGTCAACCAATTAGAGAAGTGATTGGGTTCTTCTTGGATAAGGTGAAGTTCTGTAAGGATTTGCTCCGAACGGAAAGGCAGAAAATCAATTTGAGATGCTATCTATTAATGGTATAAAATTCCATGATTTTTTTGTTTTGTTTTTGAAGGTGGATGATTTAATCCTTTTGCATCAATATATGAACGGATCAAGGAAGCTCAAGAAGACTACTAACTTCATCACCGAAATGACCGTTTGGTGTATTTGGAAGATGAGGAATGACAGGGTGTCCAATCAAGCTGTGGTTTCTAAAATAAGAGTAATGGAGGAGATCAAAATTCTAGGTCATCTTTGGCTAACGAATCAGGCTAAACTGTTAATTTCTTGGAAGCAATAGTGTGCCTATAATTTTAGATCCATATAATTTCAAATTTTCTTGGGTTTCATTTCTTCTTGTAATATTTTGGCTAGTGGCTTTGTAGCATGTTAATATATGATTGTGTATGCCATTCAAAAAAATAAAATAAAATCTTCACCTAATTATCTAATTATTGTATAACTATATACATTAACTTTGAAAATCAGTAAAGTAAATAAAAAAGAGTTGCGCTCCTTAGGGCATGCGTATGGTGGCGTGGGGGGGGGGGGTTGTGGAAGGGGACCACGTGGAACACCGCCCCCTTCACGTTTTGGGGCCGCGCTGTTCTTGGCTGTGGAGAATCACACGGTGTGAATGAAGGTGTTAGTTGGGTTTGCTTCAATCACAAGATTCCACACATTTTTTTTCTTTAAACTAAATAATTATAACTCACTATCACACCACCCATAACTCCATGCATACTCCTATCACACAACCCAAATGGTATTATCCAGTCATCATCCACGTAGCATGATAACACCACTATAACACTACCTTTAACACCATATATACCACATGCTCTTATAGGCCATAGGCCATGGGCCTTTGTACTCTTGTCCACCTATACATCGTCGAAATCGGTAAAAGGGTTATAAATACGGATGTTAAGTAACTACTAAAACATACAACCATCTAATAATTAATAATAAGCTCCTCAACATTTTTCATCAAAATACAATTAATTTAGCATTAATTTTCCTCGCTCATCATGGCCGGAGTTTCTTCCTCCGACTAACTTCTCCGACTTACTTCTTCGCTTTCTTCCCTGCCCCCCTAGCGCACCTGTGATTTCTCCTCGTTGTTCGTTGGGTTAGCGATCTCTACGTCGGGTTTTGTTAGGGTTCCGACCCATCCTCTTCGTAGATTGTATCCTCCTTCGATCGTGCGAGTCGGGTAATACGAGCTGTCCTATTGGGGTTTCGGGTTGTTTAGCGTTCGTTGTGGGTCGATGGAAAGGAAAGAGGCTATTGACGGGGACTGGGAGACTGTTCATCGCCGGAGAAAGAGGGGGATGCTTTGAAGAAAGGGTCTTGGAATAGGTGGCCAAAATCGGTTGTTTCCTACTATATCAGTAATCTTCCGGAGGATTGCTCCCGTCATGCTTTATGGAGGGAATGTGAACAGTTTGGAAAAGTTGTCGACGTTTTCATGTCTTCCAGGAGAGGTAAATCTGGTGACCTGTTTGGCTTTGTTAAGTTCGATCAGGTCAAAGACATAGGGTGTTTAGAAAGAGTCCTCGGAAAGATCAAGATTGGTAATAGGGTCATCTCGGCGAACTTGGAGCGTTTCGACAGAAAAGGCCTGCCTATCCCCATCGGGTCGGGTGGTCCATCCAGGAAGTTGTCGGCGCACGGAAAAGGAAGTGTTTGGGACAGGATTGATGTGAACCGGAAAGACGGGGTGTGGTCGAAATCGTTTGCGGATGTTGTCACAGAGAAAGTAGTTAAACCCACTGGCAAGAGGGTGGAGATCCCTGATTCGATGTCGATTGTCTCGGTTGCCTGGGCGGGCACCTCTTTACTGGGCAGGGTGGTGGACCTCTCCACCCTTAATAATCTGCACATTAAACTGGATCGAGAGGGCTTCCATTGTTGTCAAATCAGGTATGTTGGTGGGTTGCAGGTGCTGCTGACCTTTGTCGACGGTGAGGCAGCGGAAGTGTTTCGAGATTGCATGGGAAATAGGCGGGATCTTTTCTCTAGACTATCCATTTGGGATGGACAATCTTATTTGATGGAGAGACTTGCCTGGGTTAAAATCTCAGGGGTCCCAACGGTTCTGTGGGACGGAAGGGTTTTCGACCAGATTGGTCAAGCGTTCGGAGAGGTTATCAGTCCCTCCGGGGCTGATGAGTTCGACGTTAACCTTGCGTGGAAGCGAATTGGTATTCTCACCACTTCCTTTGAATCTATTGATGAGGTGGTGACGGTTGTTTGGCAGGAGAAAACCTTTAGATGCAACATCACAGAGTGTAATGAGGACTGGTCACCGGAGTTTGTCTGGCACCAATCCGGTTTGGATATGCATCCGGCGACTCCGGCGAGACCTTCGGTCGTCTGCCGTGAAGAAGATGAAGAGTTGTCTGGTTCTCGTAAGTCGGATTCGATCAGGAGTCCCTGTCACACCCCCAAAATACCACTAACGGAGTTTATACCGTTAAGGGGCGCGACTAGACCAGGATCCACAACCACAGTTACAAATACTAAACGAATCAGGGTTAGTTCAAACACAAATTATAGATCAAAGTCTCAGATACAACACAGCGGAATAAAATATTGTCTTATAGCACTAACCACGTGCTTTACAGAGTTAACATTGTTTTAAAATTCCCAAGTTAAGTTTTAAACAGAAATAAACGTCTTCTTGTGCCATGCCAACCTCGCAGCGGATACTCCTTAGCGATCTGCAAAAGTTTAAACCACGCAAGTGTCAACCTAACGGTTGGTGAGTTCACAGTGGGCTTGTCATGCATTGGCCCGGTCTCATAATCATAGTTTGTATCAAAATGTACTTACAAAATATTTATTTGTGAAAAGCAATGCTTGTAACTAATTCTCAGTTTATAAATGTTTTGTCCGTGACCACGTCATCGGGTATGTACTAGTTCCGTAAAGTTAAAGGACTCAACCGATATCGCGGGTAGCTAATCCGTTGTTCCATGCTCTAAGGAAGTTTGTACCAAAGCTGACTTATTTTGTGGGGGCCGAGCCATCCCGTACGGTGCGGACCAAGTCATCGCGTTTTCTGCCTCCCCCGTGTCCTCTCGGGACCACGGGCAAATAGGCTGATATTGTACCTCCGTGCACTCCCCGTGCCACGGGGCGGAGTTTGTCAAACTCCAGTAGATCTACCCAACATCCCCTCGCTTTACAAATTAATGGCACAATTTTTGTTGAGGACTTTTAAGTTATAAGGCATCCTTAGAAAACATGTGATATCATATGGTTTAGACTTTAACCTACACTAGCCATATTAAAATAGTTTTCGTTTCAGAAATCGTTTATTCAGAATTCACAAGTGTTCCCATAAAACACTTCAGTTCATCAAGTGGGTGCCAAGCATCCCGTGTTCTTATGTTTATCAGTGAGGTGCCTAGCACTCTCGAGTTTGTCAGCATTGTTTTTCGTTAAGTTATTCTGTGTGGCCCATCGGACTCACGGTAAGCGGGTTAGTGACACTCACCTTTGGTTGCACTGCTACACTTGTTAAGTAATCCAAGTATTGTTGTTCAACGAGGACCTAGAACACGTTTAGGTCTTAAGTATTAGTTTCGTGTCTAATCTTTACTTAACGTCACTATGGCCCATAACATAGCACGTTGCAACTATGACTCGACATACCGACACACGACACCAATGGTTGATCATAAACAAGGGTTCATTTGAATCAGATATCAAACATATTTCATCATGGCAAAATCATGCAAGTCATGGCATAACACTTAAACAATTTCACAAGTTTGGTTTTTAGGTCAGGCCTTAGTTTCGCTAGCATAGTTTCGCTAGGCAGTTTCGCTAGGTGCACGGGCAGCACTTTCGCTAGGCAGTGCCCGGTAACACAGTTTCGCTAGGCTAGTTTCGCCCGAAACTGCTGACGCAGTTTCGCTAGCCTAGTTTCGCAGGGAAACTGGTTTGAACTTTCGTTCGGGTATTTCGCTCGATATTTTCGCTCGAGCTGGTCTGGTCAGGTTCCCGGCGACACTATAGTTTCGCTGGTCAGTGTCGCTGGAAGGATACACAATTTCGCTACTTAGTTTCGCCCAGAGAACAACAGTTTCGCTGGTCGTGAAAAACATACGGATTTGCCTAAAAATCAACCTAACAGCTTCTGATCATACATGCAATTCATTATCTAGCATCTATGGGCATTTACTAACATAAATCAAGCAACTTTAACACGTTTAACATGCATTTTGTCATCAAATCACCAAGAACACATATAAAACCCTAAAATGACTAAAATGGCATAAATCTCTATCATGGTTGGATTTCATAAGCAAAGTTATCAACTTTATTACAGATCTAGCATCCTAAAGCATACATACAGAAGATCAAGCAATATCATGGAGGTTTGAGCATGCTTTAAGAAGAAAACATGTAGAAAACACATAAAACATAGTTTTTGGGACTCACGGTTGATTATAGAATCGATAGATGAGATGAGATGATGGTCTAGAGGCTGAGATCTTGGTCCTTTGATGGTATTCTCGGCTGGTCCAGAAATCTCAGAGAGTGTGTGTGTGTTTGTTGTGTGTTTGAGCAAATGAGGCTACTAGGGTTCATTAAGTTTATTTATATCAGGGGCTAGTTTCGCTGGCAGTTTCGCTGGCCGGCGAAACTGGCTCTGGTCTCGGACACACTGATCAGTCTAGCCTGCTACCGGGCGAATCTGTAATTTCGCTCGGTAGTTTCGCTGACTACCAAATTCAGGCAATTTTCACATAATCAAGTATTTACAATAAATCATGCTATACACAATAATAAGTCATGTATTTAAATCACATTTCACATAAAGATAATCAATGATAAACACATAACACATATGGACGGGTTCGGTGATCAACCAAAGGTCGTGGACGTATTCGGCCTAGTTATGCATTAGTTACTAAGTTAACACTTATAACGTAACTAACGGGTTTGTCTAACGGAAGTTAACCTTGAAATTCTCGGGTGTCACATCATTCCCCTGAAATTGGAATTTTCGTCCCGAAAATTATTCTTGTGTCGTAGCGTTCGCAGCATCAGCTGTCGTCGTTGCTATCGTCGCTGGGGAAAGAAAGCAAAAAGTTTTAGGGTTGTCACATCATCCTCCCGTTAAGGAATTTTGGTCCCCAAAATTAAATCATACCATGAGTTTCTGTGGACGTTTGCTCAAACAAGTGGGGATACTTTTTCTTCATCTGATCCTCACGTTCCCAAGTATATTCAGGTCCACGTCTTGAGTTCCATCGCACCTTGACGATCGGAATCTTGCTACGTTTGAGGGCTTTCTCCTCGCGTCCCATGATTTCTACTGGTTGCTCAATAAATCTCAGATGTTCGTCAATTTCCAATTCCTCCAAGGGAATTATTTCGATGTCTTCAGCCAGACATTTCTTTAGGTTGGAAACGTGAAACACGTTGTGAACTCCATCGAGTTCAGCAGGGAGTTGCAATCGATAGGCCACCGGGCCTACTTCCCCAATAATTTCAAATGGACCGATGTAGCGAGGATTTAACTTTCCACGCTTTCCGAAGCGTATCACTCCCTTCCAGGGAGATACCTTCAGCAATACTTTGTCACCCACCTCGAACTTCAGAGGTTTTCGGCGTTTGTCGGCATAACTCTTTTGTCGATCACGCGCTGCAGCTAGCCGTTGTCTGATTTGAATAATCCGTTCGGTCATATCATGGATAACTTCCGGTCCAGTGAGCCCTTTCTCACCTGTTTCAGCCCAACACACGGGCGATCTACATTTCCTGCCGTAAAGTGCCTCAAAAGGTGCAGCACCTATACTTGAATGATAACTATTGTTGTAAGAGAACTCCACCAGTGGAAGGTGAGTCTCCCAATCTTTTCCAAAGTCAAGAACGCAAGCTCGGAGCATATCTTCTAATGTTTGAATCGTTCGTTCCGTCTGACCATCGGTCTGCGGGTGATAAGCTGTACTCATGTCTAGTCGGGTTCCCAATGCTTCCTGCATTGATTGCCATAACCGGGAAGTGAATCGAGGATCTCGATCAGAAATTATAGTCTTTGGCACACCGTGAAGCTTCACAATTCGGTCAATGTACAGCTTTGTCAACTTATCCATATTATCACTTTCCTTCATCGGAATGAAATGTGCAGATTTGGTTAACCGATCGATGATAACCCAAATCGCATCCGGTTGGTTTGATCGATGAGGTAATCCCGTTACAAAATCCATTGAGATATCCTCCCATTTCCATTCTGGGATCTTTGGTTGTTGTAGCAAACCAGAAGGCTTTTGGTATTCAATCTTGACCCTTGAACATGTTAGGCACTTAGCCACATATCGAGCAATGTCGGCTTTCATATTCGGCCACCAATAAAGATTCTTCAAGTCCTGATACATTTTATCCGATCCAGGGTGCACCGAATATCTTGACTTGTGAGCCTCGTCCATCACAAGCTCACGGAGATTTCCAAATAAAGGAACCCAGATTCTGTCATTATAATATGTGAGTCCATCAGACTTAACTTCAGAATGGCCATCTACACCACGCAGTGCTTCAGCTGCGAAGTTCTCTGCTTTCAAAGCTTCTTGTTGGCAGTCACGGATCCGATCCGGTAATCCTGAATGAATTGTAAGTTGAAGCGCTCGTACCCGACGAGGCTTTTCGTATTCTTTTCTGCTTAGGGCATCAGCCACAACGTTGGCTTTTCCAGGATGATACTTAATGGCCAAATCATAATCATTTAGTAACTCGACCCACCGTCGTTGTCGCATGTTGAGGTCTTTCTGATCAAAGATGTGCTGTAGACTTTTATGATCGGTGAATATCGTGCACTTTGTTCCATATAGGTAATGTCTCCAAATCTTAAGTGCATGAACAACGGCTCCCATTTCCAAATCATGCGTTGTATAATTCTTTTCAGTATCCTTTAGTTGCCTGGACCCGTAGGCAATTACTTTATCTCGTTGCATCAACACGCAACCGAGTCCTTGAATCGATGCATCGCAGTAAACCACAAAGTCGTCTATTCCATCGGGTAACGCAAGAATTGGAGCCGAACATAACATATCTTTAAGCGTCTGAAACGCGCGCTCTTCCTTTTCACCCCATCTGTATTGCACTCCTTTGTGCGTTAAGGCCGTTAGGGGTTGAGCCAATTGAGAGAAACCCTTAATAAACCTTCGATAATATCCGGCAAGCCCTAAAAATTGTCGGATCTCTGTTGGCGCTCTTGGGGTAGACCAGTTCTTAATTGCTTCCACTTTGGCTGGATCTACATGGATTCCTTCCTCATTTACAATGTGTCCAAGAAACTGGACTTCGCGGATCCAGAAGTCGCACTTCGAAAACTTAGCATAAAGCTGTTCCTTGCGAAGCAATTCCAAAATAAGACGCAGATGCTCCTCGTGTTCTTCCTTTGACTTGGAGTAGATCAAAATATCGTCGATGAAGACTATTACAAACTTGTCGAGGTACGGCTTGCACACTCGATTCATCAAATCCATAAACACAGCCGGTGCATTGGTTAGCCCAAACGGCATAACCAGGAACTCGTAGTGTCCATACCGAGTTCTGAAAGCTGTCTTAGGTACATCCTCATCACGAACGCGAAGCTGGTGATATCCAGACCGTAGATCAATCTTTGAAAAGTAGCTTGAACCTTGCAGTTGATCGAAGAGATCGTCGATTCGAGGAAGTGGATACCGATTCTTGATCGTAACTTTGTTAAGTTCCCGGTAGTCAATGCACATGCGGAACGTTCCATCCTTCTTCTTAACAAACAGTACCGGAGCTCCCCATGGAGACGAACTTGGACGAATAAACCCCTTGTCGAGTAGCTCTTGCAGTTGTGAGGAGAGTTCGTTGAGTTCACTTACAGCCAATCGGTAAGGTGCGCGTGCGATCGGAGCGGCACCTGGAGCTAAATCAATCCCAAACTCAACTTGTCGAAACGGAGGCAAACCAGGCAGATCCTCAGGAAATACGTCTTGGAAGTCGCGAACTATCGGGTAATCATCAATTTTGCGCTCGGGATGTGTCGTGTCAGTGACGTTCGCAAGAATCGCGAAGTGACCCTTACGGAGGCATTTCTGAGCTTTGAGAAACGAGATAATACCAGTTACTACTCCACCTTTTTCACCTTGAACCGTTAATTCTTTGCCGTCTTCGAGTGGAATACGAACCACTTTTTCCTTACATAAAATTTCAGCCCGATTCTCGGATAACCAATCCATTCCTACTATAACGTCGAAACTACCAATTGGGAAAGGCATAAGGTCGATTCCTAGGGTATGGCCCGCTAGTTCTAGCTTACAATCCTTAACTATCTGGGTAGTATCATGAAGTTTACCATTTGCTAGTTCTACCACATATTTAGCGTCTAGGGCAATCGGTTTAGCATTAATTATTCTAGCAAATTTAGTGGAAATAAAGCTTTTCTCAGCACCAGAATCAAATAAAACAGTAGCAAAGAAACCGTTCAAAATAAATTTACCGTTGATCACGTTGGCATCATTGCGAGCTTCACCCTGGCCCATGACGAAAGCTCGGCCTCTACCATTTCCACCATTCCCGTTTCCACCATTACCATTGCCATTCCCATTACCATTTCCTCCACCGTTACCATTCCCACCGTTATTTCCCTGATTACCATTACCTTGTCTTCTTAACTGAGGGCAGTCTCTCTTGATGTGACCTTGAGCACCACACTCAAAGCAGCCACGGGCTCCCCCATTGTTGTTGTTCTGGTTCTGGCCGTTGTTGTTCCCATTACCCCGATTGTTCCCATAGTTGTTGTTTCTTCTGGGGCGATTTTGTTGTTCGGGCAAGGTCGCCCAACAGTCTTTTGCTTCGTGGCCTCCCTTACCACACCTTTCACAGTTCACATTCTTCCTACAAGCACCAGCATGATGCTTCCCACATCTGTTGCACAAGGGCAGGTTACCCCTGTAGTTGCTCTTGACCATTGCCACCCTGGCGGTAGTTGCTGCTGTTGTTCCCTGATCTCTTGCTCTGACCTTGGGAGTTGAAAGACCTCCCAGTGCTATTACCCACACTCTGAACATTCATCGAGTTCTCAGGAGCTTCATCTTCAGCTTTTCTTTTGCCACTTAAGGCAGTCTTTTCAGTGGCTTTCGCAGGTAGAGTACCCTTCTCGACCTCTTGATCAGTAAGCTTGTGAGCCAAACGAATGGCTTGCTGCACGTTTGCGGGGTTGCTGGCAGTCACCAATCCCTTGATTTGAGGCGCGAGGCCTTCCAGGTAACGCTCAATGCGTTTGAATTCAGCATCAACCATTGAGGGGCACAAAACCTCATACTCGTGATATCGTGCAGTGTACTGTTCGACTTCAGACCCAGACATCTTCAAATTCAGGAATTCACCCTCAAGCTTCTTCACTTGGTCGCGGGGACAGTATTCTTCCATGATCAGCTCCTTAAATGCTGCCCACTGCATGTTATCAGCCGCTTCTAGCCCAACCATCTGAATTTCAGCGTTCCACCAGGAGAGTGCAGCTCCTTCGAAAGTACCAGTAGCAAACTTAACCTTGCTGTCCGCTGGGCAATTACACATGGAGAAGACCTTCTCGGACTTCTCGATCCATCGGAGGAGTCCTACAGCTCCTTCTTCGCCGGAAAACATCATCGGCTTGCAGTCCATGAAAGACTTGTACGTGCAGTGGTGTTGGTTTCCTGATGCATAAATAGTTCGGACTTTAAAATTAAACAGGTCATGATATAATTGCTTTGTGCCTTAACCGGCATAATAGTTACCCTGTGCGGCATATGCAGCTTGGACGGCTGCCACCGCGGCTTGCACATGTTCAGCAATCATCGCTTGCAGCTGTGCAGGCGTCATGTTAATACCGCCTCTTCCGTTTCCTCTTCCAGACATCTTGCTGAACAGTTAAAGTAGCCAGTGTTCAGTCACAGTTATATTCTATACATATCCCATAATATGTATATTAGCCAGTTCCCGTTATCCCACTATTAGTCTAGAAAAATTTTCGTGCAAAATCGAGGCGTCGTCGAAGAATGTCATAAATGCTATCGTCGAAGGTCGGCTTCCCATAAAGTCACCGTCGGCGTAGTCGTCGTAGTAGAAATCAGGACGTAGCGTGTAGCATCGTTTCGTTGTCGCTTTCCCCAGAGTAGTGTGCGTACTTGCGGTCGCATTTCGTATTCGTGTGTGAAAATTTTCCTAAGGTCCTTCCGTTAGACTACTTAGACACGGTCTATATATATACTTATATATATATATATATACATATATCTGTACGTACTAAGCTTTTACTTACACAGCAGAGCGAGTATCCCAGGTTGGCACGTAAAAATTTTGTCTTTGGGAATTTGTTTGTTTGTTTTGTAACCAAGGTTTTCAAGTTGCAGTTTCCAAATCGTTTTCAAAAATGATTCCAGTTCTCTGCAACCTATGGCTCTGATACCAATCTGTCACACCCCCAAAATACCACTAACGGAGTTTATACCGTTAAGGGGCGCGACTAGACCAGGATCCACAACCACAGTTACAAATACTAAACGAATCAGGGTTAGTTCAAACACAAATTATAGATCAAAGTCTCAGATACAACACAGCGGAATAAAATATTGTCTTATAGCACTAACCACGTGCTTTACAGAGTTAACATTGTTTTAAAATTCCCAAGTTAAGTTTTAAACAGAAATAAACGTCTTCTTGTGCCATGCCAACCTCCAGCGGATACTCCTTAGCGATCTGCAAAAGTTTAAACCACGCAAGTGTCAACCTAACGGTTGGTGAGTTCACAGTGGGCTTGTCATGCATTGGCCCGGTCTCATAATCATAGTTTGTATCAAAATGTACTTACAAAATATTTATTTGTGAAAAGCAATGCTTGTAACTAATTCTCAGTTTATAAATGTTTTGTCCGTGACCACGTCATCGGGTATGTACTAGTTCCGTAAAGTTAAAGGACTCAACCGATATCGCGGGTAGCTAATCCGTTGTTCCATGCTCTAAGGAAGTTTGTACCAAAGCTGACTTATTTTGTGGGGGCCGAGCCATCCCGTACGGTGCGGACCAAGTCATCGCGTTTTCTGCCTCCCCCGTGTCCTCTCGGGACCACGGGCAAATAGGCTGATATTGTACCTCCGTGCACTCCCCGTGCCACGGGGCGGAGTTTGTCAAACTCCAGTAGATCTACCCAACATCCCCTCGCTTTACAAATTAATGGCACAATTTTTGTTGAGGACTTTTAAGTTATAAGGCATCCTTAGAAAACATGTGATATCATATGGTTTAGACTTTAACCTACACTAGCCATATTAAAATAGTTTTCGTTTCAGAAATCGTTTATTCAGAATTCACAAGTGTTCCCATAAAACACTTCAGTTCATCAAGTGGGTGCCAAGCATCCCGTGTTCTTATGTTTATCAGTGAGGTGCCTAGCACTCTCGAGTTTGTCAGCATTGTTTTTCGTTAAGTTATTCTGTGTGGCCCATCGGACTCACGGTAAGCGGGTTAGTGACACTCACCTTTGGTTGCACTGCTACACTTGTTAAGTATCCAAGTATGTTGTTCAACGAGGACCTAGAACACGTTTAGGTCTTAAGTATTAGTTTCGTGTCTAATCTTTACTTAACGTCACTATGGCCCATAACATAGCACGTTGCAACTATGACTCGACATACCGACACACGACACCAATGGTTGATCATAAACAAGGGTTCATTTGAATCAGATATCAAACATATTTCATCATGGCAAAATCATGCAAGTCATGGCATAACACTTAAACAATTTCACAAGTTTGGTTTTTAGGTCAGGCCTTAGTTTCGCTAGCATAGTTTCGCTAGGCAGTTTCGCTAGGTGCACGGGCAGCACTTTCGCTAGGCAGTGCCCGGTAACACAGTTTCGCTAGGCTAGTTTCGCCCGAAACTGCTGACGCAGTTTCGCTAGCCTAGTTTCGCAGGGAAACTGGTTTGAACTTTCGTTCGGGTATTTCGCTCGATATTTTCGCTCGAGCTGGTCTGGTCAGGTTCCCGGCGACACTATAGTTTCGCTGGTCAGTGTCGCTGGAAGGATACACAATTTCGCTACTTAGTTTCGCCCAGAGAACAACAGTTTCGCTGGTCGTGAAAAACATACGGATTTGCCTAAAAATCAACCTAACAGCTTCTGATCATACATGCAATTCATTATCTAGCATCTATGGGCATTTACTAACATAAATCAAGCAACTTTAACACGTTTAACATGCATTTTGTCATCAAATCACCAAGAACACATATAAAACCCTAAAATGACTAAAATGGCATAAATCTCTATCATGGTTGGATTTCATAAGCAAAGTTATCAACTTTATTACAGATCTAGCATCCTAAAGCATACATACAGAAGATCAAGCAATATCATGGAGGTTTGAGCATGCTTTAAGAAGAAAACATGTAGAAAACACATAAAACATAGTTTTTGGGACTCACGGTTGATTATAGAATCGATAGATGAGATGAGATGATGGTCTAGAGGCTGAGATCTTGGTCCTTTGATGGTATTCTCGGCTGGTCCAGAAATCTCAGAGAGTGTGTGTGTGTTTGTTGTGTGTTTGAGCAAATGAGGCTACTAGGGTTCATTAAGTTTATTTATATCAGGGGCTAGTTTCGCTGGCAGTTTCGCTAGCCGGCGAAACTGGCTCTGGTCTCGGACACACTGATCAGTCTAGCCTGCTACCGGGCGAATCTGTAATTTCGCTCGGTAGTTTCGCTGACTACCAAATTCAGTTAATTTTCACATAATCAAGTATTTACAATAAATCATGCTATACACAATAATAAGTCATGTATTTAAATCACATTTCACATAAAGATAATCAATGATAAACACATAACACATATGGACGGGTTCGGTGATCAACCAAAGGTCGTGGACGTATTCGGCCTAGTTATGCATTAGTTACTAAGTTAACACTTATAACGTAACTAACGGGTTTGTCTAACGGAAGTTAACCTTGAAATTCTCGGGTGTCACATCATTCCCCTGAAATTGGAATTTTCGTCCCGAAAATTATTCTTGTGTCGTAGCGTTCGCAGCATCAGCTGTCGTCGTTGCTATCGTCGCTGGGGAAAGAAAGCAAAAAGTTTTAGGGTTGTCACAGTCCCAATGGACAAGCTAGAACGGCTGCCTCCTTTTCGAGGGTTGTGCATAATGATGATGATGGGGATTGTCAGAAGGACCAGGTGGCGGCTGAGGTTTCCAAGTTTTGTGGGGATTCCCATGAAGGGGACGTTCAAGTTGATGTGAGTGGGGCCAAAGGTGCTTCGGACCAGGTGGAAAAAATGCTCAGAAGAGTTGGGCTTGGGCCCAGTGTTTCTTTCTCTGAAAATAACGATGTTTATCTTGGGCCTAATTTACGACCCAGGACCAAGAAGATTAATTACGGGTTTGGGGCCGGATCTGCTTCTAGATCCAGATGTAAAGCTAATTCTCACATGTCTGGTAAAGGTTCCTCCTCTTCTGGCTTCTTTGGGGAAAAGAGGGCTTCCTCTAAATCTGTGCTGGATCCGGAGGGGGACACCTGCCCCGACGATCATGCGGTTGGCGATGAAGTTGCTGGAACAATTAAGGTGGCTGAGTGTTTGGGTGTGCAATTGGCCGGTGGAGAAGAACACGTTGTCAAGGTGGTTTTGGGCGAAAAAAGAACAGGTTTTTAATGGATATTCTCTCTCTTAACATTAGGGGTGTGAGGGATCTCAGCAAGATCCAATGGGTGAACGATCTTAAAAGATCTAACAGATTCAGTTTCTTATGTCTTCAAGAAACTTTGGCCAAAGACGGGAACAAAATTCAAGTGCAAAAGATGTGGGGTAGAGGAGACATCGATTGGGACTGGGTTAACGCTAGGGGCAAATCGGGCGGCCTGCTTTGTGTGTGGGAGAAAGCCAAATTCAAGTTCCTCAAGGCTATTAAGGATGTTAATTTCCTTATCATTTCAGGCTCGATTCCTGGTATCCCGGATGTTGTAAACATTGTGAATGTTTACTCCCCTCAAGGGGCGGCTGATAAACGAGATTTGTGGCGGCGCCTTTTGGCATGGAAAGGATCGCTGCAGGGCTGGTGGATCTTCACCGGAGATTTTAACGAAGTTCGTTCCCGTGACGAACGACGTTTCTCTGCTTTTAACAGGAGAGGCGCTGAGGAATTCAACAAATTTATTGAGGAGGCTGAGTTGTCCGAGTATGCTATGGGGGGTGATTGCTTTACGTATATGGAAGGTCTCGGTAAGAGTTTCAGTAAGATAGACCGTTTTCTCGTCTGTCAACAGGTTTTCTCTAGGTGGCCAGGTGCTTCGGTTTTGGCTTTACCCCGTGGTTGGTCGGACCATAATCCGATATTTCTCAAACTTGCCCAAGACGATTTTGGTCCTAGCTACTTTAAAATTTTCAATTCATGGATGAAGCATCCTGAATTCGAGGATATGGTGCGGAATAGTGTTCAGGGGTTTGTGGCCGGGATTGGGGTTCGGCCCGATTGTAATCTCTTGAGGAAACTCAAAAAAGTTAAAGTCGACCTCAAAAGCTGGAGAGTCAAGGTTGCGCATGATACCTCTGTTGCCAAATCTAATGCCCTTAAGGTTTGTCAGGAGATGGAAGCCCTTGCGTCTCTGTTCCCGTTGAGCGAGGCTGAATCTAAAAAGTGGGAAGAGGCGAAGCTTTGCCTCAAAACCATTGAAGATGACCGTTTGGAGGATTTGAAACAAAAAGGAAGGATCAAATGGGCGGTCGACGGGGATGCTAACACAAGCTTTTTTCATGGTATGGTCAACTCCAACCTTTCTGCTAGTAAAATTATTGGTCTTAATGTGAATGGTCGTTGGATCTCTGAGCCATCTAAAGTTAAGAAAGAAGTCTTTAACTTCTTCAAATTGAAGTTTAAAAGACCCCAGGTCTGGCGGCCCAATTTGGTGTGCCTTGGTATTAACAAAATCTCTAGTGAGGATGGTTTGGCCCTGGTGAACGATTTCTCTAAACAGGAAATAAAAACCGCCGTTTGGGATTGCGGTAGTGACAAGGCCCCGGGGCCGGATGGGTTTACTTTTGCTTTTATTAAAAAATTTTGGTCTTTGTTCGAGGAGGATTTTTATAATATATTTAAGGGTTTCTTTGTTGATGGGAGGATTGGCAAAGGGTGCGGGGCAGCATTTATCCACCTGGTTGCGAAAAAACAAGATCCTAGTTCCCTCTCTGACTACCGCCCCATTAGTTTAGTGGGAATAATTCCGAAAGTGATCTCTAAAGTCCTTGCTAATCGGGTCAAAGGTCCTTTGGCTAAGTTGATTTCCGAGGAGCAAATGGCTTTCTTATCTGGAAGAAGTATTCTTGACGGGGTGCTAATTATTAACGAGATTGTTGCTTGGGCCAAAAAACGTCACATCCCCTCGCTCATCTTTAAGATTGATTTTGAGAAGGCTTTCGACTCGGTGGACTGGGCCTTTTTGGATTCTATTATGGATCAAATGAATTTCCCCTCGACTTGGAGGCTGTGGGTCAAGGGGTGTCTCGAATCGTCTAGGACCTCTGTTTTGGTTAATGGCTCCCCGACTTGGGAATTCCAATGTGAAAGGGGTGTCCGTCAAGGGGATCCGCTCTCGCCTTTCCTCTTTCTCATTGCTATGGAGGCCCTTAACTGGATGATGAAGAAGGCGGTGGAGCGGGAAATTTTTCACGGGTTTTCTACTCCGAATGGGGGCCCGTGTGTTTCTCATATCCTTTTTGCCGACGATGCCATAGTTGTGGGTCAATGGTCTTCTCAGAATGTTACTAACTTGGTCCGTATCCTTAGAGTCTTCGGTATGGCTTCCGGTCTCCAAATCAATATCAATAAATGTGCTCTTTATGGGATTAGTGTTTCTTCGGAGGAGATTCTTGGGAAAGCGGTGTATCTTAATTGCGCTAGCGGGGCACTTCCCTTCAAATACCTTGGGCTCGTTGTGGGGGCTAATATGAATAGGATTAAAAGTTGGGACGAAGTGATCAAGATTTTTGAGTCCAGGCTCTCGAGATGGAAAGCTAAAAATCTCTCCATTGGTGGTAGGCTTGTGTTAGCTAAATCGGTGTTAGAGAGCCTCCCGTCTTACTATCTCTCTATTTACAAAGCCCCGGTTAAGGTTCTTCAAAAGCTTGAGAGTATCCGTGCCCGTTTCCTATGGGGGGTAACAATGGGGAGAAAAGGTGTATCCATTGGGTCTCTAATGCGGAAGTGTCAAAACCTGTGGAGAATGGTGGTCTCGGCCTTGTCCCGTTTGGTATTTCCAACCACAGTCTCATCGCTAAGTGGGCTTGGCGCTTCCACAAAGAGCCCCTTCATTTATGGCGGAAGGTTGTTTGTGCCATTCACGAAAATGGCAACAGTCCGGTCTTTATTCCCTGCAGAAAAGAGCTAGGAGGAACGTGGTGTAATATCTTCAAAGTCTTCTGCTCTCTCAAAGAGGATTCGGTTGACCTTGAGAGCCTTATCCATGGTAGTGGGGTTAATTGTTATTGGAGTGGAGACAACAGTGGTAACTTTTCGGTGGCGTGTGTCAAGAGTCTTTGTCAAAAATTTCCGAGTTCGGGGGTTGGTTTGATCATGCCTTGGAATAAACTTGTTCCCAATAAAGTCAACATCCTCTTTTGGAGAATTCTCAAAGACCGTATTGCCACCAAAGATGCTCTTGCCCGTCGGAATGTAAACATCGAAGATCAGTCTTGTGTTCTTTGTGGCGAGGAGGCCGAATCTGTCTTTCACTTGATGATGGGTTGTAGGGTGGCGGCTAGTGTGTGGGGATTGGTTTCGGGATGGTGCAAGGTGCCCCCGATTTTTGCCTTCGAGCTTGAAGATCTTCTCATGTTGATCGAGGACTCTCACTTTGATAGGAAAGGCAAGATGATCTTCTATTCCATCATCCTCACCACTTGTTGGGCCTTATGGAAGTTTAGGAATGATGCGATTTTCGAGAACAAGAAACCCGTCATCTCCACCATCTTCAAAGAGATTAAATGTTCGAGTTTCCTTTGGGTCAAAAATAGAGGTAGGTGGTCGAGTCTTAGTTGGGATGTCTGGGACAAGTTCTTGATGTAAGTCCCTCCTTGTCTGTTGGGTTTGCTTTCCTTTTTGGTCTTTGTTTTTGTGGTTGCCTCCTCTTTCTCCTTGTTTGAGAGGCTGTGTTTTGCCGTGGTGCTAATGAATTCGCTGTTCTAAAAAAAATCTAATAATTAATCATTTGGTTTGGTGTAGTGGATTCCCGTTTACCTTTCGACCAATGTAAACAATTTTAGGTTTCGTGTTACGTTTTAGGAAATTCAAAACCTAACTTGTGTGGTGCTCCAAACCTAAAAGTCAAAATCATTCGTCCTTTGAACACAGTGATTTGACCATGGCCTATGGGAATGGAGACAGACACGTATGCACCGGTAAACCAATCAATCATCCACGAAAAATGGTGGATTACTCCCACCAATCAACGGTCACCTGTAAATATTGGAATCGTGATCGAAAAACGAACACCCAACACCCTTCTGCAACATTCACCATCACCATTTGTCGATATTCAGTATCTAAACTCCTCGATGAAGTAACAATTCTATACGCTATTGCTCGATTCAACTGCTCGATCTCTATATATCTCTGATTCTGGCGTGTTTCTGTCTACTACCTCCATCTGAAAGCTGATTCGGAGTCTTGGCGATCTCTATCCGAATCTCCTTCGTTAAGTTATTCTGTAAGCATCATCATCGTTTTTTTTTTATCGGATTAGATTCTGCGAAGAATTGGACGTAGCGAGTAGCATGTGTTTTCTGTAGCTTATGCTTGATTGTTTAGATCAACTCCGTTGGTTAATACATGTGAATTTCTGTTTTCTTCGGCTGTTAGTTGAATATCTTCGGGGTTAGTGATCAAGTTACCATCAAATTGTTGTATGTTGGATAGGTTACTTGATTTCGAGTTAGATATGCAAGTTAGGGCGGCTTCTTCTTCTGCTGCAATTTAGGGCTTCTTTATCTGTAAAATTGGATCCGGAGTCATTTATTTACTTTTAAGAGTATCCATTCTTATGAACCAAATCCATCGCAGCTTATATGATTATATTAGGCTTAATTAGCAATCAGATTTGTCTTATATGTGCATTTGATCTCTTAGTGCGCTATTTACGTTTGTGCTTGATTGATTTTGTTTCTCTTTGGCTCACAGTTGTGTAAAACTTCAGGTGTGCTATTTCTTAAATGACGGCAATACTAGCTTCTAACAGCTGTTATTGCCGTGATGTACAATTGGTAAATCAAGTGAGAACAGCAGACAATCTCAGCTTCTCAAGATCTGTTTCCATCCAGAAGCTAGCTAGGCATGAATATGTGTTGCCTAAAGTTGAGAGGTTTCGCAAGTTACACGCTGAGATGCAGCAGACAGAACCGCCAATGAAATATGGTACCAATGGCCAACCTTCAAAGCTTGCTACGAATGGTCAACCTGTGAAGTTGGGTGCCAACGATAAACCTGTGAACTTGGGTACCAATGGTCAACCTGTGAAGTTGGGAAGGAAAGGTCAATCAATCACCATGGTTCCCACCAGTGAGGTGGTGAATAATAAGCCTGTATCCAAACAAAGAGCTGGAATAACAAATGGATCAACAACACAGATGGTTAACGGAACAAGTCTTGTTAAGAGAGAAGTTTCGCCACCTCTAGTTAAGTCCATAAAAGTTAAGGAACCCACTGGATTCCTGTCTTCAGAAGAATTACGAGTCTTGCCATCTGATGAAAGTTTTAGTTGGGCAAATGAGAATTATAATTCAGTACAAAGATCCATAGATGTTTGGTCTTTTGTTCTTTCTTTGCGTGTCCGTGTTCTATTTGACAATGCAAAGTGGGCATATCCTGGTGGCTTTACAGAAGAAAAACAGGTTTGAATATCCCTATCTGGATAATCTTTGGTTTCTGCTATCAATTTAGTAACATCTGTATGCATATTTAGAAAAACAGAAGAAGAAAAACAGCTTCATGGTTAAGAGAATGTGTGCTTCAACTTGGCCCAACTTTTATTAAACTTGGGCAGTTATCTTCAACACGATCAGATTTATTTCCACGCGAATTTGTTGATGAACTCGCAAAGTTACAGGTATAGAGCACCTGTATGCATATAATATAGTGATTTCTACAACTTGATGGAATTTAGAAATGGATATTAATTTTCTTTTTGTTCGTTACCATATCATATGATTCAGGACAGAGTACCAGCCTTTTCACCAGCAAAAGCGAAAAGTTTTATTGAAAAAGAATTGGGAGCTCCAGTTAATATACTCTTCAGGGAGTTTGAAGACCGTCCAATTGCAGCTGCTAGTCTTGGTCAGGTGAAGCATATCTCTATAATTTCTTTTATATGTAACCAGATTGGTTAAAGATTTTCATGTATACCTCTATTTTGTTTATTGTGGATATATAACTCATAAAGATTTTTTCCTTAGGTCCATCGTGCTATACTGCATAATGGAGAGAAAGTAGTTGTTAAAGTTCAAAGACCTGGTCTAAAGAAACTTTTTGACATCGATTTACGTGAGTGCAGCTCTTACATATTACTATTACTATTTATTTTTATAATTGTGTTTTTAAGTGATTTAATCATACACTCTCTTCATCCAGGAAATTTGAAGCTAGTTGCAGAGTATTTTCAAAGAAGTGAATCTCTTGGTGGCCCAACAAGGGACTGGATAGGTATCTATGATGAATGTGCAAAGTAAGCATCCATCATTTATCAATAAACACAATCATAAAAATAGCATATTTTTGGTAAACAGGTCCTACTATATCGAGTGGGATTTTACGTGGTATGTTTGTTTGTTTGGTAAGCGGTATGAAATGGGGAAGGAAAAGAAGCATTTTGTGTGTTTATTTTTGTATAGTTGCCTTGGTGTACCTAAAGTTGGTTATGTATTTTTTTTCCATCTTCTTTGCAGGATCTTGTACCAGGAGATTGATTATATAAATGAAGGAAAAAATGCAGATAAATTTCGTCGAGATTTTCGTAATATAAAGTGGGTCCGAGTGCCTGTATGTTTCTTCCGTGATTTTTCATTATTATCAAAATTTAAAAAGAAGACTTGGAGTGTTCTGAGTTTATAGTATGATACTGGAATTTTTTATCCAATTTGATACCATGCAGGAAGTATTTTGGGATTATACTGCAACAAAGGTGCTGACATTGGAGTATGTTCCAGGTTTAAGTCTGAACTCTGTTACTCTTTAAAATTATGCAATCTGTTACTTAAAAATGCTTTTGTGTTTGAAATTTATGTTAAACAGGCATCAAGATAAATAACTTAGATGTTATAAAAGAAAGGGGTTACAGTCGATCCCGAATCTCTTCACGCGCCATTGAATCATACTTGATTCAGGTTTAGAACCTCTACCTTTATTCATCATTTTTATCATGTTTTATTTATTAAATTTGAGAATTCTTTGCAGATACTGAGAACAGGTTTCTTTCATGCTGATCCTCATCCTGGAAATCTTGCTATTGATGTGGATGAATCACTAATCTATTATGATTTTGGTATGATGGGGGAGATTAAATCATTCACAAGAGAAAGATTGATGGATCTTTTTTATGCAGTTTATGAGAATGATTCAAAAAAGGTCTCTAATTTTTTATCTTCTTCATACTTTCTCCAAACTATAAAATAATGAAACCATAATCTGGCTTTTTACACTCGCATTGTAAGTTAATGGAAGTGGAATATGGATTCCATTCCTACCCCTTTGCAAAATTTGTTGGAATTGGAATTGGAATTGGAATTGGAATAGGAAGGAACGTGTTTAGTTGAGAAATGAATGGAGATGGAATTGGAATTTCTGACTCCCTTGTGGTTGTGAAGGAGACTGTGGGGGTGGCGGTCTCTAATGCTTGTGCAGATGGCAGGGATAAATTTCAGTTCATTTGATTGAATTCAACTCCTTAGAATTCCGATTCTGTTGACAGATTTCAATTCATCTGGAAAAAAATCCCCAATAAATCATAACAGGCAATAACAATATTCGGATTAGCTAAATTTAATATTTGCTGTCATGCAGGTTATGAACAGTTTGATAAGCCTTGAAGCGCTTCAACCTACCGGAGACTTGTCACCGGTATGTACCATTTTATTTTTTCCATATTAGTTTTAGGTTAAATCCTGCACATTTGGTTGTCATACCTGATTGTACATTTCAATCATAGGTAAGAAGATCTATTCAGTACTTTTTGGATAATTTGCTAAATCAGTCACCAGAGCAGGAGCAAACTTTGGCTGCAATAGGCGAGGTATGCATTTGAGTGTTTGACACAGTCGAAACTTTTCCTTTTATTCATGGACAATATTTGGTCTTTATTTCTGAGAAATATCATGATTTGCGTGCAGGACTTATTTTCTATAGCAACAGATCAGCCTTTCCGCTTCCCATCTACCTTCACATTTGTAATCAGGGCGTTTTCCACTCTTGAAGGTGAGCTTAAAATATATATATATATATATATATATATATATATATATATATATATATAGGTTTCGGATCAAATGCGACACCAAGTTTTCCCTAAGTCCGGTGCGGCACATTTTGGGCCTTTAGATCAAGTGGATGGATGGATAAGATTGAAGGAGATGAGAGAGAAGGAGTGGAGGGAATCTAAAAACTGGAAGGGTAAATCTGGAAAAACATATTTATTCAAGTTCCCCCCAATTTTTAAACGACAATAACTTTTTCATACGACATTATTTTCGAAAACGAATTTCACCATAATTCTAGTCGTGATTTTATCTTTAATTTGAGACTAGGTTTGCTCGATTTGGAGAAAAAAAAATTTTCACGTTTTTTACGACGTTTTTCAGAACGTTTTTTTTTTTTTTTTTTTTTTTTTTGGATTCTCCTAGTAGCGATTTATGACCCTGCAAACTTTCAGACCTTAATTCGAAGTGTAGGCATTTTTTTTTTTTTTAGTTCAGTTTTGTACACTGTGCTGGTCTATGCTGGTCAGTGCTGGGTCAGTGCTGTGCTGGTCATGCTGGTCTGTGCTGGCTGTGCTGGTGGAATTGTGCTCTTGTGCTGGTCTGTGCTGGCTGTGCTGGTGGATTTGTGCTGTTGTGCTGGTCAATGCTTGTCTATGCTCGTGTACACTGTCAATGTTTTTAAAAAAAATTAAAAAAAAGATATCTACGCTTCGAATTAAAATCTGAAAATTTTTAGGGGCCTAAATCGCACCTAGTACTACTCAAAAAAAAAAAAAAAAAAAAAAAAAAAAACCCGGAAAAAACGTCAAAATTTTTTTTTTCTTCAAATCGAACAAACGTAGTCTCAAATTAAAGATAAAATCACGACTAGAATTATGGTGAAATTCGTTTTTGAAAATAATGTCGTATGAAAAAGTTATGGCCGTTTAAAATTCTGGGGGGAAATGAGTAACTAACAAATATACTTATGGGGGAAGAAATCTGGAATTTTCCTTTATTACCCCCTGCCGCACCGGACTTAGGCAAAACCCCTTGCCGCACAGGAACCCCCCTCTATATATATATATATATATATATATATATATGTGTGTGTGTGTGTACGTATGCATGCAAGCGTGTATGTTTGATTTTAAAAAGTGTGCCTGAGGCGCAAGGCCATTGGAAAAATGCCTCCACGCCTTGAGGCACCTCTTCATGGGGGTCAAAATTAGGGATGGGGGAGGCTGATACAAATAAACTGACAAAAGAATGAAGATATTATGAAGGGTATAGTGGTATACTAGATGAAGGGTTATATGTAAAAGAGATGCAACTTTTGGTTGTACATAGAGCAACGCCTTGTGCCTCTGCTTTAGGACCTAAACGCCTCGCTTCATAAGTGTTACGAGGTCATTTATTTCTCCTAGGTATTGGCTACTCACTGGATCCGGATTTTTCGTTTGTCAAGATTGCTGCACCTTATGCACAGGTTAGTTATCCTACGCCATGCTGCAATTATACAAGTTTCAGTAAGTAGTCAAAGTCGTTAAGACCCTCAAGGCGCAAAGAGCATATGTGCCAAAAAGCTCAATATTAGGAATGCTTAAGAGTATACATATAATAGGCATTGAAAATTTCAGAAAATATTTGAGAAAAAAAGATTAAAAGTGCCTTATTTGTGCCTGGCTAGAGGCTCAATCGCCTCGCTTTGTCCTGCCTGAGTGGATTAGGCATGCACATTGTGCCCCTTTGACTACTACAATCCCAAGTCCCTTTAATGTTGGAATCTTAAATCTCTCAAATGACTTTACAGGAGCTGTTAGATCTCAAACAACAACGTCCCAGTGGAACACAACTTGTTGCTGAAATACGAAAACAAGCGGATGATGTAACGTGACCACATCCTATGTCCCAGAATTTATTAAAAGAATATAAAAGTTATAACATTATGTACTAAAAAGGTGTATCTAACTCACTTTCAGGCAAGATCAAACACCATGTCTATGCCTTACAGAGTTCAAAGGATTGAAGAGTTTGTTAAACAACTAGAAGTAGGAGACCTTAAACTTCGTGTCCGAGTCCTTGAGGTAGTTAATTTAGTTATTTATTTTGCATACATATATTTTCATAACAAGATTCTGTTTTTTATATTTTTGGTAATAATCATATATTTTCATATATATGCCGTAGTCTGAGAGAGCAGCTCGGAAGGCCACAATATTGCAAATGGCAACCATGTACACAGTTATAGGGGGCACTCTCGTGAATATTGGCGTCACATTTAGCACACAAGGAAGCCAGCTGATAGCAAATGGGTCATTTGTTGGTGCAGGTAACTATGTGTGCTGTGTGTAAATTAAACGTTCTCAAATCAAAATGGTTCTCAAATGATCCTCTCCCTATATATATAAAGTTCTCAAACCAAATTGGTTCTCAAATGATCCTCTCCCTATATATATATACATTAAAATTATATTCTGTTGATAAATATATCTTCTATGTGATCAGTATTAACAAACTTTGAATGTATGTAGGTATATTCATAGCACTGCTGATTAGGTCCATGCAAAGGGTGAAGAAGCTTGATAAATTTGAAAAGATGATATGATTTTTGAAGCACTGTTTAGGCTCCCTTTCTCCAAATAACATTCTTTATAACATGTATGTATTGTTTTGTATACAAGAAAATGTATAGAAAATAAATTAAATTATTTAAACCTCAAATACAAATTAATGCAATATTTGAACCTCAAATACAAGAAATTGTATTTAGGCCATTTCGTACCAAGAAATTAACAGAAAAATGAATGGTATTAGTGACCTCTCATGAGATTGTTACTAAAGACAATTATAAGAATGGAAGATATAACTTTAAAATTGGCGGACTTTTAAATGTTAGTTTTTAACGAATTATAAGGATGAAAATTGTAATCAACTGGTGAAGTGATTCGATCTTAACACAACAAGGAGCTACTTGAATTGATTGAAATAAGAGTAAACAGTTTGATTCTATTGAAGAACTGGAATGGTTACAGTTTAAGTGAGAAGATGAGATCAGAGAATGTGATGGGAAGAAGAACGCATACATAAGCAGTATCTTTGTCGGCCTTGCTTTCTCTTGCTATCTTCGTTACAACATACAATGGTCTTCTCCTAAACCCATTATCTTGTTGGGTCTTTTACTAAATCTTGAATCGGATTGATTCTATCAGGAAATCGCTCAACGAATACTCGAAATCCCCAACGAAGATCAAATAATTTTTGTGATGATGATGAGCGATGAAAAATCTGCAAGGAATATGACTTTCGGTCTTCGATTCTAATATCCAAGCTTGCAATTGGTTTGACTTTCTGTTAAAGATCACATAAACGCAACAAAGAAAACCTAATTTATGGCCTGATTGTGTTGTGAATTATTTATGTGATGACTAGGTTATTTGATCAATAAATTGATTTGAAAATTAAATCGATTAACCAAAACAAGATAGTGACCCGCCCGCGCTTCGCGGCGGGCCACCCATTTTCCCGTCAAAATAAAAAAGTTAAGGTGTATAAAACTTAAAAGTTGTATCATGGTCTTACGTTAGTAGGGTAAATGGAACTCATAGTGCACCTCTAGGTAAATCTTTGTGCATACAATTAACGAACTACAATCTAGACCAAATGTGCTGCCCTCTCTCCCCACCAGCAATTTACTGTTTCAGGGCCTTGTACACACCAAACATGGGTACGTATCATGAGGCTTCATCATAATCTGATACACCTGTAGTAAATTTATTAGGATTTATATTTGACTTCTCAAAGGAAAGTAATTGCATGAAAACAACTGACCTCTACTTGATTAAGTTTGTTGGGTGGCGAAAATGACAAACAACTCCAGCTCCGGCTTTGTTATATCACTTACCAAAACATTTTACATATGAATCAGAGAATAAATAGTCATCGATTTAGAGCCTCAAAATTAAAGTATAAATCACATTTGTGTAAAGCACTTTACGAAGTTGTAAGCATTTATAAGCAACCCTTTTGACCCGTTCTATTTGTAGGCATGTTTCGAAAGTTTTACCCGATTTAACTTGTCATTAAATTAACTGGAATCAAAGAAACCAATCCCGTTCCAGTCATCTTATTATCTGCATATGAATGAACAAAAACTTTAAAAGTGTTAATACCAATTTGACTTTCACTTCAAGGGACAACAGTATGAACTTAAATGGACAAAATTTAGATGTTAAACTATTAATAAATCATCCAATTTACCAGCTCTGTTTTTAGGCATGTTTTAGAAGTTTTACCTGATTTCACTTGTCATGAAACTAACCTGAGTCAACGAAAGCATTCTGTTGGTAACATTTTTAGGATGTAATATTCACTTACAACGATTTTTTAAGTCTGCACAACTACTTGAAAACTCATCTTCATTAACTTAAAAATCAATAATATTAATATCTAACCAATAAAATAGATCGATGATCTTTTTGTAACCTTCATCACCCCTGCCCTACACAAATTCTCTTCAATCTCTATGCAAACACACAAAACATGAGAAAATTTAATCAAGAAAATATGCCCTAAAATAATATTAATACGGCCAATACAATAAATGATCTTTCTTTCATAAGCGATCACAACGTGGATACCAAAGCATGAATTGCAGAGAGCTCATCAATAGTGTGGACGATACATACGTTCTACGTATATATCCAAGAATCATAAACAGCACATGTCAACTAACTATATGTATCCTAGAGAAAAATCTACCCTGTACAACAGAAAAAGCATACCATAAACATCAATTCACAAACCATGATAAGGGACTAAAGAGTAGTAGTTGTTGAGTTAGTGTTTGGATTTTCGTTCTAAGTTGCAATGTAAGATGATAACTACCCGCATTAGATGGAGTGCTAATGGTGATCGACGAACACGGTTGGGAAAATCAATGTGTGGAGCAGTTAAATGATTGGAGTATCTAGAGGTAGTTGCAGGTTTGGAGACTATTAATTTGCCGAGGGTCTGTTTCTAATCTGAAATCAAGCTTATGTAGCTTAAAACATACCTTGACAATGGATGTACTGTTCCTTCGGGTACCGCAACTCTTGAAGGTTCGCCAAGAACGATCTTTTCCAATTTTGATAGCATTCCTCTAGCAGCTTCTGCTAGCCTGGAGAGAAACTCGTTGCTTGAAGCATAATGAATTAGGATCATTTTGAGTAAAAAACTATATAGATATTAAGCAATAGATCTACTTTTGCTACCAAACACCGCTGCACAAAACCAGAAAATTGCAGGAAAGGTAAAAGCTAAAGTATGGAAAAACATGTTACAGGACCAAATGCAAGGAAAAACAAACACTAAAGGTAGGGGTAATACCTGACGATAGGCTGTCTAGCATGAAATAAAAATACCAGAGAACCTGAGCTAGAAACCTACAAAATAGCAGCATCAATCGAAGGTAATCAATTCAATGAATAAAAGAAAGGACACTAATATAAAGGACACTATTTGGTTGAAGGTATATAAATCAAGCCTAAAATAGCATGAAGAAACACATAAACACTCTGAACATATTTAGGGTTAAAATTTGAAGGCAACATACGATCACCGAACCTCTTATGGAATATAGTCACAAATCATTCAATAAATTATGGTAATGAGCTAAAGATGGAGTGAAGATGAAAGACTTGTTGGGTTAATGACTAAAGATAGACTCGATCAAAGCAATACCCAAAGATCATCATACCTAAAGAAAATGATACCGAGAATTGGTATCCAAGCAACTACAACATAATTGAGTAACTAAGAATCAAATGGAGGACAACCTCTAATAGTCTAATGAGAGCAGAAACTAACCAAAAACGAACCTATTTAATTTAAGGAAAACTAAAAGCGATTAACGAAATCGAGATTTACTAAAGTCTGCGACACGCCAGCTGAGTAATCAAACCATAAGATGTGAGACAGATGAAGCCAAACAGACCATCGCATGCATCTAAAACCATAATCGCATCTCCATCAGCGCCGTCTCCCAAAATTGAACCATCAAAAACCACCAGAAACCTCCATCATCGCCTACATCAGTAACCATTGCATACACAAACTACCATCAACTCATCGATTTCCAGATCTGGAAGTTATCGCAGACGATTTTTGAGATATTTTGATAGAGGCCAAATACCAGAGTTAGTAGCGGTGCAGAACAGAGACGACAAACCAATTCTCTTCGTCGGTGCTGATCGACGATAAAGGTAGATGGAGAACGATTTGAGGTTCATGTGTGAGCGTCGAGAGATGATGAAGATTTTGTGAGAGGCATCACTTGTACGCTACGCAATAGAACTTGTATATTTGATATGAACAGTGTTTGCCACTCACATCCTCTCAGTCACAAATGTATTCCGATTCACCATTTGTTTTAACAAAGTTTGTTCCAATTAATTTAATTGGTTCGATATGTAGATTAAATAAGTTATAAATCCACAAGTTTTTTCATTGACTGAATTATTTGTGGACGTGGTGGTTGTATTAACTGGATTTGATCAATCAACGTAGTTCGGAGATATATAGAAAATTCAAATACAAAGGCATTTTTCCGTGCGAAGCGTGCGAAGGAAGGAGAGGTCGACGTGTGACGTTTTCTTTCTGGACGCGGAGGGTCATTTTTATCAATAATTTTTTTTAATTAAAATATACGGAGATTACGTCACAACGTTTCTTCATGCTGCGGTGCGTTTATTGTTGTAAGGTGTTTATATCGAGTTTCTTTATGCGTCAAAATAAAAACAACATGCGTGATTATAGGGAGTCAACTAACTAATTTTTTAACTTATGTTCATGTTTTTTTCTTTTTTGTAAGAGTTTTTTGTTGTTTGCGTTTTTATTTAATAACTGCGTAATTTTATTTTGTTGCTTTTTTTTTTGTTTTTTTTTGGGTGAATGTATATATATATATATATATATATATATTTTGTGTTTTAATTATATGTCGTTACGTGGTTTGTTGTGACCTTAAATTTATGAGTTACTACATGCGAGAAATTACAAGTAAAATGCGTTATAATAGAATCTAAAAATTTTCGAACATATGTTCATGTATTTTCAGCTGGTGTCATACACAATTATAGTGTGCGTAATAATGATGTATTTTATTGTTACACTTGTCTATTTTTTAAAGTTGATGTTGTTTCTTTGCAGAATCATTGATAAATGTTAAGTAGGTTTGTTTTAGTTTTTTACTAGAGTTTTTTGTGTTTACGTGATTTATTTTAATATATGCGTAATTTTATCGTTTGTGTGATTTAGTTGTAGTTGCGTAATTCTAAGTTTGAATTGTTTTTTATATATTACTGGTTAGTTTCAACATAAATGAAGAATAAAATCAAGAAATACAAAAATTATTATTATTATTATTATTATTTGATAATAGGAGGATTACATTTCTACTGATAGGCTTGTAAAAAAGGCTTTTTTAACTCAAGTGAGGCACTCATAGTCTCAAGTATTTTGTTTATTGTTTTCATCTGCTCCATATCCGTTTTGTCCTGGTCTAGCATGAACAAACGGACAATCTCTTGAAGTGAATTCTTTGGCAGACTGCTTATCTTCTGCGCGATTTCTTCTCTGGCTTGCGTGTTTTCTCGGAGGCTTTCGAAACTTTGTTCGAGGACGTCTATCAGCAGTTTCTCCTTGTTGTACTCCAGCATTATTTGCCGAGTTAGTAGTTTCTCCTTTAGCGCGTTGTTATTGTTAGCTCCTGTGGTGTTGGTGGAAGATGAAGACATTCTTTCTCTTATCTGTGTTTTTGTGATTTGATGTGTAATTTAATGAACTGTGTTTGCGTGATTTCAAAATGCAATCGAGTGCCTAGTTTTATAGACGGTGGATGATGAGATTCGCCTGATATTAAATGCGTCACCTGTATTTTTATTTATTACCATATTAATGGGGACGGTTGGGAGAGGTGAAATGGATCGATTTTAACTTTTTTAATTTCTGAGATTTATTATGTAATTTTTTTTACCCGTCGTTTCATTTTCCCTCCATTTTTCTGATCTGTATATATATTTTTTTGGTCTTTCTTCATGCACATTACTTACTCGACCCACAAAGTCCTCAAATCCCCCATATATCTCAGACCTAAATTCAATCTTCTCATCCTTTCAACATAAAAAGAAAAATGACTTCTTCTTCATCAAACTCTAACACTGCGTCTAAAAACACAGTCATGCAAATTATTGAACAAATGCATGCGAAAGAATCGAAGGATGATCGCATAATGCGTAATTCTTTCGCCATGATCAGGGGTCTTACTGTCAACAGCATCCAAGGCCACATCAGGATGCTCCAGGAGCTTGTGGACGAGCCGGAGTCCGCGATGAAAGAGGCTGCTGCTGAGTATATTACTCAGCAGCTGGAGCTGAAAGAGGAGATGCATACCCTCCTTATGGTGTTGTCGACAACATCATTAAGAAGGGTAAGGACAGGGTGGAGGCTGCTGAAATATTTTAGAAGATTTAGGCACCCATTTTTTTTTTTGGGTTTTTTTTTTATGTTCTTATGATTTTTTGATCATTTCCACCTGTAAATTCTTATAAATATTAATATAATGCGTGATTTTTTAACGGGTGCGATTATGTTCTGTGTATTTGCGTTATTTTGTGAGTTCTGGAGTGTATGCGTGATTTTTAGAACAACTTGCGTGATTTTTAAATATAATGCGTGATTTTTTAACAGGTGCATTTTATGTTCTGTGTGTTTGCGTTATTTGTAATATCAACAAGCGTTTTTTTGAGTGTAAGACAGGTAGGTTTGTGTTTTTGTGAGTTTTTAGAGTGTATGCGTTATTTTCATATCAAATATGCGTTATTTTTTATCTATAAAACTTAAGTGTGCGTATTTATTGGAATACATGCATTTTTTTATTAAGTGTAAGATATTTTTTGTTAGGTTAGTGTTATTGTGAGTTAAAAGTGTATGCGTGAATTTTATTTCAAGTATGTGTTATTTGTTTAAAGGTTAAAGGTTTTGCGTTTTGTGTTTGATACGTAAATATTTTTTCCGTATGCGTGTCTCATCTAAAGTTGAAAAGACTTTAATACCCCTTTTAATGACTCCGCGTCCTTTTTCTAAATTAATTAAGCGTGTTTTATTTAGCGCCGTCAGATAAAAAAAAGCCCGCATATGAGCGGCCGAGATGCCTTCGCACACTTCGCACGGAAATTGTCCTTTGTACAATAACTTTCCCCTATATATATAGGGGGCGGTTCTGGTGCGGACAGGCAAGTTGCCTACGAACAGTGCGAACATGCCTAAAAATCTGTTTTTTTTGGTCCTACGATGTAGTTTTAGTGCTAGTATATTATTAGAATTGGTGTTAGGTAGATGTATACATGTACCAATGCAGTTTCTTGATCCATTCCTTGATGTTTTTTGAATTTATACATATACCAGCACATAAAATTATACCAGCACAATTTATAATTATACCAGCACAAAAAAATTTGTGCATGACCCATCACCACTTTTGATCACCATTTCTGATCGTATATATCCACCACACATTCCTGATCATATACCAGCATTAAACTACATCGTATGACCGATGAAATATAGTTTTAGGCGTAAACACATGTTTGTATTTGAACCTCCATCATGCTTCCACATCACAAGTAAATCATGAGTACAAAAGGGCATAATGGTCAATTCAACCATGAACACTTTCTAGATTCTGACAGCTCTCTTACACACTTTCTGCAACATTCTATCTCTTACTTTTTTAATTCCCAAGACAGATTGGTTACATATGTAACTTTGTTAAATATATAACAAAATTTTTCATTGCATGTAACATATGTAAATTCATCAGGATATGTATAACAAAAAATATAACAAAATAAATTTTACTAATTTATAAACAAACAATTACAATCAACAATAAACGTTACAAAATTTTTTATATGAACCAGCATATCTAACAAATTAGTAAAATAATAAAGTAGCTAACAAAACAATACCTAAATATATATATATATATATATATATATATATATATATATATATAACACTAATTATGCTTCATATCTTAATATTAATCTTCATCTTTGATGCAAAATCTATTCACCTACGAAAAGAAAACAAATCCATTAGTTGTTGATGTTTATTATAGAAGTGTTACATATGAAACCCAAGACTTGCATATGTAAACGAGTAGTTACATGTGTAAACCAACACTTAAAATATGTAAAAAGTAAGTTACATATGTAAACCAAAAGTTACATATTTAACACAAATTATAGAAGTGTTACATATGAAACCCAAGACTTGCATATGTAAACGAGTAGTTACATATGTAAACCAACACTTACAATATGTAAACAGTGAGTTACATATGTAAACCAAGAGTTACATATTTAACACAATTAAATCTACAATTGTGTTTTGAAACAAAGACTTACATATGTAAACCAAGACTTACATATGTAAACCAACACTAAAAATATGTTAAAAGTGAGTTACATATGTAAACCAAGAGTTACATATTTAACACAATTAAATTTACAGTTGTATTTTGAAACAAAGACTTACATATGTAAACTAACACTTAAAATATGTAAAAAAGTGAGTTACATATGTAAATCAGGAGTTACATATTTAACATAATTAAATTTACAATTATGTTTTAAAACGACTATTCGTTTTTGAACTCTTATTAGAATCTTTGTCGCGCTGTTATGTTGTGTACTAGAAGTGATACATATGAAACCTAAAGACTTACATATGTAAGCCAATAGTTACACATGTAAACCAACACTTAAAATATGTAAAAGAGTGAGTTACATATGTAAATCAAGAGATTTATATTTAAACGAAGACTTAAAATATGTAAACAGTAAGTTACATATGTAAACCAGTACTTACATATGTAACCTTTTATATGTAACTCACTACAACATGAAAACATAAAACATGCACACAAACATCAGGAAATACTAAAAACACACCAGAGTCAAACACATAGAGCTTACACATATGTAACATTTTTGTTATTTTTATGTTTTATGATAAATGTTGAAGTAAAGCCGATTTTTCAACAAAAACTTAAAAAGGAAATGATACCGAATCACGAAGGGTTGATGTCATCAAAAACTCAAACCCAACACAGAAGACTCCGACGAATCTGATGATGCAACGAGCAAGAGTCCGACTAACAAGAGAACTTCCGGCGAAGTAACAACACATGTCCGGCGAACTAAAACCACCGTGAATCAACCCTACTTCTTCGCTAACTGACCCGAATTAACATACACAACCGCTTAGCAACTCTTTCCGGACAAAATATGCAATTCCGGCCAAATGCGTTTTTCCGGCGAGTTTTTAAAATTTCAGACAGCCATAACTTAATCAAAACACAACGAAAATCACTTCCGAAAGTTGCCTTGGATTCGTCTTGACTAGGAGAACAATTATAGCACCATTGTTGATATGTTTTGGAATCGTTTTTCAGGTCCAAATATTCAGACCGACGAAGAAGATGGCCGGAAAAACTGAAAACAACTCAAACATTAACGAAACTCAAAAATTAGAGGGGACTATAGAGATTACCTTCAGATCTACAAGGTGCGGCGACGGTGATTCCCGAAACAGAGGTGGTGGAAACGACTGCAGCTTCGCCCTTGTCTTTGTGCCTTACTCAACCGACTGAAGGAAGCTTAAAATACTTAAGATCGACGGAGCTTGAGATCTTCCATGGAGAAAGCTTAAAAATTTCTTGGGGGGTTTGAGAAATGTAAGAAATGGAGAGAGAGAGAGAGATAGTAGGGCTGAATATGAAAAAGAAATGAGGAGAGAAGTTTAATTGGGGATAAAAGATTGATGAGATATAAAGGTAGGTGCATTGGGAGGTGAATTTCTTTTACCCATAATACCCCTTTCAAGTAAACGACAAAAATGTTAAGGTAATTAAATAAAGGTAAATGTGAGAAAAAACCTAAACCATTGGATGAGATAGATCAAGGGTTATAAAGTGATTTCCTGGGTTTTTTAAACTCAATAAGGTTTTCATTTTATCCTTCCTCTCTCTCTCTCTCTCTATATATATATATATATATATATATATATATATATATATAGGGGAAAATTATTGTACAAAGGACAATTTCCGTGTGAAGTGTGCGAAGGCATCTCGGCCGCTCATATGCGGGCTTTTTTTTTATCTGACGACCTAAAAATGAAACACGCTTAATTAATTGAAAAACAAGGACGCGGAGTCATTAAAATGGGTATTAAAGTCTTTTCAACTTTAGATGAGACACGCATACGGAAAAAATATTTACGCATCAAACACAAAATGCAAACCTTTAACCTTTAAACAAATAACGCATACTTGAAATAAAATTCACGCATACACTTTTAAAAACTCACAATAATACAAACCTAACAAAAAATGTCTTACACTTAATAAAAAAACGCATGTATTCCAATAAATAACACACACTTACGTTTTATAGATAAAAAATAACGCATACACTATAAAAACTCACAAAAACACAAATATACCTGTCTTACACTTAAAAAAGCGCATGTTGATATTACAAATAACGCAAACACACAGAACATAATCGCACCTATTAAAAAATCACACATTATATTTAAAAATAACGCAATTTGTTCTAAAAATCACGCATACACTCCAGAACTCACAATAACGCAAACACACAGAACATAATCGATATGAAATCAAAGTATAACGAGTAAGAACACAGAGAGTAAATACAAACAAGCTTTGTATTAACCACAGAGACCACAGAGTACACTTAGAGAATGTATGACACCAAAAAGCTACTGAATCTATACAAGACTAAACTATATATAGGCTGAAACCACGACTGGCCGAACCTCAAGTTCGGCCAAGCCTCGGCGGCTCCGAACCTGGAGTTCGGCCAGAGTTCGGCCAGACCTAAACTTGAACGTTCCGTCTTGTAATCGATACTTCACATGACGATCAGAAACCATGTATCAACAAACTCCCCCTCGACATGTGCAGTATCAACTCCTCTTAATAAAACTTGTATCTTGTATCTTCAATCAAACTCCTCCTCGATCTAGACGATGAGTCCAATCTTGAATACTTGATATTGCAACGTGTGTAGTCTCTTTATCAACAATCTTCAGAAGACTTGAAGTTGCGATGTTCTCTTTCCACTTAGAAATCTGCCAACATAAATAATCTTGGCGCAAAACGTCTCTTTGAGACTCCAAGATATCATGATTTGAAAATAATGTTGTATTCCGTGTTGATCAATCGAAAATAAATCAGAAACAAAATCTTTTTGACTTTTAGAAACTTTATATCAAAACACACCTAAAATCTTTTTGGTATTTTCTGATAAGAAAGGAAAATGCAGTACAGAATCAGACACTATTTTTGTCTTTTGTGAGAAAGATCACGACTTGGGATCATATTGGTCATAACATGCTGTACTACACTTCAATTTCGATTATTGTAGCACATAAGCCATTCCGATTGCAGATATACTTTGTCCAAATTTAAACTCTGGCACAATCATACTCATAACATCTGGATATGTTAAGATATTTATTAGATATGCATTGAACAGTGTACCCCACACTATCAGACATACTCAGATATGCTTTGCTTATCACATTTTGTGATTTCATTTGTGATTTTAATCACATTATGATTGTATTCATGATATAGTCAACTGTGTTCCATGCAAAAAGAAATAAGAACGTTAAATCGTCCACCTTAAGGTCGATCTTTCGATACGCAGATAAGGCCTCGGATTTAACAAAATAAGAAAATAAAACAAGTTGAAATTGTATAACTCAACAACAATCAGGTCGGTACTTCCGTACACGCAGAGAAAGTCCGATGAGTTATACGAAACACCAAAGAAAATAAAGCAGAACGTCAAACGAACAACGATCAGGTCGGTCTTTCGACACGCAGAGAAAGTCCGATCGTTTGACAAAATAAAGAAAATCAAACAAGTTTAAATCTTTGCAAAATGAACACATGTATACACAGTGACTTCTCATTTTATTTTTCACATATCTTTTTCTTGATATATCATGCGATATGCATCAAGATGTTGTTCACTAGGTCAAGCATTAGTATTTAATGTGTTTATCACATCTGTATACTTTCTGATTTAATGCCGAGCCTACCTTACACATCGATCAAATGATCTTATGGCTTTTTCACTTACTTTATCCATGAGTCAGACATTGTCAGCCAATGTACCATCATTTCCCAATCATGTCGGATACAATTTCTCATTTTTCAATGTTTTTGTCTTTTTGCAATTTTAATGTTTTTGTCTTTTTCAAATTTCGCCCCCTAAAAATGATAACTCTATTTATAGATTTTCATTTTTACGATTTGAAAAACCACACACTATTTTTGTATTTTTGCAAAAACAAACTCCCCCTCAGAATGAAACGGAGTGAAAAACCAAGAAAAATTGATCAACCAACACGAACACTTGCAGTTTAAATCCTTTTGAAAAACAAAAATGATTTGGAAAGTCAGATTAATTAGCACAGATATTTCACAATCAGCAATTTGTCAATCACCGAAAGGTCTTCTTGAAACACCTGTTGACACCAAATAAATCATTAGTCGCTCTGGGATCGACCCGATGTAACATCGTCGGGTCGCCCGGTGTCTTCCACAAAGTCATTGTTGGCCTTGGAAACAACTTTTGGTTTCCAAATTTGTAAAAGTTTAAATTTTTGATCAGAACCTGAATCAGATTCAACCGACGTACTTGGGTTAGACCAAGACGATTTACGATTAGATTTTATCTTTGAGGACCATGGTTCATCAAAAATTTGACCTTTTGTGATCCACATATTTAGCAGTGTTATGGATATATGCAGTCGTCGGACAATCAACAGCTAGATGTCCAGGCTGACGACATACATAACAAAGTCGTTCTCTAAACACATTTGAAAATTGTTTTGATTTTGAAAAACCTGATGAATGCTCAGAATCAAAATTATCAAAGAAATCATCAGAAGAATCATACCTAGGAGATGGTGATTTCTTTGCATTCTTGACTTTAGAAGCCTTGGCAATTTTCACCGGTTTCTTTGTGGGAATAAATTCTTCCTTCATAACAAACCCCACACCTTTGTGTTTGGAGCCTGAAACCTTTGAAGTACTCGAAGAAGAACCCGAAGCTTCTCTTGCCTTAGCTTCACTTGTGAATTTGGCTTTAATGTCCGTTAACTTGTTCTTTTCAACCAAAACTTTGTCTTCTTCAGTTGCAAATAACTCTTCAAGAACACTTTCTCTCTTTTTCTTGTAAATCTCAACATCCTTTGTCAAGACTTCATTCTTATCACGATAGAGAGTATTCTCATCTTGAAGCATAGAAATTTTGTTCTGAAGCTTTTCAACAGTAACAGCAGTTGTAGCAATAAGAGCAGTTGCTTCTTCATACTTTTTCTGAACCGGATAACTTTTCTCAAACAGATTCTCAAAATCTTGAGCTGCATCTAAAGCTTCAGCCTTTGCTTTCTCGCATTCTTCAGCCAATGATGCTTTCTCTTTTAACACATCTTCATGAACATGAACCAACTCATAATACTTCTTTTGAAATTCTTCCAAATCTTGCTTTAACACCACTATCTCTTCAGTAGATATTTGATGACTTTGTTCAAAACTAGCAATCACCTGAAGAAATTTCTTACATTTAAGACATTCAGCCTCTTCAACCGTTGAACTCTCAGAGACTCTAGGCAATTCTTCTTGAACCAGAGATACACTTGAATAAGAATCAGAATCAGTTAAAATGCTATCATCATCAATATGACGAACAGTCAAAGCAATTGCAGGTTTAGAATTATTTCTTTTAGCTTCAGTATCTGCATTCCATGCAAATTCACTTGAATGTGAAAACGTATTGGTCCAATCATGAACAACATTAGCAGATTTAATCTCAACCTTCTCAGCTTTATTTGGTGAATGACAAACTAAGTGTGCATGTTGACCAGTCTTCAATTTATGATCTGCAGAACTCGGGCATTCTCGAGCAAAGTGACCATAATTTGCACACTTGTAACATTTTACCTTCGATTTATCCAAACCAATCTTCCCTTCCTGATTCAGTCTCTTCTTCCCAGTTCTGTTGAAAAATTTCTTCGTTCGTCGAACCAACATTGCATACTGCCAATTTAGATCCATTTCCTCCAAATGATCATAATCAATCTGATCATAATCTTCGTTAGCTAACTCAGCATTACTCACAGCACCCGTGATAACACCAAAATACGAAGATACCAAAGCAGACATTAATGCATTATAATCATCAACAGTTTGAACAGATAATGCAGTTTGATTTGAAGAACTCGGAACAGAAACATTGCAACCAGCAGAAGAATAACTTGAAGATTCAGATTTACCTGCCAGAAATGCTGTCGGGGGTGCAGAATTAAGAATATTCGATTTCCCAGCATTCATTGTGGAATCATTTTCACCATGATACACTGCAGGATTCTGAATTTGCGTAGGAAGAGATTTGTTCACCATCAACTCCATATCCCTAGCCTGAATTCTTTGAACTAAATCATTGAAAGACAATCCTTGAAAATCCTTGTCATGAGTAATCATCATAACATAATTCTCCCATTTTTCAGGTAAAGCTTCCAAAATCTTCTCTTTCATATCAGCTTCGTCTTTAGTAAGATTCACCAAGCGCATTTCACTCATCAGATGAGCAAATCTTGCAATCAGATTGGGAATCGTTTCATTCTGATAATGCTTAAAGCTGTCAAACTCTTTCTTCAAAACCTTTTGTCGACTTTTCTTGTACTGGTCATTTCCTTCACATCTTTTCTCTAAGGCATCCCATAAACTCTTCGATGTGTAATTACCAGCAAATTGATGAAGTAATTCTTTAGGCAAAGCCATCGTTAAAGTACCATATGCCTTTTTTTCAGCTTGATAAGCTTTCTTTTGTTCCGAAGACATTTTTCTTTGAAGTATAGGTTCACCAGTTTCATCTTTAGGGTATATATATTGCTCAGTGAACGCTAACCACATATCAATATCATTTGTATCGACATATGCTTCAAACCGTTTAACCCAACTATGATAATCTTCCAACTTTAGCAGTTTGGGAACTTTCTGACTTGTTCCAATTTCATTATCATAGTTCATCATCGTTTGCATAGTCGCTTGAACTGAGTTTTGAATAGCCGCGAACGCTTGAAAATCGGACATTTTCGAAACACAAGTTACTGTTCACTCCGAACCTCCTCCGAACCTAATATACCCTCCGAGCTTCCTCCGAACGTGGTCCGAACTCAGAAATACAGTCCGAACTCTCTCCGATCTCTCACCGAACCCAGTAGACTCCGAAACCCTCCGAGCCTAGTCCGAACTCTCACCGAACGAACAAAAAGGACTCCGAACGTACTCCGAACCTGGAGTGCGGAGCAGTTACGCCGAACCTCAAGTTCGGCCGAACGCGAATTTTCGGAAAAACTTGGAAAAACTCACTGAAATTGACACCTCTCGAGCTGGAAACATTCAATCAACTGAAAATGAGCAAACACAGACATATTTGACGTGAATCATGATGTTTTGAACGAGAAATTCGAAAAATGAAGATGAACAACGAGTTTTGAAAGTCAAAAACGTGATATTAAACTCGATAACTCGAAAAACAGTGATCTCCGACTAGTATAGTAAACCAACTGCTCTGATACCAATTGAAATTGCTTGAGCGTGAGGATCTTCTACTTAGTCGATATGAAATCAAAGTATAACGAGTAAGAACACAGAGAGTAAATACAAACAAGCTTTGTATTAACCACAGAGACCACAGAGTACACTTAGAGAATGTATGACACCAAAAAGCTACTGAATCTATACAAGACTAAACTATATATAGGCTGAAACCACGACTGGCCGAACCTCAAGTTCGGCCAAGCCTCGGCGGCTCCGAACCTGGAGTTCGGCCAGAGTTCGGCCAGACCTAAACTTGAACGTTCCGTCTTGTAATCGATACTTCACATGACGATCAGAAACCATGTATCAACAAAAAAATCACGCATTATATTTAAAAATCACGCAAGTTGTTCTAAAAATCACACATACACTCCAGAACTCACAAAATAACGCAAACACACAGAACATAATCACACTTGTTAAAAAGTCACGCAAGTTGTTCTAAAAATCACGCATACACTCCAGAACTCACAAAAAACACCTGATTTCACACTTAATAAAATAACGCATGATGTTCAAATAAAAAAACGCAAACAATATAATTCAAAAGCATATAATAGATTAAAAAGAAAACAGTGCCATATATTAATATTTATAAGAATTTACAAGTGGAAATGATCAAAAAGCATCATACTAACTCATAAATTTAAGGTCACAACAAACCACGTAACGACATATAATTAAAACACAAAAAAAAAATATTCACCCAAAAAAAAAACACAAAAAAAAAAACAAAATAAAAATATGCAGTTATTAAATAAAAACGCAAATAGAAAAACTCTTACAAAAAGAAAAAAAACATGAACATAAGTTAAAAAAATTAGTTAATTGACTCCCTATAACTCTATAAGCACGCACGTTGTTTTTATTTTGACGCATGAAGAAACTCGATATAAACACCTTACAACAAATAACGCACCGCCGCATGAAGAAACGATGTGACGTAATCTTCGTATATTTTAATTAAAAAATTTTAATTGACAAAAATCCCCTCCGCGTCTAGGAAGAAAACGCCACGCGTCGACCTCTTCTTCATTCACACGCTTCGCACGGAAAAATGCCTTTGTATTTGAACTTTCATATATATATATATATATATATATATATATATATATATATATATATATAT
>JBCNJP010000007.1:50262059-50330003 GCA_039602395.1 Deinandra increscens subsp. villosa | reverse complement strand
CGAACTATTAATTGCATCAGGAAACGTCCATCACTGTACCTTCAAAACTTTCATGGACTGCAAGCCAATGACATTCTCCGGCGAAGAAGGAGCGGTAGGTCTCCTCAGATGGATTGAGAAGTCAGAAAAAGTCTTCTCCATGTGTAACTGCCCGGCTGAAAACAAAGTGAAGTTTGCTACTGGTACATTCGAAGGTGCAGCTCTGTCTTGGTGGAACGCTGAGATTCAAATGATTGGGAATGATGCGGCTAACAACATGGAATGGGGAGCGTTCAAAGAACTGATTATGGAGGAATACTGTCCGCGCGATCAAGTCAAGAAGCTCGAAGGAGAATTTCTGAACTCCAAAATGATTGGGTCTGAAGTCGAAGCGTACACTGCACGATACCACGAGTACACAGCACTGTGTCCGTCTATGGTCGACGCTGAGTTCAAACGCATTGAGCGTTATCTGGAGGGTCTCGTACCCCAAATCAAGAGTCTGGTAACTGCAAGCAACCCGGTAACCGTACAGCAAGCCATCCGTCTGGCTCACAAGTTAACTGATCAAGAGGTTGAAAGGGGTACACTACCTGCCAGAAACTCTGAAAAGACCGCCTTAAGTGGCAAAAGAAAGGCTGAAGAAGAAGCTCCAGCAATGTCTGTGAATCAATCTGGGAGATCCTCAAACTCCCAGTATCAAAACAAGCGACCTGACAACACAAGGTCCACTTTCAATTATGGCAGCAACAGTGGGAGCAACAACCGTCAAGGCGGTAATGGAAACTACACAGGCAAGGCTCCGTTTTGCAACAAGTGTGAGAAGCACCACAGGGGTATGTGTAGCAAGGGCTTAGAGTGTGGGAGATGTGGAAAGTTGGGTCATGAAGCCAACAACTGCTGGACCAATTTGCAGAGGCTGAACAACACTGGTCAGAATCAAGGGGGAAACAACAGGGGAAATGTGAACAACCGTAACGGGCAAGGAAACAACCAGAACAACAACAACAATGGTGGAGCCCGTGGCTGTTTTGAATGTGGTGCGCAGGGCCACCTGAAGAAAGATTGTCCGCGATTGCGCAGACAGGGAAATGGAAACAATGGGAATCAGGGAAACAATGATGGGAACGAAAATGGTGGAAACGGTAATGGCGGGAATGGTAGAGGTCGTGCTTTTGTGATGGGTCAAGGTGAAGCTCGCAACGATGCCAACGTGATCAACGGTAAATTTATATTGAATGGTTTCTTCGCTACTGTTTTATTTGATTCTGGTGCTGAAAGAAGTTTTATTTCCACTAAGTTTGCTAGATTAATTAATGCTAAACCGATTGCCTTAGATGCTACGTATGTGGTAGAACTAGCGAACGGTAAACTTCATGATACGACACAGATAGTTAAGGACTGTAAGATAGAACTAGCGGGCCATACGTTAGGAATTGATCTTATGCCCTTCCCGATTGGCAGTTTTGACGTGATAGTAGGAATGGATTGGTTATCCGAGAATCGAGCCGAAATTCTGTGTCAAGAAAAAGTGGTCCGTATTCCACTCGAAGGCGGTGAGGTGTTAACAGTCCAAGGTGAAAAGGGTGGAACAGTGACCGGAATTATCTCATATCTCAAAGCTCAAAAGTGCCTTCGTAAAGGTCACTTCGCGATTCTTGCAAACGTCACTGACTCGACACTTCCCGAGCGCAGAATCAACGACTACCCGATAGTCCGCGACTTCCAAGATGTATTCCCTGAAGATCTGCCTGGTTTACCTCCATTCCGACAAGTTGAGTTTGGAATCGATCTAACTCCTGGAGCCGCTCCGATTGCGCGCGCTCCGTATCGTTTGGCTGTGAGTGAACTCAATGAACTCTCTGCACAACTTCAAGAGCTACTCGACAAGGGATTTATCCGTCCAAGTTCGTCTCCGTGGGGAGCTCCGGTGTTATTTGTAAAGAAGAAAGATGGAACGTTCCGGATGTGCATCGACTACCGAGAGCTTAACAAAGTCACGATCAAGAATCGGTACCCACTACCTAGAATCGACGATCTCTTGGACCAGCTTCAAGGTTCAAGTTACTTCTCAAAGATTGATCTACGGTCAGGATACCATCAACTTCGTGTTCGAGACGAGGATATTTCTAAGACCGCATTCAGAACTCGGTATGGTCATTACGAGTTCCTGGTTATGCCGTTTGGGCTAACCAATGCGCCTGCCGTATTCATGGATTTGATGAATCGAGTGTGCAAACCGTACCTCGATAAGTTTGTAATAGTTTTCATCGACGACATTTTGATATACTCCAAAACGAAGGAAGAACACGAGAATCATCTGTGCCTTATCTTGGAATTACTTCGTAAGGAACAACTCTACGCCAAGTTTTCGAAGTGCGATTTTTGGATACGCGAAGTCCAGTTTCTTGGACACATTGTTAATCAAGAAGGAATCCATGTCGACCCGTCTAAAGTAGAAGCTATCAAGAATTGGTCTACACCTAGAGCGCCGACCGAAATCCGACAATTTTTGGGACTTGCCGGATACTACCGAAGATTTATCAAGGGTTTCTCTCAATTGGCTCAACCCTTAACGGCTTTGACGCACAAAGGAGTGCAGTATAGGTGGGGTGAAAAAGAGGAACGCGCCTTTCAAACTCTCAAAGACATGTTATGTTCTGCTCCAATTCTCGCGTTACCCGATGGGATTGACGACTTTGTGGTCTACTGCGATGCGTCTATTCAAGGACTCGGGTGCGTGTTGATGCAACGGGACAAAGTGATTGCCTATGGGTCCAGGAAACTGAAGGATACTGAGAAGAATTATACAACGCATGATTTAGAGATGGGAGCCGTTGTTCATGCACTCAAGATTTGGAGACATTACCTTTATGGAACAAAGTGCACAATATTTACTGACCACAAAAGCTTACAGCACATCTTTGATCAGAAGGATCTCAACATGCGACAACGAAGGTGGGTCGAGTTACTGAACGATTATGATTTGGCAATCAAGTATCACCCGGGAAAAGCCAATGTTGTGGCTGACGCCTTAAGCAGAAAAGAGTATGAAAAGCCTCGAAGGGTACGAGCGCTGCAACTTACCATTCATTCAGGACTGCCGGATCGAATCCGCGATGCTCAAAGAGAAGCTCTGAAAGAAGAAAACTTCGCAGCTGAAGCACTGCGAGGGGTAGATGGAAATTCTGAAATTAAGTCCGATGGACTCCGATATTATAACGACAGAATCTGGGTTCCTCTGCTGGGAAATCTCCGTGAGCTCGTGATGGACGAGGCTCACAAGTCGAGGTATTCGGTACATCCAGGATCAGATAAGATGTACCAAGACTTAAAGAACCTGTATTGGTGGCCAAATATGAGAGCCGACATCGCGCGATATGTGGCTAAGTGTTTAACGTGCTCAAGGGTAAAGATCGAGTACCAAAAGCCTTCGGGACTACTACAACAACCAAAGATCCCAGAATGGAAATGGGAGGATATCTCCATGGACTTTGTTACGGGATTACCTCATCGATCGAATCGACCAGATGCGATTTGGGTTATCATTGATCGCTTAACCAAATCCGCACATTTTATCCCAATGAAGGAAAACGACAACATGGATAGGCTAACGAAGCTGTACATCGACCGAATTGTGGCGCGTCATGGAGTGCCTAAGACTATTATCTCCGATCGAGATCCACGATTCACTTCACGATTATGGCAATCTATGCATGAAGCATTAGGGACCAGACTTGATATGAGCACAGCTTATCACCCGCAGACCGATGGTCAGACGGAAAGAACCATTCAAACATTAGAAGATATGCTCCGAGCTTGTGTTCTCGATTTCGGAAAAGACTGGGAAGCTCACCTTCCGTTGGTGGAGTTCTCCTACAATAACAGCTATCATTCAAGCATCGGTGCAGCACCATTTGAAGCACTATATGGCAGAAAATGCAGATCGCCCGTATGTTGGGCCGAAACAGGTGAGAAAGGACTCACTGGACCAGAGATCATTCACGACACGACTGAACAAATAATCCAAATCAGAAAGCGGATAGCTGCAGCACGAGATAGACAGAAGAGCTATGCCGACAAGCGCCGTAAACCTCTAAAGTTCGAAGTAGGTGACAAAGTATTACTGAAGGTATCTCCTTGGAAAGGAGTGATACGCTTCGGAAAGCGTGGAAAGTTGAATCCTCGCTACATCGGTCCGTTTGAAATTATTAGGGAAGTAGGCCCGGTAGCCTACCGATTGAAACTCCCAGCCGAACTCGATGGAGTTCACAACGTGTTTCACGTCTCAAATCTGAAAAAGTGTCAGGCTCAAGAGACAGAAATAATTCCTTTGGAGGAATTGGTAATTGATGAACATCTAAGATTCATCGAACAACCGGTAGAAATCATGGGACGCGAGGAGAAAACCCTCAAGCGTAGCAAGATTCCGATCGTCAAGGTACGATGGAACTCAAAGCGTGGACCAGAATATACTTGGGAACGAAAGGATCAAATGAAGAAAAAGTATCCTCACTTGTTCGAGCAAACGTCCACAGAAACTCAAGGTACGATTTAATTTTGGGGACCAAAATTCCTTTAACAGGAGGAGGATGTGGCAACCCTAAAACTTTTGCTTTCTTTCCCCAGCGACGACAGCAACGACGACAGCTGATGCTGCGAACGCTACAACGCTAGAATAATTTTCGGGACGAAAATTCCAATTTCAAGGGGATGATGTGACACCCGAGAATTCCAAGGTCTTCGTTAGCAAAACATAATCTGGATTATTGAAGTGTAAGCCGAGCAACCTAAGGTGAGTTTCACAAACCCTTTAATTGTGAGCCCGTTTGGGTCACAACGGATAAACTTAATGGAAAACAACGCTGACATTTTGAGGTATTGCCAAATGGGATACCTGTTATGGAAGTTGGAGTGCTTTATGGGAAGCACTTGCAACTGTCCATCCTTGGGGTTTCGAATGAAATCCGGAAACAACCACTTAAACACTCAAACTCTTTTGGGATTTCAGACGAAATCCGGATTAAACGATTTTAATATGACTAGTGTAGGTTAAAGTCGAAACCAAATGATATCACATGTTTTCTAAGGAATGCTTATTAAAACTTAAAAGTCCTCAACTTAGTACTGATGATCTGGAAAGCGAGGGGATGTTGGGTAGATCTACTGAGGGTTTGACAAACCCTGCTCCGCGGTACACAAATGTGTAGCCAACCGGTTGGAGGCCGAACGGAGTTCAATATCAGCCTGTTCTTAGTTGTGGGCATCCCAAATGGGACACAACTGGAGGCACAAACCAACGGCAAATGCCGCACTCTGTTACGTCAGCTTTCAGCCTAGTACGACTTCCTTAGTGCATGGAAACCGGATTAGCTACCCGCGATATCGGTTGACAGCTTTAATCTTAACTAATCAATACTTAACTAGTGCATATTCTGAAATTCAAACACTTATATATTGATGAACATGATTTCGAGACCGGGCCAATGCATGTCATGCCCACCGTGAACTCACCAACCGTTAGGTTGACACTTGTGTGGTTTTCACTTTTGCAGATCGTTGAAGGGTATCCGTTGAAGGTTGGCATGGCACGCGAAGACTTTTACTTTCATTAAACTAAATTGGGAATTTGAAATTGAAACAATGATTTGTAAAGCACGTGGCTAGTGCTAAGATACTGATGTTTTTAAATTCCGCTGCGTATGTTAAACTGTTTTTATTTATGAACATTGGATTTTACTCTGATTCGTTTAGTATTTGTAACTAATGGTTGTGGTCCTGGTCTAGTCGCGCCCCTTAACGGTATAAACTCCGTTAGTGGTTAATTGGGGGTGTGACACATAGAAATGCGTGTTGCGGTTCTAAATCGCAATTAGGAGAAAGGGTTAGGAGCAGGATAGTTCCTTTAGCTAAAGTGTTATGAATGCCTAGGTAAGATTCTGAATCAACCTAAGAAGGAAAGGGGTGAAATTGGAATATCTCATTTATGAGTTATTCGTAAACGGAGCAGGTTTCGGGACGAAACCTTATTTAAGGGGGGTAGAGTTGTAACATCCCAAAATTTGATAGAATACATAGCTACTATGAATAATACATGTTATATATGTGTTAGATAGCTAAACGTGATAAACGGGTAGAAAATGCATATTTACCCATTACCGGGTAATAAATTGATAAAAATAATAATATACGTGTTGATTTATAAATGAGATAAGGAAATGAGGTATATACATGTTTTATATTAAAGATAATTGATATATATGATATTGGCATGAAAAACGTAGCTAAACGTTTATATGATAGAAATAAATGATAACCGGGAGAAAATGCCTTTACATAATTATATTATATCAAATACATGTATAAACATATGTTTGAATAGCATGGATACATGTGGAATATTCATTTGATGAACATATATGTGGAGATACGTGTTAGAATAATTAAACGTGTGAAAATGCAAGTCAAATAGTTAACGGAAAAGTATAAGGGCTAAAAGTATAATTTATGTAAAGTTATGAATACTTACGGATATTATACGTATCTATAACTATTATAAGTACCCCGAGGCTTATAATATATTATAATAATATCCTAAAATGATTCGGAACATAAATTGATGTGTATTGTAAAGTTTGAGGGGCCAAATGTGTAAATAATGAAAAATATATAAAAATATATACGTATGTATACGTATATCATCGAGAGTGTCCCGAGCCTTAGAAACTTTATTTAACATGTTTTATAATAGTTCGGTACATAAAATGGCAGTTTGGTAGAAGTTCAGGGGGTTAATATGTAAATAAAAGGTACATGGACCATTCCTGTCATTTGCTGAAAGTCGCCAGGCGGTACGCGCGCCCCGTCTTCGAACCTGGCGCGATACGCGAGCCGTCCAGTCGCGAATTTTAACCACGGCTCAACTTGCAGCCGAAGTTTAACCCGTATACGCGTCCAATTCGATTCGTTAGTCACCGTATTACGTGTCCGCACCCTGAGACGACCTCAATCAGTATAAATAGGAGCTGAATCAGTCGATTATCATCACCAATTCACGAATTCTCACTCGAAAAACCACCTTCCTCTTTCCAGCCTCTTCACGATCAAAATTCGGCCAAACTACGGGGAGTTAGGAGCTATAAACCTGCAGTTCCATGTTTCTAGGTATGCTCTACAAAAGCCCTCTATCAATTTTGAATAATATTGTTGTTATGATCGAGTTCTAGAAATGGGTTAAAACTAGGGTTCATAGACTTGTTTTGCTAAAATTGGGAGATCGGGCGGGAGTTAGGCTCTGAAATTTTGCAGATAATGTTAAAATGATGTTTACTAAGAAAGCCCTAAGTTAATTTCATGTTTCGGAAATATTTTATTTTTAATTAAAAAAAAATTATATAAAATTAGGATTTTTAAAATAAGGTTTTGCTAAATTACTCAATTAGGGCTATATTAGGGCTTATTATTTTAGGGAATATTATAAAATAATATTATAGACAAAAGCCCTAAGTTTATTTCACTTTATAAAGGGTTTTGATATTTATTAAATAAAAAAGTGAAATTAGGGTTTTCTAGACGTTATTCTGCCCAAATCAAGTAAACGGTTTTGAATTAAGCTTTGCCATTTTAAAGGGTATTATAAAATGTTATAATGGATAATACCTTAAGACGGTTTTGAATAAAAATGAGCTATGATAATAAAATGAGAATGAAAATGCGTGAGCATCGGATCGTCTACTCGATCTAGCTATCTGGACATCGAAACGTAATTAACCGATTGTTTTATTGATCAAAACGAACAATTACAACCAGTGTAAACACAGAGAATTGACACAGAGATTACACACTCAGAAACACACACTTAAGATTTGCTCACGCGCTCAGAACTACTAAACACAAAGACCAAACTATTATATATACCCGATCGGCCGAACTCCCTCCGAACCCCAGGTTCGGCCGGTCCGAACTTCAGGTTCGGACCAGGTTCGGCCAACCCTATATTGGCTTGAACTTGGTCTTCGTTCGATACTTCACACGACGCACATTTCAGGTATCAACAAACTCCCCCTCGTCGTGTGCAGTATCACTTCTCTTTTCTTCTTGACATCATCAACTATGTATCTTCAATCAAGCTCCCCCTCAAGTAAAGAATCCGTTTATCCAATGAAATGAATCTTCGAACAAACTCCTCCTCAACTCAATCGTAACTTGATCTTGAACACTTGATGATATCTAGTATATCTCTGGTCTTTATCAACAGCTTCAGAAGACTTGAAGTTGTGATAGCTTGCACAACAGCATCCTGTATTAACACTTAAATAATCTTGGCGCAAAATGTCTCTTCGAGACTCCAAGATATGATTTTGAAAATGATTTTATATCACGTGTTGATCAGATCGAAAATAAAGCAGAAATAAAATCTTTTTGGTTTTTTGAAACTTTATGTTAAAACACACCAAAAATCTTTTTGAACTTTTCTTGAGATGAAATGAAATTGCAACACAGAATCAGACACTATTTTTGGTATGAGAAAGATCACTATATGGGATCATATTGAACATAACGCACTGAACTACACTTCAATTTCAATTAATTGAAGCACACAAGTCATGTCGATTGCTAGTATAATTTGTCCATCTTAAGCTCAGACAGAATCATACTCATAACATCTGGATATGTTAAGGTATTGATTAGATTTGCTTTGACCAGTGTACCCCATACTATCAGACATATTCAGACATTTTCTGTTTTTCTTTCTTTTTCTTTTGTGTGATTGCATTTGTGAACTTTCACATTGCATACTATTTTTCATGATACAGTCAACTGTGTTCCATGCAAAAAGAAATAAGAACGTTAAATCGTCTACCTTAAGGTCGATCTTTCGATACGCAGATAAGGCCTCGGATTTAACAACAAAAAAAAAACAAGTTGAAGTTGTATAACTCAACAACAATCAGGTCGGTACTCCCGTACACGCAGAGAAAGTCCGATGAGTTATACGAAACACCAAAGAAAATAAAGCAGAACGTCAAACGAACAACAATCAGGTCGGTCTTTCGACACGCAGAGAAAATCCAATCGTTTGACAAAATAAAGAAAATCAAACAAGTTTAAATCTTTGCAAAATGAACACATGTGTACACAGTGACTTCTCATTACTATTGTCACACTTATTTTTCTTTTTGTGTCATGAAATACGCATCAAGATGTTGTCCATTTGGTCAAGCATTAGCATTTAATGTATATCACATCTGAATACTTTCTGATTTGTCGAGCCTACCAAGCACATCAAACAATGATCTTATGGCCATTTCATCTACTTTATTTGTTGATACCTGAAATATGCGTCGTGTGAAGTATCGAACGAAGACCAAGTTCAAGCCAATATAGGGTTGGCCGAACCTGGTCCGAACCTGAAGTTCGGACCGGCCGAACCTGGGGTTCGGAGGGAGTTCGGCCGATCGGGTATATATAATAGTTTGGTCTTTGTGTTTAGTAGTTCTGAGCGCGTGAGCAAATCTTAAGTGTGTGTTTCTGAGTGTGTAATCTCTGTGTCAATTCTCTGTGTTTACACTGGTTGTAATTGTTCGTTTTGATCAATAAAACAATCGGTTAATTACGTTTCGATGTCCAGATAGCTAGATCGAGTAGACGATCCGATGCTCACGCATTTTCAAGTGGTATCAGAGCTTTCTGGTTCACTCTACTGATCTGTGGTTGCTATTCTCGGATTATTGAGAGTTTTTGAAGTTTTCTCGAGTTTTATTACGTGTTTTCTATCATTTTTAACGTGTATTTTGTGTCAAAATTGTTCCTAAACCATTTCCTATCGTCTTTTCTGATCCACTATATCGAGTTTCATCAAAATCAGTTCGTTTTCACGAGTTTTTGAAAAATGTCTTCGAGGTTCGGAGGTTACTGGGCAAGCTCGGAGTAACCGCTCCGAACTTGAGGTTCGGAGGTGACTCGGAGTGAGTTCGGCGAGAGTTCGATGGTGTATCGGTCTAGGTTCGGTGAGGTTTGAGGTTCAAAGGTAGATCGGAGTCTATATAGGTTCGGAGCTCGTTCGGTGAAGGCTTGGAGGTGGTTAGGTGAGGGTTCGGAGCTGGTAATTGTTTCGGACAAGGTTCGGAGCTCGTTCGGAGTAGGTTCGGACGGCAGACTAGGTTCGGAGCAAGTTCGGAGGACAGTTTTTTTCAAATTTTCAACGATGTCGGATTTTCAAGCGTTTGCTGCAATGCAGAGTGCAATGCAAACTATGCTCAATTTTGACAATGAAATTGGAACAAGTCAGAAAGTTCCCAAATTGTTAAAGCTTGAAGATTACCAAAATTGGAAGAAACGATTTTCTGCTTATATTAGCACGAATGACATTGATCTATGGATTCCAATTCGAAAGTTGTATGAACGACCAATGGAGGATGGAGATCTTAAAGAAATTCAAGACTTCGATGGTGATGAAAGAAAAAGTTATGAGCTTGAAAAGAAAGTTTATGGTTATCTTACTATGGCTTTACCTACTGATTTGCTTCATCAATTTAGTACTTGCAAGAAGTCTAAGCAATTGTGGGATGCCTTATCCGCAAGATGTGAAGGAAATGCTGATTATAAGAAGAGTCGAAAGAAAGTTTTGAACAAAGAATTTGATAATTTTCAGAATTATGACAATGAAAACAATACTGCTCTAGTTTCAAGATTTTCACATTTGATTAGTGAATTGAAGGTTGTTGGAATTGAAAAATCTGATGCGGATTTAAAGGAAAAGATCATGGAAGCTTTACCTGAAAAGTGGGAAAATTATGTTTTGCTACTCACTCATGACAAGGATTATCCTGCTTTAACATTTCACGAGCTTACTGGAAAACTTCATGCCCGGGAAATGGAAATGTTAAACAACAAAAAGTCAAGTGTTACTTTACAGAATCCGGAATTGTATCATGGTGAAAATTCAGCAAGCATGAATGCTAAAGCTAAACCAAATTTAAGTTCTGCACCAAGTGTTGCTTTTCTAGCTGGAGCTTCAGGAAAGTCTGATAATAATTCTTCAAGAGGTTGCAATTTCACAATTCCAAATTTTACAAATCAAAGTGCTTTCTCGGCTGAATCAACGGAGGATTGTGCCAAAATGATTTCTGCATTGATTTCATCATCCTTTGGATTGATTCTAAAAAATGTTGCTGATGCAAAGTTAACCAGTGAGGATCTTAATGCTCTTGATGATGATCAACTAACCGAATTGGATGTATCTTGGCAATATGCTATGTTGTGTCAAAGATCTAAAAGATTCTTTAAAAAACATGGAAGGAATATTTCTGGTGATAAGTTGGGTTTTGACAAGTCCAAATTAAAGTGTTATACATGTTCACAACTTGGACATTTTGCTAAAGATTGTCATCAGGCACATGCAAATAAGTCTGTTGTTCCTATATCACCAAAGCCTGGTTTTACTCAACCATCTACTAGTAACACAAGCAAGACCACTGCTTTGATTGCTCAAAATGATGGTGTATATGATTGGGGTCAACAGTTTGGGTATGATTCATCTGCATTGATAGTTACGCATGATCAACAAGAAGATTTTTGTTCAGAAACTAGTTCCGATACTAGTTCAATTCCAAGTTCTTATGAATCTGCTGAAAATTTGGAGAGTTTGATGAAAGCAAATGCTTTATTGATGAATAAAGTTCAACAACTGTCTGAGGCGTTTGATGTGATTAATTCAGAGTTGAAGATTTCTAAAGAATGTGAAAAGAGTTTGGTTTTGAAGAATGAGAATTTGACTACTGAAATCAAAATGTTGAATGAAGTTTTAGAAGTATTGAAGCAAGATAAGAAGACTGCTGAAACTTCGAAAGCTGAAATTTGTGACGAAAAGGGTGAGTTAGTCAAAGAAGTGAAGAAATGGAAGGAAGAGGCAGAAGATGCTGCAAATGATTTTCAGAATTTGTTTGATAAATCCAAGATCAAGCTTGATTTACTCACTACTAGTGTTAAAGAATCTGAGGCTAAAATCAAAGCATATCAAGTTGATATGGAAAAGTTGTTGGATGACAAGCGTGAGTTAGTTAGAGTTAACAAGGTTCAAGCTGCAAATCTGGAAATTCAAAAGAGGAATGAGGTTAAACTGAAGAAGGAGTTACATGAAGGACTTGATAATCTTCGCCTGCAAAAATTTGAAACTCACAAAGTTGCCAAGCGATTAATTGCTAAAGAAAAGGAGTTTGCCGAGGCTCAACAGCAAATTTCTGATCTCAAAATTCAAGTTCTTGATGCAAAAAGATTGCTCAACAATGTTTCTAATTCTCAGGTTTTCACAAGCTTCCTAGCAAATGATGCAAATTTTGAAAGGATGTTTGATAAAACTGCATCACCCCCTGCTCATATCAAGGAAGTTGTCAAACAAGTGAAGGACCAGGTTGAGGATTTTGATTATTCAAAGATTTCATCTTCGACTTCTGAAGAAACAAAGATTGTGAAGAAGAAGAAAAGCAAGAAGAACAAGAAAAAGGTCTTGAAATCTGAGATTCCTCCAGCACCAAAGTTTGTATCTGGTTCGTCGTCTGCTGATAATGAGAAATCGGCTACATCAAGTGACAAGATAATTCCCCCTTGGACGTTACTGTCGAATCCAGACATTGATCTTCTAGCAATCTTCAGTCAGCTTGCTGCAGACATCTCTATCTTTAGCAAACTCCCCTTGACCGAATCATCAGGTATGCAGGACACAATTCGAATCTTGTACAATCTCCACAACCAATAAAATTCCCCCTAGCTTCAAGCACAACCATCCAATTGGAACCGGCATGTATGATAATGGTTCACTTCATAAGTTGTATCCGGAAATTGTAAAGACATGCGAACATCACTGCATCTTGATAATAATCTTCAATCTTCACCGAATTGTAATCCATTATGATCTTTATGAAAACAGACACGATCAGCATCTTCAATCATGAAAATTCCCTCTCAGCATCAAATCCATCCCAATATATTACTCCGGTAAACGTATATCTCGTTGCAGACTGGAATCTGACCAAGTCTTTCGACAACTCAAGAAAGTATCGGGCATAAGATAGAGAGTTCCAAACCATAACTGAAAACTTTGACATATCGGTTCGCACAAACATCAGAAAACACCACCTTTCCATAAAGATCAAAAACCACCATCATCCCTGAACTAATTGCTTTTGAATATTCACTTTTTCAATTAAGGGTCCCATTTTCCCCCTAAACAAGTGAAATATTCAAATCTTCAACTTCCTTCGATTCCAACCCCGTAGGAATAAATCCTTTTAGTGGAATGATAAACTCAATTGGCCCGCAACGGAATTTTTAATCACACCTAGTCTTCTGGTTGTGTAGAAAGATATTCTCCGACAAACGTTCCCAAGTAATCATAACCATGTCTCCGAATCTCTGTCCATCATCAGAAACATGTATTCTTGAATCCCTGTCCATCATCAAGAACAATGACTACCCACAATCTCATTTCTTGAAATTCGATCATTAACTCGTAACAAGTATCAGAATCTGGATTTTCTTCAAACATAACACCCCACAGCTACCAAATCAAGGGTAAACTCGATAACTGATCCGCTTCTGTAAAATTCCCACCTAACGGGGGTTCGGGGGCAGCGCCCCTGAGAAGCGGGGTCCAAGGGGCGGCAGCCCCTGGCGGGGTCCAAGGGGCAGAGCCCGTGGTTAAACAAAATTGCTTCATTAAAAATTCATCCGATCCTTGTCCGAACCTCCGCCGAACCTCCTCCGAACCACCTCCGAACCTCCTCCGAACCTAGCTTTCGGAGGTCCGAACCCGGAGTTCGGAGCGGTTATTTTTCAGATCAGTTCTTCGGCCGAACCTCGTCCGAACTTCGACTGGAAATTTTCAAAATCGCAACATATTCAAAATTTGATCGAATTTCGACATCCAGATGCTTCTGTTAGGTAAAACCATGACTCAGAAAGACTCGATTGATCAAAAATCAATCAGAAACACTTCCAATCACCCCTAACCGAAGGTTTAACGTCTCAAAATGAAGAAAAACAATAGATTTCCACCATAGAAAGAGCCAACAGCTCTGATACCAACTGAAAAACCGTTTACGGATCGTTTCTATGGATGAGACGGAAGTTTTGTCATTGAATCATGTTGAATGATTACATAACGAAGGAGTATACAACAATTAAGCTCTGGGGGAGGTCGGACAGAACCTCCCCTCTCAACACACAGAAACAAGACAAAAACTTGCAAAGAAATACAAAGACGAATCTATTTATACTTCTTCATAAGGTCCGAACTCGGCACCTCCGAACTCTGTCCGAACTCCTTCCGAACTTGGAGTTCGGCCATCAAAGTTCGGCCAACTCCGAACCTAGAGTTCGGCTCAAGTTCGGACCTCAGTTTATGTCTTCGACAAATCAGTCTGTTTGACAATTCGAACAGTAACGGCCACACAAGGTTCATGCACTAACAGAGAATTTCGTAAAATTAGGGTTTCGGAATAAGGTTATTTAATATAAAATAACTGGAGGGTTTGGGGACTCGATTTTTGGTATGGTAATATGTTTATATATATAATAAGCATATATGAGTTTAAAATGGATAATTAAGAAAGTATTAAAGATACCAAGTTAATCAGATATTTAGAAATTCGTGCGGACCGGAAGGGTAAACGCCTGTACTCTAGGGTTTCTGGCAAAGCGAGGGTGTCTCATAAATCCCCGCTGGGAACTGGCATACCTCCCTGGGCGATCCCGGGGTGAGCGTTTACTTATAGGAATGCGCGTCTTCATATTATCATTAAAAGAAAAGGATAACTGCCTAAAGGGCATTTTGGTCATTGTGACTTTTAAAAAGGGATAAACTTAATAATTGAATATTATTAAGGTAATAATATATTAAAATAAACATAGGAAGTGTTTATTATGTAAACGTTGCGTTAACGCCATACGATACGCAAATTAGGTTAAATCGGGAATCATTGCGGAAGTTCCGTCCAAGTAACCGGTTAAAGAAATAAGGTGAGTTCTATGAGCCCACTCTTAAATATTTTAAATGTTTTAAATGTTTTCAGGCTGATATACATACAAATATTATAAAAATGCATCTAAATGATTCATGAGTAAGTCTGGGAGTGGTACACTCCCAGACTTGGCTCTGGAAGGGGTCAGAAATGATTCATGAGTAAGTCTGGGAGTGGTACACTCCCAGATACGCAACATTTCAGTTATAAATCATTTAGATACATTTTTATAATATTTGTATGTATATCAGCCCGAAAACATTTAAAACATTTAAAATATTTAAGAGTGGGCTCATAAAACTCACCTTATTTCTTTAACCGGTTACTTGGACGGAACTTCCGCAATGATTCCCGATTTAACCTAATTTGCGTATCGTATGGCGTAAACGCAACGTTTACATAATAAACACTTCCTATGTTCATTTTAATATATTATTACCTTAATAATATTCAATTATTAAGTTTATCCCTTTTTAAAGGTCACAATGACCAAAATGCCCTTTAGGCAGTTATCCTTTTCTTTTAATGATAATATGAAGACGCGCATTCCTATAAGTAAACGCTCACCCCGGGATCGCCCAGGGAGGTATGCCAGTTCCCAGCGGGGATTTATGCGACACCCTCGCTTTGCCAGAAACCCCAGAGTACAGGCGTTTACCCTTCCGGTCCGCACGAACTTCTAAATATCCGATTAACTTGGTATCTTTAATACTTTCTTAATTATCCATTTTAAACTCATATATGCTTATTATATATATAAACATATTACCATACCAAAAATTGAGTCCCCAAACCCTCCAGATTATTTTATATTAAATAACCTTATTCCGAAACCCTAATTTTATGAAATTCTCATTTTATTATCATAACTCATTTTTATTCAAAACCGTCTTAGGGTATTATCCATTATAACATTTTATAATACCCTTTAAAATGGCAAAGCTTAATTCAAAACCGTTTACTTGATTTGGGCATAATAACATCTAGAAAACCCTAATTTCACTTTTTTATTTAATAAATATCAAAACCCTTTATAAAATGAAATAAACTTAGGGCTTTTGTCTATAATATTATTTTATAATATTCCCTAAAATAATAAGCCCTAATATAGCCCTAATTGAGTAATTTAGCAAAACCTTATTTTGAAAACCCTAATTTTATATAATTTTTTTTAATTAAAAATAAAATATTTCCGAAACATGAAATTAACTTAGGGCTTTCTTAGTAAACATCATTTTAACATTATCTGCAAAATTTCAGAGCCTAACTCCAGCCCGATCTCCCAATTTTAGCAAAACAAGTCTATGAACCCTAGTTTTAACCCATTTCTAGAACTCGATCATAACAACAATATTATTCAAAATTGATAGAGGGCTTTTGTAGAGCATACCTAGAAACGTGGAACTGCAGGTTTTTAGCTCCTAACTCCCCGTAGTTTGGCCGAATTTTGATCGTGAAGAGGCTGGAAAGAGGAAGGTGGTTTTTCGAGTGAGAATTCGTGAATTGGTGATGATAATCGACTGATTCACCTCCTATTTATACTGATTGAGGTCGTCTCAGGGTGCGGACACGTAATACGGTGACTAACGAATCGAATTGGACGCGTATACGGGTTAAACTTCGGCTGCAAGTTGAGCCGTGGTTAAAATTCGCGACTGGACGGCTCGCGTATCGCGCCAGGTTCGAAGACGGGGCGCGCGTACCGCCTGGCGACTTTCAGCAAATGACAGGAATGGTCCATGTACCTTTTATTTACATATTAACCCCCTGAACTTCTACCAAACTGCCATTTTATGTACCGAACTATTATAAAACATGTTAAATAAAGTTTCTAAGGCTCGGGACACTCTCGATGATATACGTATACATACGTATATATTTTTATATATTTTTCATTATTTACACATTTGGCCCCTCAAACTTTACAATACACATCAATTTATGTTCCGAATCATTTTAGGATATTATTATAATATATTATAAGCCTCGGGGTACTTATAATAGTTATAGATACGTATAATATCCGTAAGTATTCATAACTTTACATAAATTATACTTTTAGCCCTTATACTTTTCCGTTAACTATTTAACTTGCATTTTCACACGTTTAATTATTCTAACACGTATCTCCACATATATGTTCCTCAAATGAATATTCCACATGTATCCATGCTATTCAAACATATTTTTATACATGTATTTGATATAATATAATTATGTAAAGGCATTTTTCTCCCAGTTATCATTTATTTCTATCATATAAACGTTTAGCTACGTTTTTCATGCCAATATCATATATATCAATTATCTTTGATATAAAACATGTATATACCTCATTTCCTTATCTCATTTATCAATCAACACGTATATTATTATTTTTATCAATTTATTACCCGGTAATGGGTAAATATGCATTTTCTACCCGTTTATCACGTTTAGCTATCTAACACATATATAACATGTATTATTCATAGTAGCTATGTATTCTATCAAATTTTGGGATGTTACAAAGTCACATTTAGAAAACTTCGCGTATAATTCTTCCTTCTTCAGCAATTCCAAGATAAGTCTCAAATGTTGTTCGTGTTCTTTCTTGCTTCGAGAGTATATGAGAATATCATCGATAAACACGATAACAAATTTATCTAGGTATGGTTTACATACGCAGTTCATCAAATCCATGAACACAGCGAGTGCGTTAGTTAAACCAAAAGGCATAACAAGGAACTCGTAATGACCATAGCGTGTTCTGAACGCTGTCTTCGAAATATCTTCGTCTCTAACTCGTAGCTGGTGATAACCAGATCTCAGGTCAATCTTGGAGAAATAACTCGATCCTTGGAATTGGTCAAACAAGTCGTCGATTCTTGGTAGCGGGTAGCGGTTCTTCACTGTTAACTTGTTCAACTCCCTGTAGTCGATACACATGCGAAACGTTCCATCCTTCTTCTTCACAAACAAGACAGGAGCTCCCCACGGCGAGTGGCTTGGGCGGATAAAGCCTTTATCCAACAACTCTTGTAGCTGCCTAGATAATTCTTGCATTTCTGACGGTGCCAGGCGGTAGGGCGATCTGGCAATGGGGGCGGCTCCAGGCGTCAAGTCGATACGAAATTCCACTTGTCGAGTTGGTGGCAAACCAGGCAAGTCTTCGGGGAAAACTTCCGGAAATTCACGGACCGTGGGAACATCTTCGATGCGCTTCTCCTTGGGCTTCTTCTCCGTAACATGAGCTAGAATGGCATGACAACCTTTTCGAAGAAACTTACGAGCCTTCATCCTTAATATGATATTTAGTGGGGTTCCACTCTTTTCGCCTTGTACGCTAAGAGTGTTGCCATCTGCGAGTGGTACGCGGACTATCTTCTCATCACAAACTATCTCGACATGGTTCATTGATAACCAATCCATTCCAATAACGATATCAAAGCTTCCTAGATCAGCAGGCATAAGATCGATGTGGAAGACATGATCTGAGAGTTCAAGCGAGCAGTCTTGGTACATTTCTCCAGTTTCTATTAGGTCACCATTTGCTAATTCTACTGTGAACTTAGTGTCTAGGGCAACAGGGGCGATTCCTAGTAATTGGCTTAAATCGGTAGACACAAAGCTTCTATCGGCACCAATATCGAATAAAACAGAAGCAAATTGGTTGTTAAGTAGAAACGTACCCGTCACGGTGTTTGGATCGCGACGTGCTTCTCCAGCACTAATCACAAACACTCTGCCTTTCGCCTGATTCTGATCATTCGCCTTGGGGCAGTCCTTCTTCAGGTGACCAGTAACACCACAACCAAAACACGCACGAGTCGGGCAATCGCGAGTGATGTGACCTTTGGTCTTGCAGTGGCCACAGTAAACGTTTCCAAAGTCAAGGGTGTGGTGGAGGTTGCACTTGTTGCACAGAGGTGCATTACCGGTGTAGCCTGTCTTCTTCGGTGCTTTAGCAGGTGCAGTAGCAGCAAAAATTTTAGCCGCCTCGGGTCCTTTGGCAGGGGCCTTTTCAGGGTTCATGTCTGGCTTATTCTTTCAGAAACTGCGCTTCCTTTTGTTGCCCGGCTTCATTCCAGATGAGGTGGCTGCACCGACCTCGGGAATCTTGACCTCATAATTCTTCTTGGCAAAGGTCACACCTTGGCGTGTGGCCTGATAGACTAAGTTGTGAGCAAGACGCAGAGCATCTTGAAAAGTGGCAGGGTTCGAAGAAAGAACATTCCCTTGAATGTGAGGTGCGAGACCCCAAATGTATCTCTCGATCTTCTTGTACGGCGGAGTGACCATGGTTGAACAAAGATGCGCGAGTTCACAGAATCGCTTCGTGTAACCAACGATGTCAGAACCGTTCATTGCCAAACTCCAGAATCAGCTTCCAATCTCTGCAATTCTTCTCTCGGGCAGTATTCGTCACGCAGGAGCTGTTTAAGCTCATCCCAAGTCATAGCGTAAGCCAGGTCTGTTCCTATGGCGTCAGCGTGAGAATCCCACCAAGTTAGCGCGCCATCAGTAAAAGTGCAAGTAGAGTACTTAACCATAAACCCAGCGGGGCAGTTGCTAATGCGAAAAACGGATTCTGTTCGTTCAAACCAACGAATCAAACCTACTGTACCTTCCGTGCCTTTGAAGTTAGTGGGTTTGTAGTTCATAAAGTCCTTGTATGAACAGTCGCGGGGACCTGCAATGTTAAAACGTTTGAATACAATTCGGAGAAATTGTAGTCTGGATGTTTTCTAACATTGAGATCGTTAAACCTTACCATGTGCTGGATTGTTATTTTGTCTGTCATGATCTCGTTGAGTTTCGCTTACGCAACAGCTTCAGCAACTCGTTGAGTGATTAGAGCTTCAATGTCGGCATCACTCATTGGTTGGTTGGGCGATGTGTTCCTGGTACCACGTCTAGGAGGCATGTTTCTTCTTTACGTTTCAATGACAACATAAAGAAAACAAATGGTTTAGACCATATGAGGATGGGGTTATTGCAAGCTCAAGAATAACAACCATGACATACATTTAGTACCAGAGCAAGTAACACAAGTATCACAATAATAAATAACTCAAATATTCAACACGATAAGATAAACTATAAGTTACATTCCATACCGCCATATTAGTTATAAATCATAGAAAAGGGGTTAAGTTAAAGTAAGTACATAACTAGCTAATGGGAATGAAATCCCAACAAAATATTACTTCATCATGATTTACTAATAAAATGGCGGGTCAAAAGGGTAGGTCAAATCTAAAGCATCCTAAAAACGGGGGCCTGGGGGTAAGGCAAGAGTGCCAGTAACCTGGGCCATGAGTGCTAAGAAAGCAAGAAGTCGCTCGACATGGCCCTAGAGAGTGGCAACTCTCATCTGCAAAAGCTCGATGGTAACGGAGTTGTTAGCAGCAAACGCACTAGCATCCGTTACGCCAGCATGAAGGGAGTCTAGGGCACTCTGAGTAGTGGTCCTAGTCTCCTCCAAGCTATCCACTCGGGTGATCGAGGGGCTGACTCGTCCTCGGAGCTTGACGAGATGCAAATGGCCTCGTTAGCGGAAGCCATCACTTCGATAACAAGTTCCAAGTAAAAGCAGCGTTAAAGCAAGCAAACATATAAACATTTAAGGTAAATAAATCTAATGCAAGTTATGAAATAAACACTTAAGCATTAATCATAATATACGTTACCACTTGAGTTGGTCTTGCGTGCAAACGGTACCTTCACAGCGGGCTATAGTCCAGGTTTTGTTTTCATTTTTATTTATGAAACCTAGTTCTCTATAACCACGGCTCTGATACCAATCTGTCACACCCTGAAATTTTGGGAACGGAGGCGTGTGACGTCATGAAATCATAGTCGTGGATACTTATAACAATTAATTGTAAAACAATTGATAAACAAACCACCATTTGGATTGCATCGGAAATAGTGGTAAAATGACATTGTCTTACAATTAATAATAAAGATGGAAATAGTTCTTAAAAGTTAAGATAGTTCCTAAAATACTTGAAAAGAGTTAGGTGGATAAATTGGGACTATGACTCCATCAGCAGCAGGTCCGTTTATGAGTGATGGCCCCGTTTGCACGTGCGAATACATCTAGTTACCTGAAAAAATCATGAGTTTAAAAGGTCAACATAACGTTGGTGAGTTCACAGGTTTAAGACTCTACAAATAGTTTGTAAATGATTTAAGGTATACAAGATATAGTAAGGTCACCGTGATGGAATGATTAACATGAACTTTGAATTTGAAACTAACAGATTTACTCACTCATAGCATCTTCCCTAAAGATACTGAAATGAAATAATAATAACTGGCGTGTACTACTCGACAAATGCACAAGTTGGGATTGGAGCTACCAATCAAGCAGGGTTGTTAACCCAAATAGATCTATTCACTAGTTACCGTTTCGAACAGAACTAATCAAATTCAATTAATAGTGGAATTTGTGATAATTCGTTATGTAACGAAATGTACTCTTTGTAGGGTAAGTAAAGAACATTAAATCATACGGCAGAGTACAGTTCGACCGATATATCAAGTATAAAACAGTTTAGTTCATGATTTCTCCCCCAAAGTATTAAAACAGTTTAAAAGAAAGGGGCCGTGAGACTCACCTGATCTAGGTGAAATGGAGACAAGTATGTAAGACCGGAAATGAAATGGTGCAAGTAACGTCCTAATAAATAATAAGACAATGCATATATATATAAGGCATTTGGTTATTGAGTAACAACGATGTCACCTAACGATACCGGTCAAGTCTTGATATAATATCCCATTTGTATTAGTTTTGGAAGTCCGTTTGATAATATTTATTGATCAAATAAATATACGAAATCCATACTTATATTTATGTCAAAATAAATATAAAGGAAAGTTAAATAAATCAATTTAACTTAAAAGAAACCAATCAAGTTTTAAACGTTAAAATAAATAATAATGTCTATTATTATTTATAAATAGATTTATATACGTCATGACTTAAACCTTTTATAATTATTTAACAAAATAATTATATATTTTTTCAAGTAAAAATATGTGACAAAGTTTATTGCAATAGTATAAATGAGTTAAAAATAATTACAAGTCTTTGTATTTATACTTATACATTTATAACAGATTTTATAAATTCATTTGACAAAAGTTATAATCATGTGTTAAGTTAAGATGATCATCTTTTAGTAAACTAAAAGTTTAAGCGTTATAAATAATTATATGTTCGAATATAATTATTTGACGTTTGAATCGTCGAAAACGTTTTACGTTACCACTTAAAATGCGAACGTTTTTATTTTAGAAATCGTCAATGATTATTTTCCAAGTCAAAACGTTTGGTTTCGTAATCGTTTTAAATATTTTATAACATGTTGACTTGAGATTATTTAATAAAACCCAAGTCATTTTTAAGTCAAAAATTCATTTATTCTATGTCTTTAGGAATATTCCATTTATTAATTTTTAAACAAGTCTTTGTTTATAAAAATTAAATCCATGGTTTTTGTTGGTCATCTAACTTGTTCAATGATTATATGTTTTCATGACTTACAAAGATTTCTACTAACACTTATGTGTTAGGATTAAGTCATGGGTTTATTCAAAATAAGTTAATGTTGTTAGATCATTTATTTAAGTCATGAGTTAGTATATATATCAAATAAAATAAATAATCAACTAGCAATAGCTAGGACCTTTATGTTCCACCAAGTGAACAAATCTTACTTATACTTAAAGTATTAGGACATATCAACTAACACATTAGTGTTAGGACCAAGATAAAGTAATAACAAGAAATTAAATCACAAGTAATTAAGTGCAAGAAAAATAAATGATCTAAATTTTAATACACAATACTCCCAACTTGGTTTCTTAGTGTATAACCCCACATCTTGGCAGTATTAAGCCCTATGGCACCAAAGAATGTGTTAGATCAAGTCACTTGTATTATTAACCCAAGTGTTGGTTGTTTTTACAGGATTATAGAAAGAATGTTTAAGTTTATATCAAGTCTTGTTGGGGTTTTGGGTGATAGATTAAGTGAAGAAAGTGTAAGGAAAAAGGGGATTAAAAGACTTACAAAAGAGTAAGGGAAGTGGGGCGGTGGTTGGCGGTGGCGGAGTGGTGGTCCAGCGGTTGAGGGCGGCGGCGATGGGTGGTTCGGTGGTGGCCGAAAATAGAGGGGGAGGAGGGAGAGGTTGAGAGTGGGTGTTGGGTGTTTAGGAGGTGCAAGTAAAAGTGAACCCCAAGGGTTCTATTTATACTAAAAAGTGTGATTATTATCCCATGGTTAATACTCAAATGACAGCCAATAATCTTTTTAATTTTGATTAAAAATAATCAGATAAAAGAGTTGTGTATGATTCTTGTATAAAAATATGGAGATTTTATAAAAATGGGAGGTGATCCAAGGTTCAAAAATTATATAAAAGTCCATGGGTTGGTATAAAAATGGTGGATTAATGTTTATAAAAAGTTTGGAAAATAAACATTAATTTTTAGTTTTTATAAAAACTACAAGGGTGGTGGACTATTTATAATAAAGCTTGATGGGTTAAATTTTTTAAAAATTGGGCTTAATTAGTTTGGGCCGAAAACATTTGAAAAAAACATTTGGGCTGGTTGGGCCTGACCGGAACCGGGCTGGATCGTGGGCCGGAGCAGGCCGGAAGCCGGGCCAGATCGCTGGGCCGATTTGGTCCACGATTCGGTTAACGGGCCGGTTAATGGGCCGGTTATCGGGTCGTGTTACGGGTCGGAAGGGTTGGGTTAAAACGCTCGTTGAGTTACACCGCTTCATTGGTTAAAGTTTCGGGTTAAACGGAATAGTTTTGAGACTGTTGGGCTTGACTGGGCCCAACGGGGCTTCGGGTTGAGTGTTAGGTTGATGTTCGGATTTTTCTGAGTGAAACGGGTTGTGGGGTTCAAGTCTTGACAAAACTTTTGATCATATAAAAATCACTTTAATTTTCTTGACGTGTCGAACAGTCTGTTCGGATAACGGGTGAGAAAAATATAAAAGTCACATTTTATATATTTTTCTTGTTGTTAAAATTCCATTAAGACATTAATGGGTTTTCTTGATTTTTAAATCGGACAAAATAGTTGGTACAAACTCAGGAATTATTTAGACGATTATATATATATATATATATATATATATATATATATATATATATATATATTCCTAATAGTAGGCAATTAACAGATAATGATCAGATAATTAACAGGTAATGCACGTATAAATGGTAATAATAAAAGTCAAAGTCAACGGGTTGACCTGGTTTTGACCGAGGTGTCACATTCTCCCCCAGTTAAAAGAATTTCGTCCCGAAATTCAGTTATGCTCATTGGCGGGTGCAACGTTCTCGAACAGTCTGGGATACTTTAGATGCATCTGGTCCTCGCGTTCCCAAGTGTATTCCGGTCCTCGTCGTGAGTTCCAACGCACTTTGACGTTAGGAATGCGACTTCGTTTAAGTCGTCTGACTTCTCGATCTAGTATCTCCATGGGGTTCCTCTACGAAATGTAGTGTTTCGTCGACTTGAGTTCGTCTAGAGGAACGACAAGTGTTTCATCAGACAAACACTTCTTCAGGTTACAGATATGGAAAACATCATGCACACTACTTAGTTCGGGTGGCAGGAGTAACTTATATGCGACTGGCCCGGTCCGTTCAAGGATTTCAAAGGGGCCGATGAAACGAGGGTTGAGCTTTCCTCGCTTGCCAAAACGAATAACACCTTTCCAAGGTGATACCTTTAACATGACACGGGATCCGGCTTGAAATTCTAATGGTTTACGACGGTTGTCAGCATAGCTTTTCTGGCGATCTCTGGCAGCTTTCAATCGGTTCTTGATCTGAACAATCTTTTCGGTCGTCTCGAAAATAATCTTAGGACTAGTCAATTGGCTATCTCCTACTTCTGTCCAGCAAAGTGGAGATCTACACTTTCTCCCATAAAGTGCTTCGAATTGAGCGACTTTATATTGGTGTGATAACTGTTGTTGTAAGAAAACTCGGCTAGGGGTAGATGATCATCCCAGTTATGTCTGAAGTCAATCACACAGGCTCGCAACATATCCACAAGCGTTTGAATCGTCCTTTCGCTTTGGCCATCCGTCTGTGGATGATAGGCAGTACTCATATCGAGGCGAGTACCCCAAAGCTTTCTGTATAGACTGCCAGAATTTGGCAGTAAATCGACTATCGCAATCAGATATGATAGAGACAGGCACTCCGTGCCGTAAAATGACTTCCTTCAGATATAGCTTAGTCCTTCTTTCCAGACTATCAGTTTCCTTGATCGGTAAGAAGTGAGTGGATTTCGTTAGTCGATCAACTATTACCAAAATAGCATCGCAACTGGATCTGGCCTTGGGTAGCTTGGTGATGAAATCCATCGACATTCCTTCCCATTTCCATTGTGGGATCTCTGGTTGTGTCAACAAGCCAGAGGGCTTCTGGTACTCGGCTTTGACCTTCGAGCAAGTTAGGCACTTGCTGACATAAGTGGCTACTTCAGCCTTCATGTTAGGCCACCAGAAATGTTCCTTCAAACCATGATACATCTTATCAGCTCCAGTATGTATGGAATATCGAGTCTTGTGAGCTTCGTCGAGTACTAGCTTTCTCACATCTCCGTAGCTAGGTACCCATAATCTGTCCATGAAATTTATGGTTCCATCTGGTGTCACACCCCAACCGACAGCGGAAACGTCAGGGCACGATTAGATTGCCCAAAAGCTCATGACAACTAAATTAAGATGACAATATTTAAATAACACTAATTTTATTAATATCAAAGGTCATTACATAAGCTTGAAATTAAAACATAACATAAATACTTCAACAACGTCTTATTAAGAAATTAACTAGGTCCAAATCCTACATGGAACAACTTGGATCAAGCATTGACATTTCGTGCAACATGTATAAGATAGGGTTAACTAGAAAGTTGGTGAGTAATCACAGGTTTACTATGTAATATGATATGTAAAGGAAAACATGCGAATTGTATCCTATGATTGAATGAGATGAAAGATCGACATACTAGATAAAATGACAACATGAAATTAATGCATAAACAACCCTCAATGACAAGGATTCCCTAGCCCGAAGGTTAGACTATATGAAATAGGTCTCAAACACCCAACGCCAAAACCGGTCAAGTTGAGTGGGTTGTCAGCCAATAGATCTATCTTTGATTCCCCAGGCCTTACGTTAATGTTTATGCGACATGAAATACATGAAACACTATGAAAAACATGATATCCCAACACAATGACAAGTTATGCTAGAATGAAATCCTTCACACATTCACACATATGGTCTACAATCACATTATATGAAAATCAACAGATTGATATAGGATACATGTTGCACCCCAAAATGTGAAACACGAAAAAGGGGCAAGGATTACTCACTTGGTAAAATGAAGGGTTTCCACGAAAGAACGCGAGAATGACAGTAGTAGTCCCGAAGGTCAACCTAAAGGAAAACGAGGGGACCTAGTTGAATAACAAAGCTAGGAGACTAGGGGTTCGTGGGCATTTGGGTTTTGTTTAAAGAAATATTATTTATTTGACAAAAATTATATAGTGTATTTATCTTTAATCCTAATAAAGCACTAAAATGGGTGCCACATGTCTTATTTCTAGGATGTCCACATAAGCATTGTCACATGTCAAAACCACATTCAAGCATCAATTTATTAGATTATCAATTAAGTATAATTACCAATTTTTATCAAAACTAAATTTCCATTAAAAAAATTTTGACAAGCTTAATGTAAATTTGATAAATTTACTCAATAATTTGATTATTTTAAGAAACTAATCATCAGTTTGTCAAACATAATTAATCTAATTATTTTAACCGTGTTTTCTTTTTTTATAGTATCTAATATTATGAACTCAACCCGTGTAATACACGGGTTACTAACCTAGTGAGTAATATAAGTGTTAAGTACATTTCTATGGCATAAATGAGATGTGTTTTAATATTCTTTAATTATTTGATTAACTCAAGGTGTTTATATAATAAGTTTGAATTAGGTTACAACATTAACTAATGATAATAAATAATAATAATAATAATAATAATAATAATAATAATAATAATAATAACAATAATATTAATTAACAATAATGATAATAATAAATAATAATAAACATAATAATTCAATTAAAATCGTCAAAGCAAAACCTTAAAGTTTCGTATAAGGTGTTTTTGAATTGATTAATAATGTGATGATGAATGACTCGTAAAAAAAATAATATATGAAGTTCAAATGTATTTAGGCTATAATGTTATAACTATTACAAAGTAATGATATATACACACTAATTGTAAAAGTAGTTTTATAATAAGATCTAATGATTTAAGGAACCATCATAAAATTTATTATGATTTTTAGTTAACATAGTAAGGAATAAATAATTTCATCATGTGATATATATAGATATATAGATATAATTTTTTTTTAAATATATAAATTTAGAAGATGATAATAAGTAATAAAATAGACAAAATAATTATGAATATATTCTAATTGCAACATTCTTGATTTAGAGAAGAGATAATTGATATTGGAATGCTTAGATTAAACTAACTAGGTTACAATTTATGTTTTCACAAAAATCCCCAAATCACGAAGAACCCTTCAAATGACTCATGAAATAAAGCGATAAAACCTAAAATTAACAGAGGGGTTTTGTAGATAACGAAAAACTAGGTGGAATGGACTACTTACTTGATCAATTTGACGGAGAATTGAGCCCGGATTCGCACGAACAAGTTTAAAGCCCTATAAATTGGGGGTTTTTGATTGCCCAAATGAAAATCGAAATTGAGAGAGGGTTTTTTATCGTGAGCAGGTGTACAACAGGTTCACGGTCTCAATTTATAGTGAACGAGATCATGGATGGGTCAATTGAGAGTTTTAAAAATCGGCTTTAATGGAGGTTTTAAGAAAATGAATTTTTTGTTGAAAATCATTAATTGTAAACAGTTTTTGATGATTAAGGTGTCATTAAACTCGAGTACTGAAATGGGACATGAAATCGTGGTTTTAATGATGGTTTTAATGGTGAAAACGGGTGAGAAAATGGGTTAATAGGGCTTAAGGTCGAACAAAAAGAAGGAAGAAAAAAAGGTTGCAGGCGCGTGAGAAGAAAGGGGAAGGAGGGGCTAGACACGCGCTGGTTTCAGTATAATAATACTGGAGTCCGATACATATCACAAAACGCAGATTGCTCCAATGGTTGGGGCGCAAGACTTTGAAACACAAGGTCACTAGTTCGAATCCCGTGGCCCTCATTTGCTTAATTTTTTTGTTTATTTATTTTTCCAACTTAAATACAACCCATAAAAAGCACAATTAAATCTCATTATTTATATTTTAAACTCGATCTTTCGCATAGGTTTATTTACGAATTAATTATAGACGTAAAATAAATTTGACACATGAATTTATAAAATTATTTTTGAAGTTTATCGAAATTACATAAATGACCCAAACTTTCAATATTTATAATTTTAACCCAAAACTTTCGTACAACTATAATTTGTGTTTCAATTGCGTGCATAACTAGTATTGCCCACATTTGCCACACGTATATAGCATACTCGGTCTAATTTAAATAAATTGAAAGCTTGAAATATTGAAATCCGAATTGAAATCAAAACAAAATAAATTTGAATAATCGTAAATTATACATTGAAACACCAAATAAAATGAAATGAACTTCCTTATTGAATTTATCATGGAATACAAGTCGGGTACAACGAAATGGAAAGACCATGGATGTTACAGCTCCCCTACTTTAGGAAATTTCATCCCGAAATCAGCCTTGAGAAGACTACACGAATAAACGAGGGTACTTAGTCTTCATTTGGTCTTCACGTTCCCAGGTGAACTGGTCCTCGCTTAGACTCCCAACGCACCTTGACAATTGGAATACGACTACGCTTGAGTTGTTTGACTTCTCGGTCCATAATTTTCACTGGTTTCTCTACAAAGTGCATAGTTTCATCGATGCGCACTTCATCCAATGGAATGTGGAGGTCTTCGTTAGCCAGGCACTTGCGAAGATTGGACACATGAAACGTTGGGTGAACATTTTCAAGTTCTTGGGGTAGCTCAAGTCTGTAGGCAACCTTCCCAACTCTTTCAAGTATCTTGAAGGGACCTACATAACGAGGACCCAACTTACCCTTCTTCCCGAAACGTATAACTCCTTTCCAAGGTGATACCTTCAGGAGTACCAAATCACCCACTTGAAACTCGAGGGGTTTTCGAAGCTTGTCAGCATAACTCTTTTGTCTGCTTCGAGCGGCTAAGAGGTGATCACGGATTTGAGAGATCTTATCAGTCGTCTCCTGGATCAGTTCAGGACCGGTGATCTGAGCTTCACCAACCTCGCTCCAAAAAATAGGAGAGCGACACTTGCGACCATATAGTGCTTCAAATGGAGCCATGCCGATACTAGAGTGGTAGCTATTGTTATATGAAAACTCAATCAATGGTAAATGAGTATCCCAATTGCCACCAAAATCGATTACGCAAGCACGAAGCATGTCTTCAAGTGTTTGAATGGTACGCTTAGACTGCCCATCAATTTGAGGATGATAAGCGGTACTGAGGTCCAATCGAGTACCGAGGGAAGATTGCAAGGTTTTCCAGAACCGGGAAATAAACGGCCGTCACGATCAGAGATGATACTTAATAGGACACCATGAAGACTCACGATTTCCTTGATATAGATTCGAGCCAGCTTCTCGAGTTTGTAGTCTTCGCGAATGGGAATGAAATGAGATGATTTTGTCAAACGATCAATGATTACCCAAATGCTATCATAGCCACTAGAAGTAGGTGGAAGTTTCATGATGAAGTCCATCGCGATATTATCCCACTTCCAGACCGGGATCTCAGGTTGTTCTAGAAGACCCGAAGGGCGTTGATTTTCAACCTTGACCTTAGAACAGGTGAGGCACTTAGCCACACAGAGAACTATGTCTTTCTTCATGCCAGGCCACCAATATTGATGACGGAGGTCTTGGTACATTTTGTCAGCACTAGGGTGTATAGAATATCGAGACTTCTGAGCCTCGTTCATGATGAAAGCACGGAGGTCATCGCGATCGGGAATCCAAAGGCGATTCATGAAATAAAGGAGTCTGTTAAGCTTGGTTTCCAATTGGAGTTCGGCACCACATGACATTTCTTCGTACATGTTGCCTTCGGTCACGGACACACGTTGAGACTTAAAAAATATGATTGTGAAGATCGGAACGAATGATTTGAAACACGATAACATTTGCATAGGCTCGACGACTGAGAGCATCGGCTACGACATTTGCTTTGCCAGGGTGGTAGCGAATCTCACAATCGTAATCATTGAGAAGCTCGACCCAGCGTCGCTGACGCATATTGAGCTCCTTCTGGTTCAGGATATGCTGGAGGCTCTTGTGATCGGTAAAAACTACGCATTCGGTGCCATACAAATAGTGCCGCCAAATTTTCAAGGTAAAGACGACCGCACCAAGCTCAAGGTCATGTGTCGTGTAGTTCTTCTCGTGCACCTTGAGTTGTCTAGATGCATAGGCGATCACTTTCCCACGCTGCATGAGAACACAACCCAGGCCCTGATTGGACGCATCACAATAAACAACAAAGTCATTGTTGCCATCGGGAAGGGTAAGAACAGGAGCGTTGCACAATATTTGTTTGAGGGTCAAAAATGCCTTATCTTGATCAGGACCCCACTCGAAAGGTTTGCCTTTATGGGACAAGGCAGTGAGTGGTAGTGCGGTCCTCGAGAAGTTAGGGATGAATCATCGATAGTAACCCGCAAGACCAAGGAATGAACGGATTTCGGTCGGAGTAGTAGGGGTACTCCAACTTTTGACCACGTGAATTTTGGCAGGATCCACGTGGATACCCTTGTCACTTACGATATGCCCCAGAAACTGAACCTCCTTAAGCCAAAATTCACATTTAGAGAATTTGGCGTACAGTTGTTCCTTCTTTAGGAGCTCCAAGACTAGACGTAGGTGATTCTCGTGTTCAGCTTTTGACTTCGAATAGATAAGGATATTGTCGATGAAAACAATAACAAATTTGTCGAGATAGGGCTTACAAACACGGTTCATGAGATCCATGAATATTGCAGGCGTGTTTGTCAACCCGAACGACATAACAGTGAACTCAAAATGACCATACCTCGTGCAAAAGGCGGTCTTAGGAATGTCATCCTCGGAAACACGCAACTGATGATACCCAGAACGAAGGTCAATCTTTGAGAAACAAGTAGCACCCTGAAGTTGATCAAACAGATCGTCGATACGAGGAAGAGGATAACGATGTTTGATAGTGAGCTTGTTAAGTTCATGATAGTCGATGCACATACGAAAAGAACCATCCTTCTTTTTCACGAAAAGGACGGGTGCTCCCTAAGGCGATGAACTGGGGCGAATAAATCCCTTGTCAGAAAGCTCCTGAAGTTGTTTGAAAAGCTCTTGCATCTCAGATGGGGGGAGGCGATAAGGTGACTTCGCAACAGGATTAGCGCCTGGTATAAGGTCGATACGGAAGTCCACTTGGCGAACGGGAGGAAGACCCGATATATCTTCAGGGAATACTTCAGGGAACTCCCTAACAACTTGGATGTCTTGGACTCCCTTTTCCTTGGGTCGAACTTCCATGATATGGGCCAAGAAGGCCACACACTCCTTGCATAGGTACTTTCGGGCTTGGGTACAAGACATAAGTCTAAGCCCGCATGAGGGTTTATCGCCGTAGATTACCAGAATTTGGCCATCAGGCCGAGAAATACGAATAGTCTTTTCAAAGTAGAGGACTTCAGCACGGTGACGAGATAACCAATCCATGCCTACTATGATATCGAAGCTACCAAGATGCATTGGAATCAAATCGATGGGAAATTAGTGCTCATGAAAATGAATTGCGCAATCACGGATGATAGAGTTGATCGAGATAGATTCTCCATCAGCTACTTCGACCGATATTGAGACGTCGAGACCAGAACGGGCACGAGCAAGCAAAGGCTCAAAATCTAAGGACATAAAACTCCTATCTGCACCCGTATCAATACAGAGGCGTAATGATTATTAATGAGAAACGTACCGTTCACCACTTCAGGATTGGCCTGGGCTTGGATGGTGTTGATGTTGAAGGTACGACCACGAGCACCTTGGGTTCTCGCAGGAGGAGCCCCACGGTTGGCATTGTTGGCAGGACCATTGGCATTAGCCAACTAAGGGCATGCATTACGGAGATGGCCAGGATTTCCACAATTGTTGCAAGCAGGATCCCTAGGCATGATAGCAGCAGGTTGAACCATGGGCTGGATGACAGGTTGATTGATGAGTTGTGTATTAGTAGGCTGAACATATACAGGCTGAGCATTTAGTGGCTGTGCCTGAGCTGAAAAATGGCAGGTGTTAGCAAAATGGCCAAAATGACCACAGTTGAAGCATTTCCTACAAGAAGAGCTTGCAGGGTGATGGCGTTGACAGGTGTTGCATAACGGGAAAGTACCGGTGTAAGGCTTCTTGGCTGGAGGGGTTGAAGCAAATTGGTTAATGGGTACCGTAGGGACGACAGGGGTTGTTGTCACTGCGAAGTTTTGGGTACCAGACTTCCTCTTCTTCTTGTTAGACTTGGAAGACTCGGCCTTGACCTCCTTGGTTGGTTCAGTCGTAGCCTTGTTAGAAGTCTTTCCAGAGTTTTTCTTGGCGCCCTTACGGGTCAAAGTGCCATTCTTGACATGATTGTCAGTTAGAGTAGCAGCAAGTTGTTTGGCTTCCAAAAGAGTCTTGGGGTCACGTCCCTAAACGGTGTCTTGGATCTGCATGGGCAAACCCTTGATGTACTTTTCAATAGCCACAGACACAGGAGTGACAAGGTGAGGGACCAATTCAGCAAGGTCATCGAAGCGGTCATTATAAGCCTGGTTTTCACCGCTATCCTGCTTGAGGACCCAGAATTCATTTGCAAGCTCACGAAGCTCACTTGCGGGACAAAACTTCTTCTTCATTAGATCTTTCAACTCAGTCCAAGGAAAAGCCATTGCAGCATCCGTCCCATGGGCGTGTTTCTCCCCGTTCCACCAGGTAAGTGCCCTTTTTTGGAAGACACTGGTGGCATGACGCACCTTGAGGTTTTCGGGGCAATCGTTGTTGATGAAAGTGTTTTCGATGCCTTCGAACCATTGAAGTAGGCCAGTGGCGCCTTCAGAGCCAGAGAACTTGGACGGGCTACATGAATTGAAGTACTTGAAATTATAAGTAGGAGGAGCAGTAACTTGGTTGGAAGGGGTGACGGGGGTGGCACCAAGGTTTTGTTGAATTCGCACCATCATGTTCGGGATGACTGCCGCCATTTGCTTAGCGATTTGGGCAGCCAACTTAGCGCCAGAGCTTCGACGACCAGTACCATTGCGACGAGCAGACATGCTGAAATGGAAAGGGAGAGATTGGTGAGACAAGTAAAACAGGGAACAATCAATTGAAAATTCGAGGGTAGACAATTGTAAATGATGGAAAGCGGAAACCAAATAGGGAAAATAATGATGCCATATAAATCATGGAATTGTTAGCAATATTGAAAGTCATAATAGTCGAGTGTCATGGAATTGTGAAGCATTAGAATGTCATAACTTGGGGAAAGATAATTTTTTTTAATTAAAATTGCATATAAACACAAAATAATTTTTGATTTGTATAAAACATATGGAATGGTTCTCATTTCCCGATTGGGAAACTACCACCTATGACTAATCAGAGTTAATATGGTTCCTAGCAATGTTTTTATGACATGCTTTGGCCTAATAGGCTACAACACTCTCATCAGGGTGTCCCATGTAAGCGTCCAGGTCCGACGATATGTTCAAATTTATACGCAACATTACCTTAGACAGAGACCCCAACTACCGGTGCTTTCACCCTTCCAGTTATTACATGTCCATTACAAAGAACCTAACTCCGATGGAATTTGAAAATCAAAACAAAACCCTAAAATGGTACGTAAAGTACCATCACTAAGGAAAAAGGCTTGGAAGCCTTAAGATTTCGTGTATGTATGTGTGCTAAGTGCTAAGCTTGAGTTCGAAAGATAGTCTGAAGTGTATGAATAAGTGTAAGACAAGTCCTAACTAAGGCAAGGTAAGCAAGGGCAATCCCTAAACTAAGCGTGCATAACACGAGATTTCGTGTTTTGGACACCTAAGGCATATAGTCTAGGTCATTCCATTTCTAATAACCTAATTCCCTAAAGCCATGGCTCTAATACCAATCTGTCACACACCAACCGACGACGGAAACGTCGGGGCACGATTAGATTGCCCAAAAGCTCATGACAACTAAATTAAGATGATAATATTTAAATAACACCAATTTTATTAATATCAAAGGTCATTACATAATCTTGAAATTAAAACATAACATAAATACTTCAACAACGTCTTATTAAGAAATTAACTAGGTCCAAATCCTACGTGGAACAACTTGGATCAAGCATTGATATTTCCTACAACATGTATAAGATAGGGTCAACTACAAATTTGGTGAGTAATCACAGGTTTACTATGTAATATGATATATAAAGGAAAACATGCGAATTATATCCTATGATTGAATGAGATGAAAGATCGACATACTAGATAAAATGACAACATGAAATTAATGCATAAACAACCCTCAATGACAAGGATTCCCTAACCCGAAGGTTAGACTATATGAAATAGGTCTCAAACACCCAACGCCAAAACCGGTCAAGTTGAGTGGTTGTCAGCCAATAGATCTATCTTTAATTCCCCAGGCCTTATGTTAATGTTTATGCGACATGAAATACATGAAACACTATGAGAAACATGAAATCCCAACACATTGACAAGTTATGATAGAATGAAATCCTACACACATTCACACATATGGTCTACAATCGCATTATATGAAAATCAATAGATTGATATAGGATACATGTTGCACCCCAAAATGTGAAACACGAAAAAGGGGCAAGGATTACACACTTGGTCAAATGAATGGTTTCCACGAAAGAATGCGAGAATGACAGTAGTAGTCCCAAAGGTCAACCTAAAGCAAAACGAGTGGACCTAGTTGAATAACAAAGCAAGGAGACTAGGGGTTCGTGGGCATTTGGGTTTTGTTTAAAGAAATGTTATTTATTAGACAAATTATATAGTGTATTTATGAGTAATATAAGTGTTAAGTAAATTTCTATGGCATATATGAGATGTGTTTTAATATTCTTTAATTATTTGATTAACTCAAGGTGTTTATATAATAAGTTTGAATTAGGTTACAACATTAACTAATGATAATAAATAATAATAATAATAATAATAATAATAATAATAATAATAATAATAATAATAATAATAATAATAATAATAACAATAATAATAATAATATTAATTAACAATAATGATAATAATAAATAATAATAAACATAATAATACAATTAAAATCGTCAAAGCAAAACCTTAAAGTTTCGTATAAGGTGTTTGTGAATTGATTAATAATGTGATGATGAATGACTCGTAAAAAAAACAATATATGAAGTTGAAATGTATTTAGGCTATAATGTTATAACTATTACAAAGTAATGATATATACACACTAATTGTAAAAGTAATTTTATAATAAGATCTAATGATTTAAGGAACCATCATAAAATTTATTATGATTTTTAGTTAACATACTAAGGAATAAATAATTCCATCATGTGATATATCTAGATATATAGATATAATTGTTTTTAAATATATAAATTTAGAAGATGATAATAAGTAATAAAATAGACAAAATAATTATGTGACACCCCAACCACGGTGGGTTCCTGCGGGATCGTGACTTCATGGATCATCAACACAAGTTACACTGAACAACACTATATGAATTTGAAATGACATTTTTGTAATGAAATGTTATAACCATGATGGTTACATGTGAATTGTATAAAATTTGCGGAAGCTAAGTGAAATGAAAACATCTTGAAATATGACATGAACATAACAATGAATGTCCCAAAAGATGAACTCCTAACATGATCACGCTTGAATGCATGCCCAAAATGCCCTAATCCACATGATCAATTACCTGAGAAATACATGCTTAAAACGGTCAACAATAATATTGGTGAGTTCACAAGTTTGTAGTGTATATGTAACTGAAAATGATTTGAAATGGACCACAATAACTACTTTCAGTGACCTGTGCTATACATGCACAACTAACCATTACCCTGAGTCACTGGAACCGACGCTCGACTGAATGAATGCCCCCGTGCAACATGTTATCACCGACATGAGCATGTAAATTAGGCCAATAATGTACCCGTTTTGGCCTACAACTAAAGTTAGTGCAACTAACACGAGTAGGGTTTGTACGGCCCGATAGTACTATCCATCATTAACTCGCTTGGTAACATAATTAACGGTCCAGTTATGAAGGGACTTAATGTGATATGTAAAATGTCTCAAGTAATCGGTGTGTATCACTAAAGTATATTGTGTCCAGATAAAGATGTAACTGAAATGCATGTAATTCTCCCCCAATATAAACAATGAAAAAGGGGCCGTGAAACTCACCTGAAGCTGTGAGTGATGAACTGTATGTAGAAATGAAATGTATGCCGACCTAGCGTGCCGTAAAACAGTTTTTAGACACCTATGGTCTCAGTATGTGAATATAAGTAAGTAGGTGATGTAACCTTTCACCCAACACTACTCAGGTTGCATGTGATTTGTAAAACGTTTGGGATGACACGTTGGTGATTTGTATACGTGTAGTGAAATATAAATATATTTAAGACGCTCAGAATATAAACTATATTTCCTATGTATGAAGTTTATGAACACTTTGACCTGAATCGACTTGACTTACGTTGTGTAATGAAAAAAATATATTTAATATATTTGTACTTATGTATTTTCCAAGAGTTAGTCAAATACCAAAAAAATAGCACATTTGAATATTAAAACTCTAAAAATACATTTTTCACGTTTGGTGTCGGTTTTAGAAACCGAATATCATTTTTATGGCGGTTGACATTACTTAACCCGATAAGTTGTGAAGACGACATTTAACACCGTTTGGGCTTATTAGAGGCCAAATTGGATCCGTTGGCCCAATAACCAACACAATGCCCAATAGTGTATTTCCAAATCCACAATAGGTTTCTAAAGTCCTAATACTCTGTTTTAGGCCCGAATTCTATTTTAAATCTCAACTTTATATATTTTAGCCCAAAACATTTATTTAAGCCCAAAACATAAATTATTTACCCAAAATTAATTTAGGTAAATTTTTATAAAGTGCTAGTGTACAATAGTATAAAAGCGTATATATACATACACGAACAAATATTATTATTTTGTTTAAACGACCCGGCTAACTCATATAATTTTAAATTTACCAAAATTAACCCTTTCGAGCCCAATACTGTCAACCAACACTTCTATATATATTTTATAACATAAATTTTATAACAAAAATATTTATGTAAGTTCTACCAATTATCATAAGCTACTATTTTATCAAACTTTCAAATATCATAAGACATCATTTCGTGTTATGAACTTCATGTCACCCAACAAGTCAACAAAAGTCAAACTAACCGTTTCGACTTGTTTAACCAACTTTTCATATTTTATATGTTTCACTAACATATTAAAATACAATTTTCATTATCTAAACACATATTATACAACATACCACCAACTTAAACCATTTGAACCATCGTTTATGTTTTTCATCATCTTGTTTTAAAACTGAGCTTTTTAAGCAACAAAACCTTATGTTTTTATATCACATGCATTTGTAGTGTGAAAGGTTCATCAAACTACTAGATCTAAAATCATAAACGATAAGTTTGACAAAGGTGAAAAACATGAAAGAAAAGTGGGTTTTCTCACGTAAACAAGTGACGATGTCGACGAAAGGAACGAAGGTACTCGACCACCACTTGTAACAATCGATCTAGGACCTGATAATGCTTCCGAATATTTGAAAATAAGGTGCCTTCGCTGCTGTACTGAAACCGTGTAGAAAACAGAAAATAAGTGTGTTTTCGCAGTCGAAACGAGTCCGAACGGGGGTGTTTACAGGGCTATTTTGTAGCCGAAACGAAAGGGGGTAGAGGGGTGAGTTATATGCCTGATATACAAGTGTCCAGGGGCTGAGATCTAGGTCGAAAATCTGCTGAATTGCTGTTGTGTCGAGACAGTGAAAACAGTGAATAAATATGGGTTTTCGGTGAAGAATTTCGCTAGTTTCGGGGTTGTTTTGTAATCGAAACGAAAGGGAGTCAAGAGGTGAGTTATATACCTATGATATGAGTGTTTTAGGACTGAAAAATGGAACCGAAAGACTGCTAAAAGGATGCTGCGAACTGGGTCAGAAAACTGGGTCGAAAATGGGGTTTTCGGTTATGATTTTATGTGGTGAACTGAGGGCGTTTGCTGCTGCGATTCTGGGGTGTAAACCAGCAGATTTTGGGTATGTTTTAAGTCCCAAAGTGAGTGCAAAGAGAGCTTGGGTGCTGCTGTTCGGAACAGAGAACAAAACGGGCTAAACAAGTGGGTTTTCGGGATGGTTTTCGGTTGTTCTGGGGCTGTAAATCGCAGCAGGTTCAGGGGCTGACGGGGGGTGGGTTTTGTGCTTGGAATGAAGGTGGTAGAGGTCTGTTTTATAGCCACGAAGTGAGGGTTTCGGGTCTGGTACACATGGTCACGATTAGGATGTTGAAAGAGTGGCTTGGGGTGTGATTTTATGTGAAAATATGGTTGGTTTAGGCTGCTGATTTCGAGCAGATTTGGAGGGTGGAAGGAGGCGAGATTTTGAGAGGTTATAAGTGCTTGAAATGCTACAATGGAGGCAAATAAAGGTTGTGTTCAATGGTAGGGAGGAGAGCTGCAATTTAGTGAATTCCTGAGGTTTTCTTGGTGAAGAATCGAGATATTCTAGCTGTGGTGCAGGGGTACTATTTTAAAAGAAGTGGTGGGCTATTTACGGAAGAAAGAGTTGGGTAAATGTCCACTGAGATGGACCGGGATAGGGACTTGAGATGATCTTTGTGTTAATGCATAACTTATTTGAAAAGGATGACTAAAAGGGAATATGTTTCTTATAAGGATGGTACTCAAAAGGGAATAGGTTTCTTATATATACATTACATAAATAAGGATGGTACTTGACATGGTTGGTAACAGGTGCATGAAAAGAGATGGTTGACTTAAGGGTTAATCATAATTTTGGGAAAGTCACAAGGTGGGTTTATAAAAGCAAGTGTATACCATGCTTTTTATGAAACAAAACAAAAGAAAATGAGGGAGAAATGAACGTTGGAGTAGAAGATGTGTGAGACCATGTTTTAAATTTAATAAAAGAAGGATAAATGAGTTGTATAATCTAGATACATGGGTATTTATCGGATATAGCGGGTATAAAAAAACGGAATGAATAAAAATTATTCTTTTTACTAAAACCACTTTAATAAAAATAGTGTTTGATATTAAATGGTTCATTGGTGATAGCTGGGTATGTTTATACATGACCAAATAATAGTAACGCGCATAACTTTCGTGTTACAATAAAAATGAAATGTAAATATATTTTAATCATTAAAATATATTAACAGGCATTTAATATTTATCTCACCTATTATGGAAAACGTCACCAACGTTCGTGTGTCGGTTAGACTGCGTGTGTGACCCGGTAATTTACTAAACTCCCGATGCATGATATGGATGTAATGGATATGTTATGTCATGTAAAACGTTAATTTATGCGAATAAAAGACTATGGAATATGTAATGCATGTACATTGGATATATCGGGAGCGGGCATCACCGAGAACCGATGGTTGTCACAGCATCGGCTACAACATTAGCCTTACTAGGATGATATCGAATCTCGCATTCGTAATTATTTAGCAATTCAACCCAACGACGTTGCCTCATATTTAACTCCTTCTGATTAAAGATATGTTGTAAACTCTTATGATCAATGAATATGGTGCATTGCGTTCCATAAAGATAGTGCCTCCAAATCTTGAGGGCGAGAACGACAACTCCAAGCTCTAGGTTGTGGGTTGTGTAGTTCTTCTCATGAATCTTCAATTTCCGAGAGGCATAAGCGATAACTTTCTCACGTTGCATCAACACGCAACCCAATCCTTGATGCGAAGCATCACAGTAAATTACAAAATCTTCGATTCCGTCAGGTAGAGATAGGATTGGTGCATCACAAAGCTTCTGCTTCAACTTCTGAAAGGCTTCTTCTGCTTTGGCATCCCAAATGAATTTCTTATCTTTCTGAGTCAATGCGGTCAGGGGTTGGGCTATTTTCGAGAAGTTCTCAATAAATCGGCAATAATAGCCAGCGAGACCCAGGAATTGGCGTATCTCAGTCAGAGTAGTGGGAGTACTTTAGTGTTTGATAGCCTCAACTTTGGCTGGATCAACATGAATTCCCTGGTCGTTGATGACGTGACCTAAAAAGTGTACCTCGCGAATCCAAAAGTCACATTTAGAAAACTTCGCGTACAATTCTTCCTTCTTCAGCAATTCCAAGATAAGTCTCAAATGTTATTCGTGTTCTTTCTTGCTTCGAGAGTATATGAGAATATCATCGATAAACACGATAACAAATTTATCTAGGTATGGTTTACATACGCGGTTCATCAAATCCATGAACACAGCGGGTGCGTTAGTTAAACCAAAAGGCATAACGAGGAACTCGTAATGACCATAGCATGTTCTGAATGCTGTCTTCGAAATATCTTCGTCTCTAACTCATAGCTGGTGATAACCGGATCTCAGGTCAATCTTGGAGAAATAACTCGATCCTTGGAGTTGGTCAAACAAGTCTTCAATTCTTGGTAGCGGGTAGCGGTTCTTCACCGTTAACATGTTCAACTCCTGTAGTCGATACACATCTGAAACGTTCCATCCTTCTTCTTCACAAACAAGACAGGAGCTCCCCACGGCGAGTGGCTTGGGCGGATAAAGCCTTTATCTAACAACTCTTTCAGTTGACTAGATAATTCTTGCATTTCTGACGGTTCCAGGCGGTAGGGCGATCTGGCAACGGGGGCGGCTCAAGGCGTCAAGTCGATACGGAATTCCACTTATCGAGTTGGTGGCAAACCAGGAAAGTCTTCGGGGAAAACTTCCGGAAATTCACGGACCGTAGGAACATCTTCGATGCGCTTCTCCTTGGGCTTCTTCTTCGTAACATGAGCTAGAATGACATGACATCCTTTTCTAAGAAACTTACGAGCCTTCATACTCGATATGATATTTAGCGGGGTTCCACTCTTTTCGCCTTGTACGCTAAGAGTGTTGCCGTCTGCGAGTGGTACGTACGCAGACTATCTTTTCATGACAAACTATCTCGGCATGGTTCTTTGATAACCAATCCATTCCAATAACGATATCAAAGCTTCCGAGATCAACAGGCATAAGTTCGATGTGGAAGACATGATCTGAGAGTTCAAGCGAGCAGTCTTGGTACATTTCTCCAATTTCTATTAGGTCACCATTTGCTAATTCTACTGTGAACTTAGTGTCTAGGGCAACAGGGGCGATTCCTAATAATTGGTTAAAATCGGTAGACACAAAGCTTCTATCGGCACCAGTATCGAATAAAACAGAAGCAAATTGGTTGTTAAGTAGAAACGTACACGTCACGGTGTTTGGATCGCGACGTGCTTCTCCAGCATTAATCACAAACACTCTGCCTTTCGCCTGATTCTGATCCTTTGCCTTGGGACAGTCTTTCTTCAGGCGACCAGTAACACCACAACCAAAACACGCACGAGTCGGGCAATCGCGAGTGATGTGACCCTTGGTATTGCAGTGGCCACAGTAAACGTTTCCACAGTCAAGGCTGTGGTGGAGGTTGCACTTGTTGCACAGAGGTGCATTACCGGTGTAGCCTGTCTTCTTCGGTGCTTGAGCAGGTGCGGTAGCAACAAAAATTTTAGCCGGCTCGGGTCCTTTGGCAAGGGCCTTTTCAGGGTTCATGCCTGGCTTATTCTTCCAGAAAATGCGCTTCCTTTTGTTGCCCGGCTTCATTCCAGATGAGGTGGCTGCACCGACCTCGGGAATCTTGACTTCAGAATTCATCTTGGCAAAGGTCACCCCTTGGCGTGTGGCCTGATAGACTAAGCTGTGAGCAAGACGCACAGCATCCTGAAAAGTGGCAGGGTTTGAAGAAAGAACATTCCCTTGAATGTGAGGTGCGAGACCCCAAATGTATCTCTCGATCTTCTTGTACGACGGAGTGACAATGGTTGAACAAAGATGTGCGAGTTCACGGAATCGCTTCGTGTAACCAGCGATGTCAGAACTGCTCATTGCCAAACTCCAATATTTAGCTTCCAATCTCTGTAATTCTTCTCTCGGGCAGTATTCGTCACGCATAAGTTGTTTAAGCTCATCCCACGTCATAGCGTAAGCCAGGTATGTTCCCATGGCGTCAGAGTGAGAATTCCACCAAGTTAGCGCGCCATCAGTAAAAGTGCAAGTAGAGTACTTAACCATAAACCCAGCGGGGCAGTTGCTAATGCGAAAAACGGATTTTGTTCGTTCAAACCAACGAATCAAACCCACAGCACCTTTCATGCCTTTAAAGTTAGTGGGTTTGCAGTTCAGAAATCCCATCAAAATATTACTTCATCATGATTTACTAATAAAATGGCGGGTCAAAAGGGTAGGTCAAATCTAAAGCATCCAAAAAACGGGGGCCTGGGGGTAGGGCAAGAGTTCCAGTAACCTGGGCCATGAGCGCTAAGAAAGCAAGAAGTCACTCGACATGGCCCTTGAGAGTGGCAACTCTCATCTGCAAAAGCTCGATGGTAACGGAGTTGTTAGCAGCAAACGCACTAGCATCCGTTACGCCAGCATGAAGGGAGTCTAGGGCACTCTCAGTAATGGTCCTAGTCTCCTCCAAGCTATCCACTCGGGTGATCGAGGGGCTGACTCATCCTCGGAGCTCAACGAGATGCAAATGGCCTCGTTAGCGGAAGCCATCACTTCGATAACAAGTTCCAAGTAAAAGCAGCGTTAGAGCAAGCAAACATATAAAAATTTAAGGTAAATAAATCTAATGCAAGTTATGAAATAAACACTTAAGCATAAATCATAATAAACGTTACCACTTGAGTTGGTCTTGCGTGCAAACGGTACCTTCAGAGCGGGCTATAGTCCAGGTTTTGTTTTCATTTTTATTTATGAAACCTAGTTCTCTATAACCACGGCTCTGATACCAATCTGTCACACCCTGGAATTTCAGGAACGGAGGCGTGTGACGTCATGCAATCATAGTCGTGGATACTTAGAACAATTAATAGTAAAACAATTAATAAACAAAACGTCATTTGGATTGCAGCGGAAATAGTGGTAAAATGACATTGTCTTACAATTAATAATAAAGATGGAAATAGTTCTTAAAAGTTAAGATAGTTCCTAAAATACTTGAAAAGAGTTAGGTGGATAAATTGGGACTATGACTCCATCAGCAGCAGGTCCGTTTATGAGTGATGGTCCCGTTTGCACGTGCGGATACATCTAGTTACCTGAGAAAATCATGAGTTTAAAAGGTCAACATAACGTTGGTGAGTTCACAGGTTTAAGACTCTACAAATAGTTTGTAAATGATTTAAGGTATACAAGATATAGTAAGGTCACCGTGATGGAATGATTAACTTGAACTTTGAATTTGAAACTAACAGATTTACCCACTCATAGCATCTTCCCTAAAGATACTGAAATGGAATAATAATAACTGGCGTGTACTACTCGACAAATGCACACGTCGTGATTGGAGCTACCAATCAAGTAGGGTTGTTAACCCAAATAGATCTATTCACTAGTTATCGTTTCGAACAGAACTAATCAAATTCAATTAATTGTGGCATTTGTGACAATTCGTTATGTAACGAAATGTACTCTTTGTAGGGTAAGTAAAGAACATTTAATCATACGGCAGAGTACAGTTCGACCGATATATCAAGTATAAAACAGTTTAGTTCATGATTTCTCCCCCAAAGTATTAAAACAGTTTAAAAGAAAGGGGTCATGAGACTCACCTGGTCTAGGTGAAATGGAGACAAGTATGTAAGACCGGAAATGAAATGGTGCAAGTAACGTCCTAATAAATAATAAGACAATGCATATATATATAAGGCATTTGGTTATTGAGTAACAATGATGTCACCTAACGATACCGGTCAAGTCTTGATATAATATCCCGTTTGTATTAGTTTTGGAAGTCCGTTTGATAATATTTATTGATCAAATAAATATACGAAATCCATACTTATATTTATGTCAAAATAAATATAAAGGAAATTTAAATAAATCAATTTAACTTAAAAGAAACCAATCAAGTTTTAAACGTTAAACTAAATAATAATGAATATTATTATTTATAAATAGATTTATATACGTCATGACTTAAACCTTTTATAACTATTTAACAAAATAATTATATATTTTTTCAAGTAAAAGTATGTGACAAGGTTTATTGCAATAGTATAAGTGAGTGAAAAATAAATACAAGTCTTTGTATTTATACTTATACATTTATAAAAGATTTTATAAATTCATTTGACAAAAGTTATAATCATGTGTTAAGTTAAGATGATCATCTTTTAGTAAACTAAAAGTTTAAGCGTTATAAATAATTATATGTTCGAATATAATTATTTGACGTTTGAATCGTCAAAAACGTTTTACGTTACCACTTAAAATGCGAACGTTTTTATTTTAGAAATCGTCAATTATTATTTTCCAAGTCAAAAGTTTGGTTTGTAATCGTTTTAAATATTTTATAACATGTTGACTTGAGATTATTTAATAAAACCCAAGTCATTTTTAAGTCAAAAATTCATTTATTCTATGTCTTTAGTAATATTCCATTTATTAATTTTTAAACAAGTCTTTGTTTATCATAATTAAATCCATGGTTTTTGTTGGTCATCTAACTTGTTCATTGATTATATGTTTTCATGACTTACAAAGATTTCTACTAACACTTATGTGTTAGGATTAAGTCATGGGTTTATTCAAAATAAGTTAATGTTGTTAGATCATTTATTTAAGTCATGAGTTAGTATATATATCAAATAAAATAAATAATCAACTAGCAATAGCTAGGACCTTTATGTTCAACCAAGTGAACAAATCTTACTAATACTTAAAGTATTAGGACATATCAACTAACACATTAGTGTTAGGACCAAGATAAATAAATAACAAGAAATTAAATTGCAAGAAATTAAATCACAAGTAATTAAGTGCAAGAAAATTAAATGATCTAGATTTTAATACACAATACTCCCAACTTGGTTTCTTAGTGTATAACCCCACATCTTGGCAATATTAAGCCCTATGGCACCAAAGAATGTGTTAGATCAAGTTACTTGTATTATTAACACAAGTGTTGGTTGTTTTTAGAGGATTAGAGAAAGAATGTTTAAGTTTATATCAAGACTTGTTGGGGTTTTGGGTGATAGATTAAGTGAATAAAGTGTAAGGAAAAAGGGGATTAAAAGACTTACAAAAGAGTAAGGGAAGTGGGGCGGTGGTTGGCGGTGGCGAAGTGGTGGTCCGGCGGTTGAGGGCGGCGGCGATGGGTGGTTCGGTGGTGGCCGAAAATAGAGGGGGAGAGGTTGAGAGTGGGTGTTGGGTGTTTAGGAGGTGCAAGTAAAAGTGAACCCCAAGGGTTCTATTTATACTAAAAAGTGCGATTATTATCCCATGGTTAATACTCAATTGACAGCCAATAATCTTTTTAATTTTGATTAAAAATAATCACATAAAAGAGTTGTGTATGATTCTTGTATAAAAATATGTAGATTTTATAAAAATGGGAGGTGATCCAAGGTTCAAAAATTATATAAAAGTCCATGGGTTGGTATAAAAAAATGGTGGATTAATGTTTATAAAAACTTTGAAAAATAAACATTAATTTTTAGTTTTTATAAAAACTACAAGGGTGGTGGACTATTTATATAAAAGCTTGATGGGTTAAATTTATAAAAAAATTGTGCTTAATTAGTTTTGGCCGAAAACATTTGAAAAAAACATTTGGGCTGGTTGGGCCTGACCGGAACCGGGCCGAATCGGCGGCCGGAGCAGGCCGGAAGCCGGGCCGGATCGTTGGGCCGGTTTGGTCCACGGTTCGGTTAACGGGCCGGTTAATGGGCCGGTTATCGGGTCGTGTTACGGGTCGGCGGGTTGGGTTAAAATGCTCGTTGAGTTACACCGCATCATTGGTTAAAGTTTCGGGTCAAACGGAATAGTTTTGAGACTGTTGGGCTTGACTGGCCCAACGGGGCTTTCGGGTTCAGTGTTAGGTTGATGTTCGGATTTTTCTGAGTGAAACGGGTTGTGGGGTTCAAGTCTTGACAAAACTTTTGATCATATAAAAATCACTTTAATTTTCTTGACGTGTCGAACAGTCTGTTCGGATACCGGGTGAGAAATATATAAAAGTCACATTTTATATATTTTTCTTGTTGTTAAAATTCTATTAAGACATTAATGGGTTTTCTTGATTTTTAAATCGGACAAAATAGTTGGTACAAACTCAGGAATTATTTAGACGATTATATATATATATATATATATATATTCCTAATAGCAGGTAATTAACAGATAATGATCAGATAATTAACAGGTAATGCACGTATCAATGGTAATAATAAAAGTCAAAGTCAACGGACCGAGGTGTCACATTCTCCCCCAGCTAAAAGAATTTCGTCCCGAAATTCAGTTCTGCTCATTGGCGGGTGCAACGTTCTCGAACAGTCTGGGATAATTTAGACGCAGTTGGTCCTCGCGTTCCCATGTGTATTCCGGTCCTCGTCGTGAGTTCCAACGCACTTTGACGATGGGAATGTGGTTCGTTTAAGCCGTCTGACTTCTCGATCTAGTATCTCCATGGGTTCCTCTACGAAATGTAGTGTTTCGTCGACTTGAATTTCGTCTAGAGGAACGACAAGTGTTTCATCAGACAAACACTTCTTCAGGTTACAGATATGAAAAACACCATGCACACTACTTAGTTCGGGTGGTAGGAGTAACTTATATGCGACTGGCCCGATCCGTTCAAGGATTTCAAAGGGGCCGATGAAACGAGGGTTGAGCTTTCCTCACTTGCCAAAACGAATAACACCTTTCCAAGGTGATACCTTTAACATGACACAGTCTCCGACTTTAAATTCTAATGGTTTACGACGGTTGTCAGCATAGCTTTTCTGGCGATCTCTGGCGGCTTTCAATCGCCGGTTCTTGATCTGAACAATCTTTTCGGTCTTCTCGAAAATAATCTCAGGACCAGTCAATTGGTTATCTCCGACTTCTGTCCAGCAAAGTGGAGATCTACACTTTCTCCCATAAAGTGCTTCGAATGGAGCGGCTTGTATACTGGTGTGATAACTGTTGTTGTAAGAAAACTCGGCTAGGGGTAGATGATCATCATAGTTTTGTCCAAAGTCAATCACACAGGCTCGCAGCATATCCTCAAGCGTTTGAATTGTCCTTTCGCTTTGAATTGTCCTTTCACTTTGGCCATCCGCCAGAGTTTATCTGATAGTGAGGGGTACATTGGTCAAAGCAACCTTAGTCAATACCTTAACATATCCAGATGTTATGAGTATGATTCTACCTGAGTTTAAGATGGACAAATTATACTAGTAATCGACATGACTTGTGTGCTGAAGTAATTGAAATTGAAGTGTAGTTCAGCATGTTATGTTCAATATAATCCCAAGTTGTGATCTTTCTCGCAAAAGACAAAAATAGTGTTTGATTATGTATTACGTTTATGTTTCATATCTGAAAAATCCAAAAAGATTTTAGGTGTGTTTGAGCATAAACTTAGAAAAATCAAAAAGATTTTCGGTGTGTTTTGATAAAAAATTTCAAAAAGACAAAAATATTTTGTTTCTTATTTGTTTTCGGCTGATCGACATGTGATATGAAAATCAAATTTCAAAAATATATCTTGGATTCTCGAAGAAAAGTTTTGCGCCAAGATTAAATAAAATTTGGTAAAGAAAAGAAAGTCGCGTTTCTGTCTTCTGCAATTGTAGGTTATGGTGTCAAGGCTCAAGCATGGTGAAAGGGGGAGTTTGAAGTATCTTTCATAAGTGGATCTTGAAGATCAAAAGATGATTTAAGAGTGATCTAGCCATGCAAGCTCTTTAGCTGACAATAAATTTCAAGTTAAAGATCGGATGCAGTAATGTTGAGGATTGAAGACTGAAGTTTAGTTAGCATAGATACATTACTCGTTAAGGAGGAGTTTGTTAAAGCATGTCATTGTGAGTCTTAGGGTTCAACGAACCATGTCCCGAACCAATGGTTCGTGGGCAACAAACCATTGGTTCGCTAGTTGGTTCATTGGACAGTTTGGTCTCAACTATAAATAGGTTGACTTGAAGAATGTGTTCAGAACTTCTGGCATTCTACTCATTCTCTGTGTGTGTGTGTTCTAGAGAGAGAAACCAGAGATTGTTCTTGTAATCTTCAAGTGACTCAATAAGAAAACTCTTATTTACCTTCAAAAAAAGATGCGTGTGTGTCTACTTTTAATTTAATTAGATAAGTCACTACAGTTAATTTTTTTTAGCATAGCTTAGTGGTAATCCTAATTAAAAAAAATAAAAAAATTCAAAAAAGATGCGTGTGTGTCTACTTTTAATTTTTGTATGCTTCGGTTGCCAATTTTTGTATGTTTATTGTATTTTGTTAATTATCTAGTTTATAGAAAAATACTAAAAATTTTAAATTTATAGCATAGCTTAGTGGTAATCCTAATTAAAAAAAAATAAAAAATTCAAAAAAGATACGTGTGTGTCTACTTTTAATTTTTGTATGCTTCGGTTACCAATTTTTGTATGTTTATTGTATTTTGTTAATTATCTAATTTATAGAAAAATACTAAAAATTTTAAAACTATAGCAGTAAAAGCAAGACGTGTAGGTGGATCGACTCATCAAGTTCCCATTGAAATAGGATCCACACAAGGAAAAGCACTTGCCATTCGTTGGTTATTAGCGGCATCCCGAAAACGTCCGGGTCGAAATATGGCTTTCATGTGAGGGTTCTTAGACATCCACCCGACATTCCCTGACGTTGTACTATCATGCTCTGACAATTATACGTGAATGATAGGTTTATCCTTCACCCTTTAATTCTTACACCCCCTCTATACGTGAAGGGGAGGGAGAAATGCAAGCTATTTTATTTTGGCACCCCTACTATACGTGAAGGAGAGCCCTATCCTTCACGTATAAGGCAGGTGTATTTTAAAAAATGGGAGGTGTCCCTAAGAAACCCTAAAGTATTAGTCATACCTACATACACAATTCAAACACATAATTTAATTCAGTATACACACACATACGATACGAACAAAACAGAAAGAAGAAAGAAGGAGAGAGAAGGAGTAAACCGTACAGCAGCCCCCTTCCTCCCTCTCTCTTCGCTTTTCCGGCAAAGCCCGTCACTCCCTCCTCTCAACCTCCGGCGGAAAACCGAGCACCGACGCAGTAGCCGGCTCCACCAACCTGCGACCTTCTGTCGGTGTGCTGTTTCACGGCGACAACCCAGCGGCAGCAGCGGCTCAGAGCCGCAAATCCCGGCGACCCCTGCTCTCTCGTTTCTCCAGCAGCCGCTCACACCTACGTCCCTCTCTTTGTTTTCCCGGCCAAACGGCCCTGCCGGCGCACCACTCCAACAACCACCCTTGACCTCCCTGCAGTCCATCCTTCCACTTCCTTTATTTTTTCCGGTCAACTACACTGGCGATCCCCCTGGCTCAGCCCGTTCCTCCGACGACCACCAAGGTAGCAGCAACAAGCGAAACCCAGCCCCTCTGTATCGTTTTGCCGGCGACCTTGTTCCCTTGGCAACATCGAGCGGGAATAGTAACGGTGGTTGGTGGTGGTCTTCCAACATCCCAGAACCAGCGGCGCGGCCTGCTCATGTTTCGGCGACAAGAAACAGTGACCTTGACGGTAGACGTAATGGTGGAGGAAACCGGTTGAAGGTGGTGGACGGGATGGTGGTTATGGTTGCGGGTGAAGAACAGGATTAAACCCGGTAAAAACCGTCACCGTCGTCCCTTCTTTCGATTGATTTTCGGTAACGTCGGTTAATGACGGGTGTCAACGGGAATGTTAGTAAATACTCGGGATAGCGGAAAATGGTGGCAGTGATTGGCGGTTATTAAAGGCAGTCGTAGGTGGTTGTAATTCAAGTTAGAAAAAGGGACGACGAGTTAACCCGTTTACACTTTCGGGCGACATTTCGGTGGCGTAACGAGGTCCAAACGACGAACCGACAACGGGGAAATGCTCATAGCAAGAAAGTAGTCGGGAAGGACTATTTATTTTTCCAAAATTGGACAACTTTATTATTTGGTTATTTTGGACTCGTTTCACGACCCCTCAAGAGGTAATCATGTTTTATATTTGTTATTATTACAAATATTATTATTAAGTTAAAGTTTATATAAAATCATAATAGAAAAAGATAAATGATATAAATATATATTTAAAGACGAATAAATATATATATATATATATATATATATATATATATAGATTATTAATCAATTTTATTTAATAAAATTGATTAAACGGATATTTTGTATTTAAATATTAAATATATATATATGAGACATATATACTTAATATAAACGATAATGATAGAGTAATTATCGGGTTAAAAGAATGTTTAATATATATTGAAAAATATATATATAACGTGTTTAATGTTAAAATTAGGGTTTTCTAGCCGCTGTGCTATAAAACCCGAGTAAACGGTGATGAACTAAGCTTTGAAATCTTAAAGCATGTTATAAAATGTTATAACGAATAATACCCTAAGTCAGTTTTGAATAAAAAAATGAGTTTTGATAAGGAAATGAGAATAACGGGAAATTAGGGTTTCCAAATATGATTATTTAATATAAAATACCTAGTTAATCGGATATTTAGAAGTTCGCGCGGACGGGAAGGGTAAACGCCTGTACACTGGGAATTCTGGTAAAAGCGAGGGTGTCGCATAAATCCCAACTGGGAAATGGCATCCCTCACTGGGCGATCCCGGAGTGAGCGTTTACTTATAGGAATGCGTGTCTTCATATTATCGGCCTATGCAGTTAATTCGGCCGATATCCCACCGGGATATCGGTGGGATATCGGTTATCGGACCCAGGGGAAAATATCGGTCAAAAATACGGTGAAAATCTCGGTAGCGATAATATCGGCCGTGTAGACCGATATATCGCCGTTTTTTTGCATAAAAATCTCGGTCACATATCGCGATATATCGGTCAGGGTTTTTTTTTTATTTATGAAAGTCAAAATAGGGTATTTGAGGTATTTGCCCTAATTTCGGTCAAAATAGCTGCTGTATCCTCTCCCGTCTTCACCATCCGACCCCTGCATCGTCTCCATCGGCCGGCGCTGCTGCTCACGTCCTCTGCATCGTCGGCGCTGCTGCTCAGGTACTGATCTCTACTTTTTAATCTTCTTCTCGAGTTCTCTCATCTCTGTTCGTCATCATGTAGCTTTTACAATCTGTTCTTGATCAAACAAATGGGTGTTCTTGATCAAACATTTCTGTTCTTGAAAGCTTTTACATATCTGATCGATGCTGCCTTTGTCACCAAAACTGATCGATGCTGACTTGTAGTTTTTACATATGTTTGATTCTATGTTGAACAAGACTTGCGATTTTGTTAATATGTAACATTTTCGTACCTGCGATTCTGTTAATATGTAGCTATCCTAATCGGCTAACTACATAGGTCTGATCTGATCTGATTACAGGTTTGATAAGCGATGGTCTTCATTCGGCTCCATCTTCTCACGCATCAAACATAAATACTAATACAATGTCGTCTGAAGGCAACACCACCATGACTGGTCATGGTCGAGATATGGCATGGGAATGGGGAGAGAAAAGAGATCCATTAAAAAGGTTAAAAAGGCGCTTCAAGTCATTAAAAGTCAACAAATCTTTGGACCCTATTTTATTGAGAGATGTAGAGGAGAACGATGATTGGGTTATACCAACAGAAGAAGAGCTTCAAGAGTTTGTAGATGGTAGAGGTGGTCTTCTTTGGTCGGTTGCACGAGAGGCAATGGGAGGAAACGAAAAAGTTGGTCCAAGTACAAGGAGCAAAAGAGAGCGCTATAGAGATGATGATATAGTTGAAGAGGAAAATGTTGATGAACAATTGGATCATTTGGATAGCTTGGTTAATGTGGACTCGGACGAAGATTTCACGGCATATCCTTAGATTATGTTTTAACTTTTGAATGAAAACCCTTTTGAATGTTGACATTTCGTACTTCGTATTTCTATAATTCTATTAATATCGACCCTTTTGGATATTTACATTTCGTATTACTATTATATATATATATTATATATATATATATAATATATATATTTAATGTATATATTAAAATGACCGATATCCCACCGATATTTTACCGAGATAACCGATATATCGTATATCGGTCCTCGACCGTATTTCGATTTTTTACCGCATTAACTGCATAGAATATCAGCAAAAGAAAAGGATAATGGCCCAAAGGGCATTCTGGTCATTTTACATTTAAAAGGAATAAACGTCAAGGTTCCAACCTGGATCAGAATCAAGTTCTGACTCAACTAGTTCAGATGCTAGGGGTCCCAAAAAGAAGAAACTGAAAACAAGAGAAATAACCAAAGTTAGTGACAAACCTGAAGCTTCAAGTCAAAAGCAGCAAAAGAAAATAAAGTCAAGGCCGTCTCAAGATGACATCTCAACAAATCATTCTAAATCTGATTCACGTGAACCAGATTCAGCATCATTTATGTTTGAGGGTCATATTCAACCAAACCACAAAAGAGAGTCAAGATCCAAGTATGCTCAGGAAAGAAAGAAACTTGAAATAAGAAGAGGGCCAGTCTCTGGATCTGGAACTGCTGCTGCTTCACAATCTGCAGCACAACATGAACCAGAAGACATTGAGCAACAAAAGGCTCAATCTGCTCCAGTCACCACCACTGAAGCTACAGTTCAAGAAATTGACGCCTCTGCTGAAATCATCATCACAAGTTTGGATCCGGTAACTCAAAATGAGACTCAGCTCATCTCAACTTCTCCAGCTCAAGAGGTGTTCTTGGAGCAAAATCTTGACGCCCCTAAAACTTCTACTGATGACAAGCTTAAAGAAGCAAATGACAGAATAAAAGAACAAGATCAAGAACTTCTTAAAGCCAATGAGAAAATAAGAGAGCAAGCAGAAGAAATTGAAAGACTGAAAAAGCTATTGACTGATGTGTGACACCCGGCAAATCCAGGTGAGTTCCTAGACGAACACGAACAATTATTTATATCAAACACGCATGCATTCATACATCTAATAGGAATTTTAGATGGGTCCTCAAGTCAACGAACAATCACACACGAGTTGAGTCGGTCCTGAACGTTGGTGGCTAATTAGCGAAACGCTAAACGAAACGAACAAACATAAATTGTGCAACGTATGTTATTATGTGGTATTATGTGACGTCACATGTTAGTTGAATTAAGTGTGTACTATCCCCATGTATTCTATGTATTATTAGACAAACGGTTAGGAATTACGTTGCTTATATATTTCCTGAGACTATAAAAATTGTTAGTTTATCATCAGAAAATTAGCTTCGGACCTTGATATAAAAAAAATTAATAAAAAATAAAATAAAAATTTGTCTCGAAATTCTTCAAAGATAGAGCATTATCTCAAATTTTCAATTGGGTGAGTCTAGATAATCATCAAGTCAAAATTTAAATAACATGATCTATCCCAAAAGCTCTCAACACCCTCCTCAAATCCCTCATAACTCACCGTCCCTCTCCTTTATTCCCTCAAGTTTCATGACTGCTCTCTCCTTCCCCCATCTACGGAAGAAAACCTGCATCTCCTATTCCCCTTTCTGCGATTACAACCTCCAAACCTGCTTCTCTACACCAGTTCGAAGGCTTCAAGGAACTGCAGCACAAGCCAACTAAGTCGGACCGATCCCAACGAGCGATAGATCGAGGCAAAGGTGATTCGTAGGAATTCATCAACAGTTTTATTTGAACTTTCTTGCCGAGCTCCCAAAGGTGAGTTCTCGAACATTTTTCTCTGAATATTTCATTTAGAGAAAGGAACATGCTACAAACAGTTCTGGTAATATAATTGTATGGCTGATCACGTATGTGCGAACATATAACACGAATTACAAGTCCTTACATTTCGAACCGTTAGTTTATGAGAAAGCGAGGTAATCTTTGGTAGTACTACTGGGTTTGACAAACCCCACCCGCGTTAGTAGCTCTAACTCGACTGGATGTCGAACGGGTGTAATATTAGCCTAGACAGTATCATCATCGTCCGTGTTAGGCGATGGTGGAAGGCATTACAAACACAAACAGTCACGCTTCGGTTGCGAACCACATGGTGATAGCATTATTGGCCTTGCTAGCTACTATTACTATTATGATTACCATGGCACGAACATTTTACAAACATCTTGACAAACATTTATTTTCTTGCATTGACATTTATGAACTCACCAGCCTTGCGCTGACCCACATAGCATGTCTTTCGCAGGTCTTTGAGGTACGAGCACACTAGGACGCACATTGCATGAAAGTTTAAACATTTGATTTGCATTTCAACTTTTACAGTTGGATTTATTTTCTTTTGTGTTTGGTTTTGAGGGCGCGTGTTTTGCGCAACACTTTCTACTTACATGTTACGCTTCCGCATTTCTTAAATTGTTTTGGTGTGTTTGCATGGTTTGGTATGACTAATGACTCGGATCCTGGTTTGTCACACGCCTCGCGGTATAAACCCCGCAGGTGGATTTTGAGGGTGTGACAGATTGGTATCAGAGCCATTGGTTATAGTGAACCCGGTCTTGCATTTAGGCCAACTATAGCCTTAGAGTTGCATTAGTCATACACGAGAGCACACACTTGATTTAGTTATATACCGATATTTCATCCATTACAAGCATTTTAATATACATAAATATATATATATTATACAGACATGGCTGGTTCATCATCCGCTCCTTCCTCTACCCCTTCGACAAGCAACAATGGATCCGCACCTGATAACTGGGCCTGGTATCCTTTCGCGGTGGACCTGATGATTCGCAATGAAGGAGTGCCTCCACTTCCCCAGGAGCCAAACGCACACATGTGGCCATGGACCCTACCTCAAATACTCTATCCCTCGGAACGAGTCGTTGCATCCCTTGTATCTAAATGGGGGAAAACAACTCAGCAGTGTCAGGAAATGGCTGCCGCAATCGAAGAGCTAAAAAGGGAGAACAAGGAAATGCGTGGGAGATTACGCGTTCAAGATGAGAGGTTGCTGAAACAAGAGCGTCGTAGTACGAAACTAAAGGAGGATGTGAGGTTGAATGACGAGGGGCGTGGAAGGTTGTTGGTACAACTTGAAGAACTACGAAAAGACCTTCGAGACCTTAGACACGAGTTTCATACTGAAAGAGATGAGTCCAAGTTCAGAGAGGAAGATTTAGAACAACTCAGGGGCAGAATAGAAAATTTGGAATTAATGTTGTTGGCCCAACAGGGTGATATAGCACCTGCACAAGCAGAGCCTGCAGAAGAACTTGAGCCCGAAGAGGAACTCGAGCCTGAAGAAGAACTTGAGTCCGATGAAGAAATTGAGCCCGAAGAGGAGGTAGAACCTCTGGAGGAAGAGGAACCTGCAGACGACGACCATTCAGATATCTCCTCTGTTGATACTGATGTTTAATCATGGACCTAGATGGGTTTGGGTTGTTCCCATCAACTAGTACTTTGAATATTAATTTCTGAAATTTTGGATATTTTTGTGAACTAGTTGCAAATTTATTTGAATTGAAATTACCATTTAATTTATTATGTTGTGTTCAGACGTTGTTAAATTCGTTGTGTTGTGTGTATGTATCTGGGTGATATACTACATTAGATTCTTTGTCTCATTTTGGATATTTGTGATTGAAAGGATAATGTCGGGACGTAGAAGCGGAAACCCTGCTAACTTGACGGCGGCTCAAATCAACACACTGGTGAACAACAGGGTCAATGCTGCACTGGCAGCCTATCAACAACAGCACCCGCCGCAAAACCAAGGTAAGATTTTACCGCTCTATTATCATGCCAACTCATCGAGGACATGACGTAACCGGTACGTCTATCTCCATGAATTGCAGGTGCAGGCACCAGCGCCCATAAGCAATTTATGGATGGGAAGCCACCCACATTTACCGGAGAGACTGGCGCAGTGGGGATGCTGCGTTGGGTTGAAAAGACCGAGTCTGTGTTTGCTGTATGCAACTGCCTTCAGGCAAACAAGGTGAAGTTCGCTGCTAGTACGTTGGAGGGCCCGGCTCTCACATGGTGGAACCTACAGGTACAGATGTTGGGAATGGCTGAAGCTAACGCCATGTCTTGGGATGATTTCAAAGCAGCCCTAACTGAGGAATACTGCCCAAGAGATGAACTTCAGAAGCTTGAACGAGAACTCCAGGATTTGAAGATGCAGGGGTCAGAAATTGAAGCCTACACTCGGCGCCATAATGAACTAGCAAACTTGTGCCCGAACTTGGTACAACCAGCATACAAGCGAATCGAGATTTACCTTGGTGGGTTAGCCCCACAAATCCAGGGAATGGCTGTCTCCAGTAACTCTACCACAATACAACAGGCCATCCGTATGGCCCATAAGCTGACTGAAACAGCCGTAAATCAGGGAATTCTGCCAAAAAGAGGTGCCTCTGCTAATGCATCAGAAAACAAAAGGAAATGGGAAAACAGTGACTTGAAGTCTTCATCATCTCAGCAACAACCGCACAAGCAGGGAAGGCATGATCACAACAATCGAAGTAACAATCAAGGTGGTTCAAGCAATCAAGGCAAGTACAATGGGAAGTACCCCAAATGTAACAAGTGTGGGTACCATCACTATGGTCAGTGTGAGAAGTTTCAATGCCGACGTTGTGGAAAAATTGGCCATGCCGCCAAAGATTGTCGTGGAGAAATTCAGACAAATCAACAGCAAAAGGGGTGCTATCACTGTGGAAAGGAAGGCCACATCAAACGAGACTGCCCACAATTGAAGCAGAATAACAACAATGGTGGTGGTGGTGGTGCTAGGGGCAGAGCATTCACTATTGGCAAAGGAGATGCTAAGAACGACAACAATGTGGTGACTGGTAAGTTCCCTCTAAATAACCGCTTTGCTAATGTTCTTTTTGATTCGGGTGCCGATAAAAGTTTCATATCAAAAGACTTTAGTAAACTGCTAGGGATCGAACCAGTAGAATTAGAAACTGCTTATTCCATAGAATTGGCTGATGGAAAAATAGTGAGGGTAACACACATTTACAAGCAATGTAGGATAGAACTATCTGGCCATAGTTTTCATATCGACCTTATGCTCACACCTCTCGGAAGTTTTGATGTCATCATTGGCATGGATTGGTTGTCTGACCACAACGCTGAGATCGTATGCAACAACAAAGTCGTCCGTATCCCACTTCCCAACGGGGAAGCCATTTCTGTTCAAGGCGAAAGAAGCGGTACTGTCAAAGGAATTATTTCCTTCATGAAGGCACAAAAATGTCTGAGAAAGAAAAACTGCACGGCATTCTTGGCTCTAGTAACTGACAATGCTCGGGAAGAGCGGAAGGTAGAAGACATTCCTGTAGTACGCGATTTCCCTGATGTTTTTCCGGAGGACTTGCCTGGTCTTCCGCCCCATCGTCAAGTCGAGTTTGAAATCTCACTCGCCACCGGTGCAGCGCCAATTGCTCGTGCTCCCTACAGATTAGCCCCATCTGAGCTGAAAGAATTATCTACACAATTGCAGGAGCTTTTAGATAAAGGCTTCATTCGACCTAGCACATCGCCATGGGGAGCCCCTGTCCTTTTTGTGAAGAAGAAAGATGGGACTTTCCGCATGTGTATTGATTATCGAGAACTAAACAAGGTCACTATCAAAAATCGCTACCCTCTGCCTCGCATAGATGACCTGTTCGACCAACTTCAAGGATCGAGCTATTACTCAAAGATCGACTTAAGGTCCGGCTACCATCAACTACGTGTAAAGGAGGAAGACATTTCCAAAACGGCATTTCGCACAAGATACGGTCACTTTGAGTTTCTGGTCATGCCATTTGGGCTAACTAACGCACCCGCCGTATTTATGGATCTCATGAATCGGGTGTGTAAGCCGTACCTGGACAAGTTTGTCATCGTCTTTATTGATGACATTCTCATTTACTCGAAGAGCAAGGAAGAACACGAGGAACACTTACGGTTGGTTTTGCAATTGCTACGACAGGAGGAATTATACGCAAAGTTCTCCAAGTGTGATTTTTGGATTCGTGAGGTGCAATTTCTTGGCCATGTGGTTAATGAAAATGGAATCCATGTTGATCCGGCAAAAATCGAGGCGATCAAAAACTGGGAAGCACCCAGGACTCCTACTGAGATTCGACAATTCTTGGGTTTAGCTGGTTATTACAGGCGCTTCATAGAGGGCTTTTCGAAGATTGCTCAGCCCCTTACAGCGTTAACACAGAAGGGCGTCGTTTTTAAGTGGAGTGACAAGCATCAACAGGCATTTCAATTGCTTAAGCAAAAGCTAAGCAGTGCACCTATCTTATCCTTGCCAGAAGGAACAGAAGACTTCGTGGTGTACTGTGACGCGTCCAACCAGGGTCTCGGTTGCGTATTGATGCAACGCGAGAAAGTTATTGCTTACGCTTCTCGGCAGTTGAAGATACACGAGAAAAATTACACCACTCATGATCTAGAGTTGGGAGCTGTGGTCTTCGCACTAAAGATTTGGAGACACTATTTATATGGTACAAAGTGCACAATTTATACGGATCACAAGAGCTTGCAGCACATTTTTGACCAGAAAGAACTCAACATGAGGCAGCGTCGGTGGGTCGAGCTATTAAATGATTATGAATGTGCGATAAAGTACCATCCGGGAAAAGCTAACGTGGTAGCCGATGCCCTCAGCAGAAAAGAAAATGCCAAACCGAAACGGGTTCGTGCTTTGCAATTCACAATACACGCAGGGCTACCTGACCAAGTCCGCAACGCTCAGATCGAAGCATTAAAGGATGAAAACCGGGCAGCTGAATCGCTTCGTGGGATGGACAAACAGTTAGAAACAAAGGCAAACGGTACAAGATATTTCCAAAATCGGCTATGGGTTCCCTCCTATGGAAATTTACGTGAGCTCGTGATGGATGAATCTCATAAATCCCGATACTCAATCCATCCTGGTGCAGACAAGATGTATCATGATCTGAAGGTAGCTTACTGGTGGCCAAACATGAAAGCAGACATTGCTACATATGTGAACAAGTGCTTGACATGTTCCAAGGTTAAGGCAGAATATCAGAAACCATCGGGGTTACTTCAGCAACCAGTAATTCCCGAGTGGAAGTGGGAACACATATCAATGGACTTTATTACAAAGTTACCAAAGACCGCTAGTGGTTGTGACACTATCTGGGTGATCGTCGATCGACTAACAAAGTCCGCGCATTTTCTGGCCATCAAGGAAGAATACAAGACAGAGAAACTCGCTAAAATTTATATAAAGGAAATAGTTTCCAGGCACGGGGTGCCAATCTCCATTATCTCGGATCGGGACGCCCGATTTACCTCCCACTTATGGAGATCATTGCATAAAAGGTTGGGTTCCCGACTTGATATGAGCTCAGCATACCACCCTCAAACGGATGGCCAGAGTGAGCGAACTATCCAAACACTTGAAGACATGCTGAGAGCATGTGTTATAGATTTCGGGAACAGTTGGGAGACTCACTTACCGTTGGTGGAGTTCTCTTACAACAACAGCTACCACACGAGCATACAAGCAGCACCATTTGAGGCACTGTATGGAAGAAAGTGCCGATCACCTATCTGTTGGACGGAAGTTGGGGATAGCCAACTCACCGGTCCAGAACTGGTACTCGAGACATCAGAAAGGATCGTTCAGATCAGAAACCGGATGAAGGCGGCTAGGGACCGTCAAAAGAGTTACGCAGACAAAAGGCGAAAACCACTTAAGTTTGAAGTTGGTGACAAAGTTCTTTTAAAAGTGTCACCTTGGAAGGGTGTCATTCGCTTTGGCAAACGTGGCAAACTGAATCCACGCTACATTGGACCATTTGAGATTATCAGCGAAGTTGGCCCGGTAGCGTACGAGCTAAACTTACCAGAGAAATTGCGTGGGGTACACAATGTCTTCCATGTGTCAAACCTGAAGAAGTGTCTATCAGATGAAAGTCTAGTAGTACCACTAGACGAGATCCAAGTCGATGAACAGTTGCGTTTCATCGAGGAACCGGTCGAAATCATGGATCGTGAGGTCAAGACGCTCAAACGAAGTAAGATCCCGATAGTTCGAGTTCGTTGGAACTCGAAACGTGGACCAGAGTTCACGTGGGAACGCGAAGATCAAATGCGAAAGAAATACCCACAACTCTTCGACAAACAAGCAACGACGAGCAGAGGTACGAACTAAATTTCGGGTCGAAATTTTCTTCAACAAGGGGATGATGTGACAACTGAAAATTTTATTTTTCTTTGTGTCTAGCGAACAAGCAACGATCTTGATTTTCGGGACGAAAATTCCTTCAACAAGGGGATGATGTGACACCCGGCAAATTCAGGTGATTTTCTAGACGAACACGAACAATTATTTATATCAAACATGCATGCATTCATACATCTAATAGGAATTTTAGATGGGTCATCGTAAGTCCACGAATCGATCATAACAATTTCGAACAAACATAAATTGTGCAACGTAATGTTATTATGTGATATTATGTGACGTCACATGTTAGTTGAATTAAGTGTGTACTATGCCTGCATGTAGTTCTATGTATTATTAGATAAACGGTTAGGAATTACGTTGCTTATATATTTCCTGAGACTATAAAAATTGTTAGTATATCGTCAGAAGACTAGCTCAAACCTTGATATATAAAAATGATTAAATAAATGAAATAAAAATTTGTCTCGAAATTCTTCAAAGATAGAGCATTAATCTCAAATTTTCAATTGGGATATAGTCTAGATAATCATCAAGTCAAAACTTTAAATAACATTATCTATCTCAAAAGTTCTCGACACCCTCCTCAAATCCCTCATAACTCACCGTCCCTCTCCTTTATTCCCTCAAGTTTCATGACTGCTCTCTCCTTCCCTCCATCTACGGAAGAGAACCTGCATCTCCTATTCCCCGTTTCTGCAGATTACAGACCTCCAAACCTGCTTCTCTACCACCAGTTCGAAGGCTGTGCAAGCGAACTGCAGCAGCAAGCCAACTAAGTCGGACCGATCCCAACGAGCGACAGATCGAGTCAAAGGTGATTCGTAGGAATTCATCAACAGTTTTATTTGAACTTTCTTGCCGAGCTCCCAAAGGTGAGTTCTCGAACATTTTCTCTAAGTATTTCAGTTAGAGAAAGGAACATGCTACAAACAATTCTGGTAATATAATTGTATGGCTGATCACGTATGTGCGAACATATAACACGAATTACAAGTCCTTACATTTCGAACCGTTAGTTTATTGAGAAAGCGAGGTAATCTTTGGTAGTACTACTGGGTTTGACAAACCCCACCCGCGTTAGTAGCTCTAACTCGACTGGATGTCGAACGGGTGTAAAATTAGCCTAGACAGTATCATCATCGTCCGTGTTAGGCGATGGTGGAAGGCATTACAAACACAAACAGTCACGCTTCGGTTGCGAACCACATAGTGATAGCATTATTGGCCTTGCTAGCTACGATTACTATTATGATTACCATGGCACGAACATTTTACAAACATCTTGACAAACATTTATTTTTCTTGCATTGACATTTATGAACTCACCAGCCTTGCGCTGACCCACATAGCATGTCTTTCGCAGGTCTTTGAGGTACGAGCACACTAGGACGCACATTGCATGAAAGTTTGAACATTTGATTTGCATTTCAACTTTTACAGTTGGATTTATTTTCTTTTGTGTTTGGTTTTGAGGGCGCGTGTTTTGCGCAACACTTTCTACTTACATGTTACGCTTCCGCATTTCTTAAATTGTTTTGGTGTGTTTGCATGGTTTGGTATGACTAATGACTCGGATCCTGGTTTGTCACACGCCTCGCGGTATAAACCCCGCAGGTGGATTTTGAGGGTATGACATGCTGCTCTCCAAAATAATCAAATTACCAGAACCAATGATGGTGAAGCAGGTGGTAGTGGAAGTGGTAATCAAGGTGATGATCGGATGCTAGATCAGCCTCCCTCAGCTGAAGACACTCAGCAAAATAAAGAACCAAGTCCTAGCCAGCCTGGCAAAGCTTCTGATGCAATAACTCTTACCGTTGTCACAGAACAAGATGTAGATGACACTCATCTTGCTGATTTTCAATCTGATGACAACGAATCTTCCGAACCTGATGTTGACATTTCCTATGGTGACACCTTTCTGAATGATGAACTGAACGATGAAGAGGAAGATGAAATTTATCAATCCGTAATAAACTTAGTGCCTCCTCCTGAGAATCTCAAACTTCCAAGATTCTCAAGGGCTGCATTTGAAGCAAACCAATCATCTTCAGGAGAGATACTTGCTTTAACCATGGGTGAACCAAATGAATCTCCTGTCATACCTGAAGTTTCATTGCAACTCCAGTTGGCTCCTCCAGTACAACAGCCAATAAGCATTGTTATGCCTGAAGCTGCTATATCTGAGATTTCTGAACAGCTGAAACACTTACACGTTGAAAGTGAGTTTCTGGATCTTGGAAGAACTGCATTTCGAGAATTCTATACAAGCACCTTAGCTACTGATCCAAGTAGCAGAAGTGGTGTGGTTGTTACTGAGGAAAACATTGAAGCCGGAGAAGCCTTGGAAATTCAACCTCTCAGCATGATTCCAGATGAGATCTTCAATGATATAAGCTTGGCTGAGCGTCTAAATAACCTTATTTATGACTCCAGTGCAACAAACTTCATAAACTTGGAATTCACTACTGACGATGAGTATGATGAGGAGATAATTTATGAGATCAAAGATGAACCGGTTGAGTTTACTTCTCCAACTCATCCTAGATCTGAGCCAGTGGAAAGCGAATCTCAAAATGTAGATGATGCTATCGGATCATCAATTCCTTCACCAGTCCATCACTCAGAAGAACAAGTAAACCCTGAAGGAGTTCCAACCCAACCTTCAATGCCAGTGTCTACTGCAACCACCACTGGCACAGTCACTGAACCTATTCAGACTCTTCCAATAACAAGTGCAAGTGGTGGTCAGGGTGCAAATAATCCAGTCTCATCACATGAAGCTGGTCCTTCAGTTAGACCTGACAAAGGCAAAAGAAAGCTAACTCCTGAAGAGGTATATGAGCAGGAAATGGAGAAACAAAGGAAGAAGGAAGAATCCATCAGGGCTGCTAAGGAAGAAATATTTCTTGAAAGGACACTGGATGAGATTGCAAGGCAAGAGGCTATCAAACAATTGGAAGAATCCATCCGTCCTCCATCAAAAATTGGCCTTGGATCAGAATACTCTGAGCCAGAAGTTCACAACTCTGAAGAGAGAGAACCCAGAATCAGAATAATCCCTAACCTAGCTGGAGATAATGTTGATCCATCTGACAAGACAGAAATTGCAAATTATGTCAGAGAGTTAATCTCTCGTGGGATTCCCTTATCCTACCTGATGAATCTCACGGATACACAGCTAGTTAAACTGTATACGGATGAGCTAGAAATGGATAAACATCTGTACAACTACAAACTTACAGAAAAGCTTACTGATCCTCGTGCAAATCCATTTGCTGATACTGACAAGAAGTTTGAATATGTTCAATTCAACGATAATCTGCGGGAAAAGATCCGAGAGATGCACGCACAATATATGCCTCTTCCTCCTGAGACTTTTGATCGGTTTTCACCTCCACCCAGTCCAACTACAGCTACGCTTGAAGTTAATAAAATGAACAAGAGAGAATTACAAGACTTTCTGGACTTAAGGGGATATGCTCGCAAAAGCTACAGCAGAAAGCAGATCCCCGGTCTACGAACTATGGTCAAAGAACATATAATTGAAGAAAATAAGAAAGTAAAGCGTCAACAGGACGATCGTGAAGCTAAAAGAGTGGAGGAACACTGAAGGAAAGACGCTCCTACTTTGGTTGATGAATGGAAGGAAATGGAACCATATCGGAAAGCCTTAGTGCAGTTTACTGCTAAAAAGCTTAAAGACATGCCTCCAAACGTCGAATCAGATGATGGAATGAAGATCCTTGGGTGGAAATATGATCATGAATTCAAGGAATTCATTGTCAAGCGCAGAAACGGTTTCGTTCAATTCTTTGCCAAAATAAAGGATCTTATAAATCTGTTTTCTTGGGAGTTGAAGCAGCTCAGATGGCGTCCACTGATCAATCACTCAAATGATCCAGTAGGCAGAGATGCTGAAGAACAAATATGTGACACCTCGTCCGAAAATCCAGGTCAAACCACCTACTTTGACTTTTAATTAAGTATTAATTACGCTTTATCTGATCTGATTTCTGTTTAAACTGCAAATTACTGTGCCTGACTGTTAGCTGATGACGTAAACCTAATCCCGCGTTTGTGCTAAAAGCATATACCCATTAAATGCTTAGAAATTTCATGTGTAAATCATGGAACTTCAATAACAAGAAAAATAAATATAAAATGTATTTTTATATTTTATCTGGAACTGGTGTCGAATGTTTATATAATCGACACATCAAAACTGATGAGCGATCGTACGTTTAGAACTATTCGGTTTTAAATAACCTGGACGATCGAGCTTAAAACTGTTACAAACTGACAAACTGAAAACGTTATCCGTAACCCGTTTGAAAAACTGAAAAACACAACTGATTTCTGAAAGACTTTTATAATCAACTTAAACAAATGTTTTTATGAAATAAAAACATCACAAACTGAAACCGTTGTCAAGACTTAAGCCTAAACCAAACCGAACACCCAATTGGGCCCGACTTGGCCCAATAGGCCCAATAAGCCTAAAACAATTAAACCGAGCCCGAAACTTCGGCCCGTTACTCAAACATAATACTCCGACTGATCATGGCGACCCGTAACCTCAACCGATGCAAAACGGGCCCGGGCCTCGATCCGGTGCCCCGTTTGGGCCCGTACGGCCCATTACCGACAAACGAGCCCGAATACATTTTCTTTAAATGATTTGGCCCAATAAAAAGCCCAAACCCCAATGGATTTATTTTTATAATTTAAGCCCATCAACTTGTATTATCTTTATAAAAGGGTTTGACATCTTTAATTTTTATAAAAATTAGTCACCACCTTTTTATAACTTTTGCACTTTTGAGATTATTAAATGTTATGGCTTTAATCATCTCCACCTTTTGTATATTTTATATAACATTCCTATTATCCATAACCTATTTTATAAAAGGTGACAATATTTTATAAACCAACACTTAGTTTTATAAAACATGACCAAAATTATAAATGACAATCACCTACTTACTTAAACTTTTATAAAAAAAAGGGAAAAGAGTAGGAGACTTCTTGAATTGTGATGATCATGAGACCAACACCTCACCCTAACCTAGACTCATCATTTGCAAATAGTGTTTGGTTACTTACACACACAAACCACCACACTCTTCACCAACCAACACACTACAACACTCCACCCCACTCCCTTTCTCCTTCTCCCACACGAATTGCAGCTTCCACCTCCTCTCTTTTTTCTTCTTTTCGGCAGCCATATACACCACCACCACCCTCCACCGTAGCCACCATCACCCACCACCATGAACCACCACACCTTCCCTCCTTTCCCTTCCCTTCTCCTGCCGTGAACCACACAACCATCACCACCCATTCCCTTTTCTTTTTCCGGCCACCACCATCACCTCCTACCCTCACCATCACCATTAACCGCCACCACCATGAACTACCCTCACCATCTCCCTCTTTCTCCTTCGTGAACCCACGACCACCACCGTGCCACCCTTCCCCCTGTGCGCAACAACCACCACCGCCACTGCCCCGCTAGCTGCTGCCATCAGCCACCGCCACAGCCCTCAGCCTCCCTCTTTCTGTCGAGAACACCCACAGCCCCGCCACCTACACCTCAGCCGCCACCACCTTCCTTTCTTTCTCTCGGAAACCAACCAGCCACCACACCACAGCCCCACTTCGTGAGCTGCTGCTGCTGCCTTCTGCCACCTACAGCCGCTGTCTCGCCGGAGCTGCTGCTGCCGGAGCTACTGCTGTGGACAGCCGCAGGCCACCGCCACCCTCCCCGTTTCACTCGGTTTTCTTTCGTTCTCCGTTGTGAGTCTCCTAACCGTTTATCCTTTACGTTTTATACGATCTAAACATCCCAAATGATCAACCGGGTCTTGACAACGAACCGTTTTAACGTGAAGTTTTTCTAACGATCAAAGCAACTAAACTATTTTCTTAACCTTAATGTTGTAAGGTTTGAAAATGTAATGTTTTAATCTATGGTAATTAGGTTTTAAAACATGTTAACTAATATGATCATCATGTGTTATTAACACAAGGATGTTAGTTGTTTGTTAAATTTAAAACCCATGGATTATATAACAAGTATGATGGTTTAATTAAACCATTTGATGAATTTCTAATGCCTAACATATGTTGCATGTTTAGTCATTGTTAATCTTATGTGTTAATATGTTATGGTTCACTAGAATTACTTAGATTTTGACATAAAATGATAGAATTATTAGTTGTAACTTATATGGTTAACCATCTTGTTTATGGATTTATATTTGTTAATGACAAGTATTCATGGACTAGATAGTGATTTGAGACACATATGGACACATTTGGGACATTAGGAAGGTTACATACAAATTTTACATAAAATGATAACCTTAAAACCATTTAAATGAATTTTATGGATGAAATACAAAAACTAGTGATTTTATAAATTACTTGGATATTTAAACCATAAAAATATCACCATAATCATTTTTATATAAAATGGTCACATTTTATAAAAATATAAATCCTAAAAGACAAGAATTAAAAGTCTTGTTTAGATTTTATAAAAGAAATAAAATGGGTAAAATATATGTAGATATATTTTATGTTAAAAAATGATAGAATATCAAATTTTTGAACAACTAATAAAAAGTATAAAACAATTGGATTTTATACCAAAAATAGAAACATTTTATGTTAATGAATTTCTATAAAAAGTCTTTTATTTAAAACCCTAACTTTGTTTAATAAATAAAGTTATTTAAAAATGATTTTATAAAAATAAAATCAAAAGACTTATAGAAACTATGAAAAACATATTTTAAACATTTTTGATTATTTTAAAAGAATCAAAATAATCAAAACGTTTTAACCGGATCAAATGTTTATTTTTAAACGTTTGAAATTGAAACGAAATCTTTAAACGATTTAAAAACGTTTTACGACGTAACGAATCGTAAATAATTATTTTCAACAAATAATTATCTTTACGAATTTTAGAAACCCTAATTTGAGTTAAAAACATTTTGGTTTGTAAATATAATTATTTTAATGATAATTATATTTATATTAACTCAAAACCCTAATTTTTCATTAACATGATTTAAATATTAAATAACCTTTAATATTTACCTACTTATGTTAAATCATTTAACTTGTAATAATTTAATAAAATTATTTCGACAAGTTATAATAATAATTTCGATAATAATTGGAAACCCTAGTTATATATATTATAACTTAACGCGATTTATTATTCAATCGATCGAGCGAACAT
>JBCNJP010000007.1:50221563-50261559 GCA_039602395.1 Deinandra increscens subsp. villosa | reverse complement strand
GATTTCTTTTCATTTTTATGAAAATCTGATGATTTTACATTAGAATGAATTCTGCCTTGCTCATCCACAAATCTGACCTTTTTCTTAGTGTCAGTTTGATAACCTTCAGACATGTCGTCAGACTTTTCTGTGTCAGATTTAGTGGATTTGGGTTTCTTCAACGGGCAAGTCCGATATGTATGACCGCGAGTTTTGCATTTAAAACACTTTCGTTTATCAATAATGACCTTTTCACTCGCGTCATCATCCACCTCGGACTCAACAACCCGTTTTTGGAATTTGGGTTTGACACCCTTCTTTGTAACATAACGATGTCCAAATTCATCGTTACGTCCTGAATCATATCCAGACACATTCCCTGAAAACTCATCATAAAAATGATGATCTCTAAAATTCTGAGATCTATTCCTATACCCACCAAACCTTGAATTATATTCACTCTGACCTTCAAAATCAACCCTTTTTGAACTTCTTCTAAAACCAGATTGATTTGGTCCACAACCAAACTCATCATAAAACCCTTCATCATTATAGAATTGGGACCTTTTAACAAATGGACTAGGTTTTCTGAAATTTGATTGTTTTTTATCATAAAAAACTTTCGGTGGTGGTGTTTGAACAATTGGTTTCGATGTTTTCTTGTTTTTCACTCTATTCACCAACCCAGACTCAGACTCAGATTGAAATGTGTCCATTACATTAGCACCACTGCTATTTCCCCTCCTAATGGGCACATTTCGCATTTTGGGATCATATGCTGGATCATATTTACATGAGAAAATTTGATCGATTAAATTCGGGTTCACCATATCCAACGGAAATTCTTTGTCACTATAAATCCTATTGGAACCCTTTAACCGATAAGTCACCCATGGTTCATCCTTACCACAGTCGGTGTCCAAAGTAGGATTGTAAGCCTTGGCATTTGTAGGTTTCAAAGTTTTATGAGAAAAACCTTTTTCAACAGTTTTAGATTTAGCCGAAGACTCAAATCCGACTCCACCGTACTTAGACTTCTTACCTGCAACAGATTTGCTTCGAGCAATCTGCTTCTGTTCATATGTACTCAGTTTGGAAAGCTCAGATTTAATTGTTGGAAAATCATGTTTGAAAATTAAATTTTTATGATCTGGCATACCAACTTTAGACTGAGTATGGACCGAACTTTCAACATCAGTCTCCGACACTAAGTCATCGACTTTGTCAAGATCAGAAACATCATAAAAAAGCTCATCAACTGTTGAATCCAAAATGGATTTTTCAGTTGAAACTTTATCTACATTGTTTTGTTCAGCTTGATTCAAAACATCTACCTTATCCTCAGATGAAGGACCCAGCGTGATATTCACCGGAGATGGGACTTTACTAAGCTTGCCAGAAACATCTTCTTTTTCAGTTTTATACAAAAAATTTGTGAAAGAAGATGACATTTGAAAAGAATCCAATTTTTGTTTTAACTCAAAAACCTCGATTTTCAAATCAGCGACAAGTTTGTTACTAGAAGCTAAATCCTTCTGAACAGACACGAGCAATTCAGACTGATTCGAAAAATCAAATTTTTGCAAACGCAATTGCTCATGCACTGACAGTAATTCCTGGGTTGTCCCCTCCCATCTTTCCTTGTAAATGTTTTTATCGGCTTTTGCTACTGCCAGAAGATCATTTAATTTTGTCTTCTCGTCTAAGAGCACGCTCTTAGCAGTAGCAAAGTCGTCACATGATTTACACATTGAAGGATACGAGACTACCTTTGAAGTGTCGGCCATCAGAGCAACAGTGTCAGTAAGATTGCTCCTTTTCAATGAACCGATTTCCTGTTTCAGACTTGAATTTTCATCAGTAATTTTTTGCATATCCCTCTGCAACGCAAGCATCTTATCTGCAATCTCAAGAGCATTCTGTTGTGCTTTTTCATATCTCTCTTTCAGCGGAAGACTCTTCTGATAAAGATTTTCAAAATCATTTGCTGCATCAACTGCTTCGGCTTTCGCTGCATCACATTCTCGAATTAATGCCTCCTTCTCATCAGTCAGAAGTTTAATTTGCTTTTCTAACAAACGAATTGCATCAGATTCGATCTTTTCAGACACATCAGCCATAAATGCAAATATTTCTTCAATCACAGACTTATGATCACCCCTTGAATTCAATACTTCATTGCCATCATTCAATCCATCAAAAACTTCCTCAGTCTGCTCATCATGCACTTCTTCTTCATTGTCAGTTGATTCAGTCAAAGTTTCTTCATCCTGCACATGAGTAACAATTAAAGCAGAAGAATCAGCAAACTGATTTCCCCAATTATATGTTTTATCAACTTGAGAAACAAGAGCTTTTGTGGTTTCAGATTTAGAACTAGAAGTACTCCCTGAACTCGATGAAGTGTTAGATCCAGAAGCATTTGATTTCGGAGTAAACTTCTGATATTCTTGTTTCTTTGGCTGCCGACATTCACGAGCAAAATGACCAAAGTTGGAACAATTGTAGCATCTGACTTTGGATTTATCAAATCCAATCCTGCCACCAGAATTCAAATCCTTCCTTCCAGTTTTCTTCAAAAACCTTTTTCATTCATGATCATCAAAACATACGACTCCCATTTCGATGGCAAACCTTCCAACAATTTTTCTTTCAGCTCTTCGTCATCTTTCTTAATTTGGACATTATCCATTTCAGACAATAAATGACAATATCTCGAAATTAGTTCAGGAACGCCCTCGCCATCAGAATGTTTAAAGTTGTCGAATTCTTTGTTAAGCACCTTCTTCTTGCTTTTCTTATATTGTTCGTTTCCCTCACACCTCTCTTTCAGAGTTGACCATAACTCATGAGAGTGTTTGCAACTTTTGAATTGATGTAATAATTCCTTTGGCAAAGCTTGAGTGATTAAACCGTACGCTTTCTGTTCAGGAACAAAATCAGCTTTCTGAGTAAGATCCAAATTTCGTTGCATAATGGGAACATTATTAACGCCAACAGGATACACATATGGTGCATCCATAGCGATCCATAGATCTGGATCCGTTGTTCCGATATATGCCTCAAATCGTTTCTTCCAGTTTGCATAGTCTTCAAATTTAAGCAACTTTGGAACTTTCTGCGTTGTTCCAATTTCATTGTCGTAATTGAGTAAAGTTTGCATCTGCGTTTGAATAGCAGCAAACGCGTTATAGTCCGACATGATTGAAATTAGAAAAATTTGAATTCTGCTCCGAACTAGCTCCGAACTCGACACACCCTCCGAACTAGCTCCGAACCTTCACCGAACTGAAAGACAAAGTCCGAACTCTCAACGAACGTAACTCCGAACTCAGAAACTCCGATCTTACTCCGATCCTAGTCCGAACTCCATCCGAGACAGAAAAACCTCCGAACTCTCATCGATAGGACTCCGAACTCTCACCGAATCAGAAAGCAGACCGAACTTCACTCCGAACTTGGAATTCGGAGCGGTTTCACCGAACTTGGAGTTCGGCTGAACGTAAATTCGGAAAAATTTTGAATCTCAACAGAAATCACTCATAACTGAACTTCTAACACTCAAACGAACACTAGAACTCAGAAACAACGAATTTTGACGCAAAACATAGTGTTTTTCACGTAAAATTCCAGAAAGCAACACGAAAACAAACTTTGATTCAACGTTTCGCAACAATTCGAACCAAACAGCACCAGAACAGCTCTGATACCACTTGAAAGAGCCTGGATACGGATCGGTTTGGACGAATTGATCGAATACAAAATGTAATCAAATGAGAATCAACACACAAAACGTAAATAAACTCAATCTCATATTGATAGAGAATCAGAGTTACAGAGAATTACACAGAGACAACTCACATACAAGTTTGCTCAAACTCTCTCAGAAAACTTACAAAATACAAAGACACAAATCTATTTATAGACCTACGGACGTCCGAACTCCATAGCATGTCCGAACCCTAGGTTCGGCCAAGGCTCGGCCAGGGTTCGGCCGGAGTTCGGCCAACAGACCTAAATCAAAACTTTGTGTCTTCGATCGCTCCAGCTCATTGCCCTTTCATGTATCAACACTAGGACGCACATTGCATGAAAGTTTGAACATTTTGATTTGCATTTCAACTTTTATGTTTGGATTTATTTTCGTGGATGGTTTGAGGGCGTGTGTTTTGCACAACTCTTTTACATATATTTTACGCTTCTGCATTTCTCAAACGATTTTGGTGTGTTTACATGGTTTGGTATGACTAATGACTCGGATCCTGGTTTGTCACACACCTCGCGGTATAAACCCCGCACGTGGAAATTTGAGGGTGTGACAGTTTCCATATTTATTGTTGTGTTGGTAAAGCAGTATTTAATGAAGCAGTACAGTTAACTGTGACGAACATCCTTCAGATTGAAATTTAGGAACAAATCATCGTTGTCTTTTGAAAAATTGAGGATGAAATTTATCAAATACTCTGCCATATTCATCCAAATCTCGATTTGGCAGATTTACCAACAAATGGAACTTTTTCCTTTCTTTGATTAGAAACAGCAGTGAAAGGACAATCTTGTGCCATATGCCTTTTTTGTCGTCAATTATAACACAAATGATTGTTTACATTTCTCCTCTTTTGCCTCTGCAAAGCTTCACAAAAATAAACATCTCCAAAATGATCATAGAAAGAATCATATACCTGATGTTGATGATCATGAACCCATTTTGATGTCAGGCTCCTTGGAGTAGAATTAAATCCTCTAGAAGAAAATTTAACAGATTGCTTCTTCTTGATCTTTGGAGCATCACGCTTCACAAAAACTTCTGCTATTTTTGAGCGAAAATCAGGCATGACCCCTTGGTAAAACGGACAAACCAACACCCAATTGTGGGTGTTCTAATCAATCAATCAGACATAATCAAGCAAATATACAGCAAGGGTATTCAGGATTGAAATGTTAAACAATTAAAACCTAATACTATAACAAACGAGAAATGCACAAAAACAATTTAAATGAAACTAAGAATCGTAACGAAACAAGGAAACTAAACCTAAAACGAGCAATGAACCTAAACGATCAAAATAAACACATGGAATTTAAACAAAGAATCCCTAATTAATTAAACAAATTTTTCTGATTTTGTTTTTTTTAGTCATAAAATATATATACATAAAGTCTGACTTTCGAATATTAAGTCCAAATTACGGAAAATGACAATGAGCCTAAACTAAGAATAGAAAAAGAAAAAGAACATTAAACTACCTAATGGAAGCAATGAATTCGAAATGATGCGACTTAGCACTAGAAACACAAAATTACCTAACATATTTAAATTTAGACCACAAAAATGCATGACACTAAAATGATTAACAACTAAAATGATTAACAAGAAGATACTTAAATGCAAACCAATAACCTAAGTTAAAGTAGTTATCCTAAGAAAAATGCTATCAACAAACCAAATTAAAAATAGAATTAATCTAAACTTTCACCTAAAGCCATCACAAAATTTCTTGAATCATCTCAACCTACTTGATATTCATAAAATCACAAGTAAACCTCCAAGAACAAGCAACCCAATGTAACACAACTATAATAAACTAACTATTAAGCAAGTGTTTGAACCAAGACAAGTGTTCTAATAATCACAACAGCCTCAGTGAGTTAAACAACACCACAGTTCGCAAAGATCACAATATCATGAATCAGATTAGGATTGATGAGCAGTCAAAGCAAGAAAATCCCCAAAAATTTCAATTTCTCAAGTATGTGAGATCAAGAACACAAACCTGAACTTATAAATTGTAAAAAAAAAGTTAGTAGAATGATGATGATGAAGACTAGACTGAGCAAAAATGTAGACAGCGGTGGTTGGGTCTCTGGTCGGTGCTGTGAATAGGGGTGGTCGGCGAGATGGATGGATGAATGCTGGAAATCGGAGATGGGGTTGGTGCGCTGTGGGTCTGTGGTGGAATGGAGGAGGTCAGCGAGGGAGTGGTTGAAGGAGGAGAAGGCCGGCGAAGGGGGGGGGGTGGCGGTGGCTGTGGTGGTCGAGGACGGGAGGTAGGTGGTTGTTGTAAGCGACGGGGGAGAGAGTGATGGCGGCTAGAACGGGAGAAGGGGTAGGGAGCCGGCGATGCTACGGTGGTGACTGGAGAGGCAGGGGGTGGAGAAGAGGGATGTGGGGTAGTCGGCGGGGCTGTGAACGGCGGGCGGTGACTGTTGTGGCGATTGTGGAGGAAGATGGAGGTTGGTGGTAGAGGGCTAGGAAGAGGTTGTCGCAGGGAGTCGCCGGTGGGTGGATATCGTGGGAGGAGGAGGGCGACGAGATGTGTGGAAGTGTAGGAAACCGGAGGTGAAGATAGAATTGGGGGAAAATTAGGGCTAAATTGTATTTGGGGGAATTTTAAAAGAAATCTTGATTTGTGAACACATGCGGGCCATCTGAGATGTATATATGAGTAGGCATGCGGCCCGCATGACCTGTGTACCATCAAACTTAAATTTAGTCTAAAATTTTTTATCTTTCACCCGAATCCGATTCTCTTGATTCCGACCATCATCAATCATTCAAAGACAAACCTGGGACTGTTTAGGACTCATCAACAATGTCACAAACCTGTTTTGCCTCAATCTTACCCAAAACGAGTCAAAAATGCTAAGAAATTGCATATTTGATCAAAGTCTTCAACTAGGCATGAATTTCTATACAAAGTACATCCAAATGAATCTGAATTCTGTCCCGGATGTTATATCAAACCTGCAAAACTTAAAACCAAGCGTAAAATAGAAAAAGAAAACATAAATGAAACTAATTTAACTAAAAATCAAGAAAAAGTCAAAGTGAAACATTAAAAAGTCAAACTTAGCTAAAAACAACCAAAATAAGCACAAAAGAACTAAGTAAACTAAAAACCTAATCGGGTTGCCTCCCGCAAGCGCTGAAATTATTTACGAGTCGTCATCCAGACTCGGCCCCGCGATCAACGCGCGGGGGCTTCCAGACGCATAACAACCTCCTCGTTCACGTTAACCGGATCCGCAAGATAATGCTTCAACCTATGTCCGTTAACCTTAAACGAGCTACCATTCTCACCTTCAATCTCAACTGTCCCGTACGGATATACGTGTTTCATAACATGGGGACCGGACCTCTAGACTTCAACTTACCCGGAAACAGTTTCAACCTCGAATTAAAGATAAGGACTTGGTCTCCCGGTTTGAAGTCATTCCTCTTGATGTGACTATCATTAATCCTCCTGGTCCTCTCTTTGTACAAACCCGAACTCTCGTACGCGTGGTCGCGCAACTCCTCTAACTCATGCAACTGAAAGAACCGTCCTCTAGTCGCCTCATCCAGATCTAGATTGACGGACTTCATGGCCTAATACGCGCGATGCTCGACCTCAACTGGTAAATGACACGCCTTTCTATAAATCATCCTAAACAGTGTCGTAACCGTAGGCGTCTTGTAAGCCGTGCTGAAGGCCCACATTGCGTCATCTAGTTTCTCTGACCAATCCTTACGGTTCTTACCAACCGTTTTCTCCAAAATCTGCTTAATTCTGCGATTTGTGACCTCAACCTGCCCACTCGTCTGGGGATGATATGGTGTAGCCAATCTATGCGTAACCCCATAACGCTGCAACCTTTCTCCATCTGCGCGTTGCAAAAGTCGGTGCCACGATCGCTAATCAGTGCCTTCGGCACTCCAAATCTCGCAAACAGTTTCCTCAAAAACCTCACAACAACTCTCGCATCACTAGTGGGGAGGGCTTGTGCCTCAACCCACTTCGAAACATAATCAACCGCAACGAGAATGTACTTGTTCCCGCAAGATGGCGGAAACGGACCCATAAAGTCGATACCCCAGATATCGAAAATCTCGCAAACCTGAATCTTAGATTGGGGCATCTCATCTCTCCACGACAAATTACCTACGCGCTGACAATTGTCACATTTGCTAATCATCTCAAACGCATCCCTGAAAATAGTCGGCCAGTAAAATCCCGACTCAAACACCTTTTTTGCGGTGAAGAGGGCTGCGTAGTGTCCACCAGTCGGACCCTCGTGACAATGTCTCAAAATCTGACGTGCCTCATGCCCATGTACGCATCTCCGAATCACAGAATCATCACCGATCCTATAAAGGTAAGGATCCTCCCAGATGTAATGTTTCAAGTCAGAAAAGAACTTCTTCTCCTGCTGAAACCCATACCCTTTCTTCATAATCCCACTCGACAAGTGGTTCGCAAAATTAGCAAACCATGGACTCTCATCATCATCTCTCGCGCGTACATAATCGAGTAACTCATGGGTGAAATAGTCATTTATGGGCATCCCCTCGAGTTTCTCATCATCCGCATTCTCCAAACGCGAGAGATGATCGGCCGCCACATTCTCGGCTCCCTTTTTCTCACGGATCTCAATATCAAATTCCTGCAAAAGCAGGATCCATCGAATAAGTCTCGGCTTAGCATTCTGTTTGCTGAACAAATACTTAAGAGCCAAGTGATCCATATACACAATGGTCTTGGACAGGACAAGATACGATCTGAATTTGTCAAAGGCAAACACAATAGCAAGCAACTCTTTCTCGGTAGTAGTATAATTCTCCTGTGGATCATTAAGAGTTTGACTCGCATAGTAAATTAGATGGAAGTGTTTGTCCCTCCTCTGTCCCAAGACTTCCCATACTAGGAAATCGCTCGCATCACACATCAACTCAAACGGTTGCGACCAATCGGGTGCAACCATAATCAGGGCGTTCACCAACATGTCTTTAACCAAGTTGAACGCTGTCAAACACTCCTCAGAAAACACAAATGGGGCATCCTTCTCTAGGAGCTGTGTCATCGGCCTGGTGATTTTTGAAAAATCACGTATGAATCGGCGGTAAAAACCTGCGTGGCCTAAGAAACTCCTAATTGATCTAACAGAAGTGGGAGGCGGAAGCCTAGAAATAGTATCAACATTGGCTCGATCAACCTCAAGCCCCGCATGTGAAATATTGTGCCCAAGCACAATACCCTCGCGAACCATAAAATGACACTTCTCCCAATTAAGCACCAGGTTTGTCTCCTCACATCGAGCTAACATCTGCGATAAGCTCGTCAAACACTGATCAAAGGAACTCCCAAAAAAAGAAAAATCGTCCATGAAAACCTCCATGGAGTCCTCGATCATATCATGGAAAATCACGACCATACAGCGCTGAAATGTCGCTGGAGCGTTACATAATCCAAACGGCATGCGTCGGTACGCAAAGGTGCCATAAGGACATATAAATGTGGTTTTCTCCTGAACCTCCGGTGCGATGGGAATCTAGAAATAACCTGAAAAGCCGTCAAGGAAACAATAATAACTGTGACCGGCTAAACGCTCCAACATCTGATCAATGAACGGTAAGGGAAAATGATCTTTCCTCGTAGCATCGTTGAGTTTGCGATAATCAATGAAAACTCTCCACCCCGTAACCGTGCGCGTAGGAATCATCTCATTCCTCTCATTCACTACAACTGTCATGCCCCCTTTCTTGGGCACAACCTGAACTGGACTAACCCATGGTGAATCAGAGATAGGATAAATCAATCCAGCATCCAAAAGCTTAAGAACCTCTTTCTTCACCACATACTGCATGTTCGGGTTCAGTCGTCTTTGCCTCTGCACAACAGGCTTAAACTCATCCTCTATTAGAATCTTATGCGTGCAGAAAGAAGGGCTAATCCCTTTAATATCCATAATCTTCCACGCAATAGCTTGTTTGTGCTCTCGCAGCACATCTAACAACCTAGATTTCTCATCAGCCGTCAAATCTGATGCAATGATCACAGGAAGTCTCGAATCCGTCTCCAGAAATGCATACTCTAAGTGAGATGGCAACTCCTTAAGCTCCAATGTCGGCGGATCCTCAACAGACGGTCTAGATTTGGCCCGCATGGTGTCGATGACCTCAAAAAACTATGGGCTCAAATCTGATGCAATAGTCTCCTCACTAGTCACCTCACACGCAACAGCAGCATACACACCAAGCTGCGGATCAACTCCACCCCAAAGCTGCGTGTCTAAAACACACGAATCACATATATCCTCAAACTAATCACTCACGTGTGGCGTAATGGTGTCAACAAAGTAGAGTGTATCGTCCTGACCCTAAGAGACGTCTCATCGAATCACGAATGTCAAAGGTCACCGTCTCGTCCTCGACGCGTAAAGTGAGCGTACCGCTGAAAACATCAACCAAAGCACGTGCGGTAGCTAAAAATGGGCGACCTAAGATAAGAGGCACGTGCTCGTCCTCATCCATATCGAGGATAACAAAATCGACCGGGAACACAAATTTATCCACTTTAACCAACATGTTCTCCATAATTCCCCTCGGATATTTGATCGAATGATCAGCAAGCTAAATGCTCATGCGCGTGGGTGTCGGCTCACCTAGGTCTAGTCTCGCAAAAAAACAGAATATGGAATTAAGTTTAAACTAGCACCTAGATCAGCAAGAGCATTGCTGATGGACAAGCTACCAATCAAACACGGAATAGTAAAACTCCCGGGATCCTTCATCTTCTGTGGCAGCTTGTTCTGAAGAACTACTGAACAGTCCTCGTTCAGTGTAACGATCGACAACTCCTCAAGTTTCTTTTTGCGATACTACAACCGGCTCAGCAGTGGCTGGCGGTACTGGATCCTGAGTGGTCTTGCCACTCCTAGTGGTAATCGCCTATGTTGTTTGGCACGGATTTGTCTCGGTATTACCTGGCAAACCTCGTGTTGGCGCTCTAACATAGATTTGGCAAGCTGGCCCATCTGTCTCTCAAGATTCTGCATATGAGTGCCCATGTTTCCCATTTCTTTCACAACAGTAGAGATATCCTGCTCGTTTTTAGAAAAACGCAATTCATTCTGCTGAGCAACTTTCTGAATATCCAAGGCCGATTTCTGATTCTGCTACATCATCTGAGCCATCAAGTCAGTAAGATTCTTCATACCCGTATCCTTAGACTGAATCAGGATCTGTCTAGTGCTCTCATGGTTAGAGTTGTAGAAACCTGTTGTCTCTATGGCGGTCGTGGCTGAAACCCCGGTGGGTTTAAACTGCTCGGCTCCTGCCTCCACTCCGAATTCTAGTTTGGTCTCCAAGCCTGATTGTAGTTATACTGGTTGGGCGGTGGGTGGGCCTGGCTAGCCATGTAATCGACCTGCTCTGGTAGCTCGGTGCTACCAACAATGGGACAACTCGTAATATCATGAGGACTAGCACACAACTGACAAAATTTAACATGCTGCTGAGTCTCTTGTGGCTGGCTCATCTGTTTCTGACTCGTCTGCATCTCTTTCATCATATGCAAGAGCGCATCGACTTGCGTTAAGAGAACTATAACGGGATCTACCTGATGAACCCCTCTCGTCTGGGGCTGTCTACTCGTACGCGTGGTAGACCACTGGTAGCCGTTCAATGCAAGCTCCTCGAGTAAATCACACGGCTCCTCTGGCATTTTGCTGCTCAGAGATCCACCGGCAGAACTAACAATTTGGTTGAAGTTATTCAATCCCCATCAAATTACCCACATCATATGGTTCAAATAGAAGCTAACAATGTATATAAGATCATTCAAAGCATCCAATTCAGAATTAATAGGCAATTTCATCAAGTCATAATGAAAAGTCAAACCGAAAAGTCAAAACATGCTTAAAATTATCAAATCCAAGTGATAAAAGGAAATCTAGCCTATCATGAATCTAAACATGAAACAACTCAGATCTGATGTAAACATGTCAAAACAAACAAGATCTAGGAAGAAATCAAGGAAGAATGATGAAACCCAAACTAAAATCTTCACTTTTCCAAGCTTTTCCTTCCAAAATCCTTGCTCCTTTGGCCTTGATCTCTTCAAAATCAATCTCAGAACCCTCAAAATATGTAGACTAGTCGAAATGGGGGAGTGTGTGTGGAGAAAGATGGCCTCCAATCTTTTTATAGGGGTTTTCAAGGGGTTTTCGTATCTGGCGATCGATGCAGGCCATCTGAGTGTGAATAAATGGTACAAGTGGCCCGCATAAGGAGCTTCTGAAAAATCTCGCCCTGCCTGCATGCGGGCCATCTGGGCGTCTGTGTAGCAGGCATGCTGCCTGCATGGCCCCGTTGACTGCAGCTTTGACCAGACCATGCGGCCTATCTGAAGAACATAAGTGTCACACCCCCAAAAATCCCACGCGCGACAACACGCCACAGGGAGCGTGACAAACCAGGATCGAACACATTAGCCATACGAATAGTCTATATGCAATGTAATTTAAACCAAAGTAAATGCGTTTTAAAATGCGGAAGCGTAAACGACAAAATTTGTAATAAATGTTCAAGCGCCAAAACATGCGCAACCCAAAAGATGATTAGTTTTGAAAAGTATTAAAGTCTAATATGCATGCATGATAATCATAATCGATAAGTGGTACATCCTAGCTCGTGGCATTCAATCCAGTTTAGCGACCTGAGAAATAACATGCTAAAGAGTCAACACAAAGGTTGGTGAGTTCACAGGTTTAACAGTTCAGTAACATTTCAAGTTCAGTTTAAGATTGACCGTTCAATAACGTCAAGTTGTCAGAGCATAATCACTAATATATATCAAATAGCTAGCTAGGCTATATACATGAAACTTCGCACGTTGATGGTCACTGAAGTTGACAGTTGTTTATAGTTTTCCTTGTTACGTTGAGGACGAATATAACACCCGTTCGATATCCAATCGTACCAGTGCGACTGGCCCGGGCGGGGTTTGTCAAACCCAGTAGTACTACATTACATTTCTTGCTATCATCACCAAATACTAACGGTACCATGAGAAGGACTTTGTTGTCTAGTGTGTCTCGGTAATCAGTAATCGTGTGAAATAAAAAAGTCTAATTATCTCAGTTTTGAAATTTATGCATGTTAATCTCTCCCAACAGAATTTAAAATAGTAAACTGGGGCCGTGAAACTCACCTTAGGTTGCACCGAAAAGTTTCCAGATAAACAGTTAAGTCAAGTAGCAAGAACGAGTCTTGTGAAGCAATCAACCACCTAACGAGCAAAAATGTATAAGTGTGTGTTCTATAAACTATAAGTCTAACGTAAACGACAAAAACGAAGGATCGTGGAATTCAAAACAAGTCGAGGATGGCACGTGTGCCAAATCCGAGCGATTATCGAAGTAACGTGAGACAATCCAATACATAACTTTATTATATATTTTCTAAGTTCAAATACTCCAAAAAATAAATATATATAATGTATATATATATATATATATATATATATATATATAACTAAACGTTCACGTGACGTTAATAACAAATTTAGAAAACAAGGTACATGTATTTAAGAGTTCGAATAAAATATCCCTTCGATTCAATAAAAGCCAACGATATAAGTTTATATATTAATCTACACAAAATATACATATACTTTTTTCATTTTTATGTAAAACCCAAAAATTTATATCAATATATAGATGTTAGAGATATATTTTTAATTTAAAATAACAAGTTAAACACTATTCACAACTCGAAATATGGTTTACGGGATTTAGTGGTCCTAAATATATTTTTACGGGTTTAAGACATGATAGGGACAACTTTGGTACGGTTTCTAGGTTGTTAAATGCTCAAAATCGCAAAACAAAATAAAACAGAAAAGTGTTGAGGGCGCCTAGGGTCGAACCAGCGACCTCCTGCCCAAATCGCAACGATCTAACCACTGGGGTAACCCTTCAATTTGGAAAGAGTTTGGATCGGATTTCTTTTATACAGCAGTGGAAATTTGACTGAACTTGTATGCATAACAGGTTAATAAAAAAGAAACGCGGAGTCCAGGCATCGAACCCGCGACCTCGTGGTTAGACCGCACGCGCCCAACACATTAGGGTACCTGACCCGGATGTGTTATAACCCGTCTTTTTTATCCTTTAACATGTATTCAATACAAGTAATCTTCCTCATAATAACCCTAATGTCGCCGGAGATATTTCCGGCAACCGAAAAAATGTAAAAACATGAAACGACACACCAGAAACATGCAATTATCATGAAGGAACCTTTACCTCGTGTCAGAGATGAGAACATATGAGTTTTTGATGCCAAAACGAACCCTGCTTGAAAGCGAACACCGAGCACCACCACGAAACTCGAATCCAATTGCTTCTGGTTGCTCGTGAGGGTCTCGCGATCACAGTGGTGATCGAGAGGTGCTGTAGCAGTGGCGGATAGTGGTGGTTTTGGTGAGTTTTGCTTCGCCGGAAAAACAAGAAAACGAGGAGAAAACAGGAGGTTGCGAGAGAGAGAGGGACGGGAATAAAGGTGATTGACTGGTTTATACGATGATATAGCATATCATTGATGTTGGTGGGAGTGAAACAGTCGAGAATGATGAAGATTGGTCTTGAAACCGATCTTCTCTCGTAAATTTTGTAACCGAAAATTCATGATCAACAATATGCTATTGACAATATTGGCCCTCCTACTTACAACCTAGAAATCAACTTTGGAAAAATTACAAGATAAGTCCCTCAAATTTTATAAATCTCTAACGAACTCTAACGGAGTTAACGGGAGATGTTTTTAACACCGAATATATGAGGAACGTCAAAATACATAAACCGTGTAACGTTAATAGAAAAATATAAATCTCGTTTTGTTAAAATAAATCATGGAGTATAACTCCACAATTATATTTAAGATCACATAAAATCGTAACCTTCATATTTAAATTACATAAATTTGTGAATAATAACTCTATTATCAATAACTTGTAATTAAAACCCTTTAATTACATAAAATCATAAACCTCCTTAAATCATTTTATATACATATGTATTTAATTCCACATAAAATCATAGAATTAAATCTATACTTATTTAATTCACATAATTAATGAATAATATGTGAATATACAAATATCACATAAAATAATAAGATACGAATCATAAAATTTCAAACATTTAAATTTTCGTGCATGCTCGTAGTGATTGATCACACAAAACCCTAATTTGCTAAAGTCAACAAGTCAACACATAAATGTTCACACAACATTTAATACGATTTACGTTCAGTTAATGTCAGAAAATGACCTGAAAAGTCGGATTGTCACAATAAGAAACAGGCAGATGGCCCGCATGTCTATCAGAATCACAAAAATCTCTATTTTCTTCTATCTTCACCTCCGGATGCCAATCCAACTTTAAAGTGCCTTGTTTCCATCCAAAGTGACTACACGACCCCAGCCAACACCTAAAATCCACATATATAACAATTAAGCATCGAATCCAACGAAAGCATAACCAAAATATAATGAACATAGGATATTTATTCATCAAAAATCATAACCAAGATGCTATGCATCAAATATCCCCACATTTGAACCTTTTTCGCCCTTGAAAAAGTTCGTAATGAGATCATAACCGTAGAATTGACCTTCCACTTTATTCTAAACTAGATACTCACGCGCTAAAAGCGATTATCGGTATTTCGGTCCGACTAAACCCAACCGCCGAAAACCAAAACCCCTGAACATGCTTTATTCAATTTTTACCATTTATGGGTCCCACATAATCAATTTCGCAACTAGGCCTAATCCCGTCTCAAAGCATGAATCAGCACGGGTCAAACTGGATTAGGGCTTTTCCCACCGCAATTGAATATAATATTTATGATTTGGAGATTATGGAAAGTGAATGGATGGAATGATGGGTGAGCTTGAATTGAATTTATTTATTTAATCCTAAAACTAGGGCGAGTCTTCACCTGACATTACATCTCCCGAGTCCCTATCCCGAGAGGTAGTAAGCAGGCTTTGACCCTCGCACACAAAACCACATCACCCCGATAGATCATCTCCGGAGTCACTATCCCTAGAGGTAGAAAGTAGGATCAGCGAATTTTGTGCACTTTATTCGATTTTTTTTTGCATATATAATATTCAAAACAAGCTCAAGATGGATGGATGAATGGGGCACCACTATTTCTCGGATTTATTTTCATTAAAAGATCATAGTGTGCCAGACAATCTCCAAATCATAAACATTTTATTCAATTGAGGTACCTATCAGCCTATTCAACAGTTTCGGCTTTGCTACTACGCTAAAGGCGGGAACCCACAATATATATTTATTAAGATTTATTTATGTAGCGAAATCAGGATTTTTAAGCTTTTAGAAATCAGCTGGGCCTACCAGCACATCACAAATTAGGCGCGCTTTCAACTTTATTTGTCGCACCCCCAAAATACCACTAACGGAGTTTATACCGTTAAGGGGCACGACTAGACCAGGATCCACAACCATAGTTACAAATACTAAACGAATCAGGGTTAGTTCAAACACAAGTTATAAATAAAGTCTCAAATACAACGCAGCGGAATTAAATACTATCTTAGCACTAACCACGTGCTTTACATAAACATTGTTTTAAATTCCCAAGTTTAGTTTAGAACGAAAATAAATATCTTCTCGTGCCATGCCAACCTCCAGCGGATACTCCTTAGCGATCTGCAAAAGTTTAAACCACACAAGTGTCAACCTAACGGTTGGTGAGTTCACAGTGGGCTTGTCATGCATTGGCCCGGTCTCATAATCATAATTCGTGTCAAGATGTACTTACAAAATATTTATTTGTGAAAAGCAATGCTCGTAATTAAATCTCAGTTTATAAATGATTTGTCCGTGACCTACGTCATCGGGTATGTACTAGTTCCGTAAAGTTAAAGGACTCAACCGATATCGCGGGTAGCTAATCCGTTGTTCCATGCTCTAAGGAAGTTTGTACCAAAGCTGACTTATTCTGTGGGGGCCGAGCCATCCCGTACGGTGCGGACCTAGTCATCGCGGTTTCTGCCTCCCCCGTGTCCTCTCGGGACCACGGTCAAATAGGCTGATATTGTTCCTCCGTGCACTTCCCGTGCCACGGGGCGGAGTTTGTCAAACTCCAGTAGATCTACCCAACATCCCCTCGCTTTCACAAATTAATGGCACAATTAAGTTGAGGACTTTTAAGTTATAAGGCATCCTTAGAAAACATGTGATATCATGTGGTTCAGACTTTAACCTACACTAGCCATATTAAAACGTTTTCAGTTTTGTTTCAGAAAAATAGTTTGTTTGCAGTCCACAAGTGTTTCCCATAAAACACTTCAGTTCATCAAGTGGGTGCCGAGCATCCCGAGTTCTCTTGTTCATTGGTAGGTGCCTAGCACTCTAGAGTTTATCAGCATTGTTTTTCGTTAGGTTATTCGGTGTGGCCCAAACGGACTCACAGTAAGCGGGTTAGTGACACTCACCTTTGGTTGCACTGCTACACTTCAAGTAATCCAAATATTGTTGTTTAACGAAGACCTATGAACACGTTTAGGTCTTAAGTATTAGTTTCGTGTCTAATCTTTACTTAACGTCACTATGGCCCATAACATAGCACGTTGCAACTATGACTCGACATACCGACACACGACACCAATGGTTGATCATAAACAAGGGTTCATATAAATCAGATATTAAACATGTTTCATCATGGCATAATCATGTAAGTCATGGCATAACACTTAAGCAAATTTCACAAGTTTGGTTTTTAGGTCAAGTCTTAGTTTCGCTAGCATAGTTTCGCTAGGCAGTTTCGCTAGGTGCACGGGCAGCACTTTCGCTAGGCAATGCCCGGTGACACAGTTTCGCTAGGCTAGTTTCGCCCGAAACTACTGACGCAGTTTCGCTAGCCTAGTTTCGCAGGGAAACTGGTTTGAACTTTCGTTCAGGTATTTCGCTCGGTAGTTTCGCTCGAGCTGGTCTGGTCAGGTTATCCGGCGACACTATAGTTTCGCTGGGAAGTGTCGCTGGAAGGAGATATAGTTTCGCTACTTAGTTTCGCCCAGAGAACACGCAGTTTCGCTGGTCGCGAAAAACATATGGATTTGCCTAAAAATCAACCTAACAGCTTCTGATCTTACATGCAATTCATTATTTAGCATTCATAGGCATTTACCAACATAAATCAAGCAGCTTTATCATGTTTAACATGCATTTTAATCATCAAATCTCTAAAAACACTTCTAAACCCTAAAATGACCAAAATTGCATAAATCATCATCATGGTTTGTTTTTACACGTAAAGTTTCTGACTTTATGGTAGATCTAGCATTCTAAAGCATATTTACAGAAGGTCAAGCAATATCATGAAGGTTTGGTCATGCTTTTTATGAAAAACACATATAAAACACAAAATGGAGGTTTTGGGACTCACGGTTCGATCTCCTAGCTTGGTAGATGATGGTTTGGGGCTGAGATCTCGACAACTCGGTGTGAACCTCGACTGACCAGAATCTCCAGGAGAAAAGAGTGTGTGTGTGTTTGTTGTGTGGTTTAAGCAAATGAGGCTACTAGGGTTTATTAAGTTTATTTATATCAGGAGCCAGTTTCGCTGGCAGTTTCGCTGGCCAGGCGAAACTAGCTCTGGTCTCGTGATATTGGATTGTCTTAGCTGGCTGCCGGGCGACACTATAGTTTCGCCCGTTAGTTTCGCTGGCTACTAAAACAGGTCAATTTTCACATAATCAAGTATTTACAATTAATCATGCTATTTACAATAATAAGTCATGTATTTAAATCACATTGCACCTAAAGACAATCAATGATGAACACATAACACATATGGACGGGTTCGGTGATCAACCAAAGGTCGTGGACGTATTCGGCCTAGTTAAGCATTAGTTACTAAGTTAACACTTATAACGTAACTAACGGGTTTGTCTAACGGAAGTTAACCTTGAAATTCTCGGGTGTCACATCATTCCCCTGAAATTGGAATTTTCGTCCCGAAAATTATTCTTGTGTCGTAGCGTTCGCAGCATCAGCTGTCGTCGTTGCTATCGTCGCTGGGGAAAGAAAGCAAAAAGTTTTAGGGTTGTCACATCCTCCTCCTGTTAAGGAATTTTGGTCCCCAAAATTAAATCATACCTTGAGTTTCAGTGGACGTTTGCTCAAACAAGTGAGGATACTTTTTCTTCATCTGATCCTCACGCTCCCAAGTATATTCAGGTCCACGTCTTGAGTTCCATCGCACCTTGACGATCGGAATCTTGCTACGTTTGAGGGCCTTCTCCTCGCGTCCCATGATTTCTACTGGTTGCTCAATAAATCTCAGATGTTCGTCAATTTCCAATTCCTCCAGAGGAATTACTTCGATGTCCTCAGCCAGACATTTCTTTAGATTGGAAACGTGAAACACGTTGTGAATTCCATCGAGTTCAGCAGGGAGTTGAAGTCGGTAGGCCACCGGGCCTACTTCCCCAATAATTTCAAACGGACCGATGTAGCGAGGATTTAACTTTCCACGCTTCCCGAAGCGTATCACTCCCTTCCAGGGAGATACCTTCAACAATACTTTGTCACCCACCTCAAACTTTAGAGGTTTTCGGCGTTTGTCGGCATAACTCTTTTGTCGATCACGTGCTGCAGCTAGCCGTTGCCTGATTTGAATAATTCTCTCGGTCATATCATGGATAACTTCCGGTCCAGTGAGCCCTTTCTCACCCGTTTCAGCCCAACACACGGGCGATCTACATTTTCTGCCATAAAGTGCTTCAAAAGGTGCAGCACCTATACTTGAATGATAACTATTGTTGTAAGAGAACTCCACTAGTGGAAGGTGAGTCTCCCAATCTTTTCCAAAGTCAAGGACGCAAGCTCGGAGCATATCTTCTAAGGTTTGAATCGTTCGTTCCGTCTGACCATCAGTCTGCGGGTGATAAGCTGTACTCATGTCTAGTCGGGTTCCCAATGCTTCCTGCATTGATTGCCATAACCGGGAAGTAAATCGAGGATCTCGATCGGAAATGATAGTCTTAGGCACACCGTGAAGCTTCACAATTTTGTCGATGTACAGCTTTGTTAATTTATCCATATTATCACTTTCCTTCATCGGAATGAAATGTGCAGATTTGGTTAACCGATCGATGATAACCCAAATCGCATCCGGTTGATTTGATCGATGAGGTAGTCCTGTTACAAAATCCATGGAGATATCCTCCCATTTCCATTCTGGGATCTTTGGTTGTTGCAGTAAACCAGAAGGCTTTTGATATTCGATCTTGACCCTTGAGCATGTTAAGCATTTAGCCACATATCGAGCAACGTCGGCTTTCATATTCGGCCACCAATACAAACTCTTCAAATCCTGATACATTTTATCTGATCCAGGGTGCACCGAATATCTTGACTTGTGAGCCTCGTCCATCACGAGCTCACGGAGATTTCCAAACAATGGAACCCAGATTCTGTCATTATAGTATGTGAGTCCATCGGACTTAACTTCAGAATGGCCATCTACACCACGCAGTGCTTCAGCTGCGAAGTTCTCTGCTTTCAAAGCTTCTCGTTGGCAGTCACGGATCCGATCCGGTAATCCTGAATGTATTGTAAGTTGAAGCGCTCGTACCCGACGAGGCTTTTCGTACTCTTTTTTGCTTAGGGCATCAGCCACAACGTTGGCTTTTCCAGGATGATACTTAATAGCCAAATCATAATCGTTCAGTAATTCAACCCACCTTCTTTGCCGCATGTTAAGGTCTTTCTGATCATAGATATGCTGTAAACTTTTATGATCGGTGAATATTGTGCACTTTGTTCCATATAGGTAATGTCTCCAAATCTTGAGTGCATGAACAACGGCTCCCATTTCCAAATCATGCGTTGTATAATTCTTTTCAGTATCCTTTAGTTGCCTGGACCCGTAGGCAATCACTTTATCTCGTTGCATCAACACGCAACCGAGTCCTTGGATTGATGCATCGCAGTAAACCACAAAGTCGTCAACTCCGTCCGGTAACGCAAGAATTGGAGCCGAACATAACATATCTTTAAGCGTTTGGAACGCGCGCTCTTCTTTCTCACCCCATCTGTATTGCACTCCTTTGTGCGTTAAGGCTGTTAAGGGTTGAGCCAATTGAGAGAAACCCTTAATAAACCTTCGATAATATCCGGCAAGTCCTAAAAATTGTCGGATTTCCGTTGGCGCTCTTGGAGTAGACCAGTTCTTTATTGCTTCCACTTTGGCTGGATCGACATGAATTCCTTCCTCATTAACAATGTGTCCAAGAAACTGGACTTCGCGGATCCAAAAGTCGCATTTTGAAAACTTAGCATAAAGCTGTTCCTTGCGAAGCAATTCCAAAATAAGACGCAGATGCTCCTCGTGTTCTTCCTTTGACTTGGAGTAGATCAAAATATCGTCGATGAAGACTATCACAAACTTATCGAGGTACGGTTTGCACACTCGATTCATCAGATCCATAAATACAGCAGGTGCATTAGTTAGCCCAAATGGCATAACTAAGAACTCGTAATGACCATATCGAGTTCTGAAAGCAGTCTTAGGAACATCCTCTTCACGAACACGAAGTTGGTGATAACCAGACCGTAGATCGATCTTTGAGTAGTAGCTTGAACCCTGTAGTTGATCGAAGAGATCGTCGATTCTAGGAAGTGGATATCGATTCTTGATCGTAACTTTGTTAAGCTCTCGGTAGTCAATGCACATGCGGAACGTTCCATCCTTCTTCTTAACAAACAGTACCGGAGCTCCCCATGGAGACGAACTTGGACGAATAAACCCCTTGTCGAGTAGCTCTTGTAGTTGCGCGGAGAGTTCGTTGAGTTCGCTTACAGCCAAACGATACGGAGCGCGTGCAATCGGAGCGGCTCCTGGAGCCAAATCAATCCCAAACTCAACTTGTCGAAATGGAGGCAAACCAGGCAGATCTTCAGGAAATACATCTTGGAAGTCGCGAACTATCGGGTAATCATCAATTTTGCGCTCGGGATGTGTCGTGTCAGTGACGTTTGCAAGAATCGCGAAGTGACCCTTACGGAGGCATTTCTGAGCTTTAAGGAATGAAATAATGCCGGTGACTGTTCCACCTTTCTCACCTTGAACCGTTAATACTTTACCGTCTTCGAGTGGGATACGAACCACTTTCTCTTTACATAAGATTTCCGCCCGATTCTCAGATAACCAATCCATTCCTACTATAACGTCGAAACTACCAATCGGGAAAGGCATAAGGTCAATTCCTAGGGTATGGCCCGCTAGTTCTAGCTTACAATCCTTAACTATCTGGGTAGTATCATGAAGTTTACCATTTGCTAGTTCTACCACATATTTAGCATCTAAGTCGACCGGTTTAGCGTTAATTAGTCTAGCAAATTTAGTGGAAATAAAACTTTTCTCAGCACCAGAATCAAATAAAACAGTAGCAAAGAAACTGTTCAAAATAAATTTACCATTAATCACGTTGGTGTCATTGCGAGCTTCACCCTGGCCCATGACGAAAGCTCGACCTCTACCATTTCCACCATTCCCGTTTCCACCATTACCATTGCCATTCCCATTACCATTACCTCCACCGTTACCATTCCCACCGTTATTTCCCTGATTTCCGTTCCCTTGTCTTCTCAGCTGAGGGCAGTCTCTTTTAATGTGACCTTGAGCACCACACTCAAAGCAGCCACGGGCTCCCCCATTGTTGTTGTTCTGGTTCTGACCGTTGTTGTTCCCATTACCCCGATTGTTCCCATAGTTGTTCCCTTGATTGTTGCTGTTCCTTCTGGGGCGGTTTTGCTGCTCGGGTAAAGTTGCCCAACAGTCCTTCGCTTCGTGGCCTCCCTTACCACACCTTTCACAGCTCAGACTCTTTCTGCAAATCCCAGCATGATGTTTCCCGCATCTGTTGCACATGGGTAGGTTACCCTTGTAGTTGCTCTGACCATTTCCGCCCTGGCGGTAGTTGCCACTGTTATTCCCGGACCTCTTGCTTTGACCTTGGGAGTTATAAGACCTCCCAGTGCTGTTTCCAACACTCTGAACATTCATCGAGTTTTCAGGAGCTTCATCATCAGCCTTTCTCTTGCCACTCAAGGCAGTCTTCTCAGTGGCTTTCGCAGGTAGAGTACCTTTCTCGACCTCTTGATCAGTAAGTTTGTGAGCCAAACGAATGGCTTGCTGTACGGTCGCGGGGTTGCTGGCAGTCACCAATCCTTTGATTTGAGGCGCGAGGCCTTCCAGATAACGCTCAATGCGTTTGAACTCAGCATCGACCATTGTGGGACATAGGACCTCATATTCATGATATCGTGTAGTGTACTGTTCGATTTCAGACCCAGACATCTTCAAATTCAGGAATTCACCCTCAAGCTTCTTGACTTGGTCACGTGGACAGTATTCTTCCATGATCAGTTCCTTAAATGCTGCCCACTGCATGTTATTAGCCGCGTCTAGCCCAACCATCTGAATTTCAGCGTTCCACCAGGAGAGTGCAGCTCCTTCGAAGGTACCAGTAGCAAACTTCACCTTGCTTTCAGCTGGGCAGTTACACATGGAGAAAACCTTTTCGGACTTCTCAATCCACCTGAGGAGTCCTACAGCTCCTTCTTCGCCGGAAAATGTCATCGGCTTACAGTCCATGAAGGACTTGAACGTGCAGTGGTGGTGGTTTCCTGATGCATAAATAGTTCGGATTTTAAAATTAAACAGGTCATAATACAATTGCTTTGTGCCTTAACCGGCATAATAGTTACCCTGTGCGGCATATGCAGCTTGGACGGCTGCCACCGCGGCTTGCACATGTTCATTAATCATCGCTTGCAGCTGTGCAGGCGTCATGTTTATGCCGCCTCTTCCGTTTCCTCTTCCAGACATCTTGCTGAACAGTTAAAGTAGCCAGTGTTCAATCACAGTTATACTTTATACATATCCCATAATATGTATATTAGCCAGTTCCCGTTATCCCACTATTAGTCCATAAAAATTTTCGTGCAAAATCGAGGCGTCGTCGAGGAACGTCGTGAGTGCTATCGTCGAAGGTCGGCTTCCCATAAAGTCACAGTCGGCGTAGTCGTCGTAGTAGAAATCAGGACGTAGCGTGTAGCGTCGTTTCGTTGTCGCTTTCCCCAGAGTAGTGTGCGTATTCGCGGTCGCATTTCGTATTCGTGTGTGAAAATTTCCTAAGGTCTTCCGTTAGACTACTTAGACACGGTCTATACATATATATCTATATATATATATATACATACGTATTAAGCCTTTACTTACACAGCAGAGAGAGTATCCCAGGTTGGCACGTAAAAATTTTGTCTTTGGGAATTTGTTTATTCGTTTTGTAACCAAGGTTTTCAAGTTGCAGTTTCCAAATCGTTTTCAAAAATGATTCCAGTTCTCTGCAACTTATGGCTCTGATACCAATCTGTCGCACCCCCAAAATACCACTAACGGAGTTTATACCGTTAAGGGGCACGACTAGACCAGGATCCACAACCATAGTTACAAATACTAAACGAATCAGGGTTAGTTCAAACACAAGTTATAAATAAAGTCTCAAATACAACGCATCGGAATTAAATACTATCTTAGCACTAACCACGTGCTTTACATAAACATTGTTTTAAATTCCCAAGTTTAGTTTAGAACGAAAATAAATATCTTCTCGTGCCATGCCAACCTCCAGCGGATACTCCTTAGCGATCTGCAAAAGTTTAAACCACGCAAGTGTCAACCTAACGGTTGGTGAGTTCACAGTGGGCTTGTCATGCATTGGCCCGGTCTCATAATCATAATTCGTGTCAAGATGTACTTACAAAATATTTATTTGTGAAAAGCAATGCTCGTAATTAAATCTCAGTTTATAAATGATTTGTCCGTGACCTACGTCATCGGGTATGTACTAGTTCCGTAAAGTTAAAGGACTCAACCGATATCGCGGGTAGCTAATCCGTTGTTCCATGCTCTAAGGAAGTTTGTACCAAAGCTGACTTATTCTGTGGGGGCCGAGCCATCCCGTACGGTGCGGACCTAGTCATCGCGGTTTCTGCCTCCCCCGTGTCCTCTCGGGACCACGGTCAAATAGGCTGATATTGTTCCTCCGTGCACTTCCCGTGCCACGGGGCGGAGTTTGTCAAACTCCAGTAGATCTACCCAACATCCCCTCGCTTTCACAAATTAATGGCACAATTAAGTTGAGGACTTTTAAGTTATAAGGCATCCTTAGAAAACATGTGATATCATGTGGTTCAGACTTTAACCTACACTAGCCATATTAAAACGTTTTCAGTTTTGTTTCAGAAAAATAGTTTGTTTGCAGTCCACAAGTGTTTCCCATAAAACACTTCAGTTCATCAAGTGGGTGCCGAGCATCCCGAGTTCTCTTGTTCATTGGTAGGTGCCTAGCACTCTAGAGTTTATCAGCATTGTTTTTCGTTAGGTTATTCGGTGTGGCCCAAACGGACTCACAGTAAGCGGGTTAGTGACACTCACCTTTGGTTGCACTGCTACACTTCAAGTAATCCAAATATTGTTGTTTAACGAAGACCTATGAACACGTTTAGGTCTTAAGTATTAGTTTCGTGTCTAATCTTTACTTAACGTCACTATGGCCCATAACATAGCACGTTGCAACTATGACTCGACATACCGACACACGACACCAATGGTTGATCATAAACAAGGGTTCATATAAATCAGATATTAAACATGTTTCATCATGGCATAATCATGTAAGTCATGGCATAACACTTAAGCAAATTTCACAAGTTTGGTTTTTAGGTCAAGTCTTAGTTTCGCTAGCATAGTTTCGCTAGGCAGTTTCGCTAGGTGCACGGGCAGCACTTTCGCTAGGCAATGCCCGGTGACACAGTTTCGCTAGGCTAGTTTCGCCCGAAACTACTGACGCAGTTTCGCTAGCCTAGTTTCGCAGGGAAACTGGTTTGAACTTTCGTTCAGGTATTTCGCTCGGTAGTTTCGCTCGAGCTGGTCTGGTCAGGTTATCCGGCGACACTATAGTTTCGCTGGGAAGTGTCGCTGGAAGGAGATATAGTTTCGCTACTTAGTTTCGCCCAGAGAACACGCAGTTTCGCTGGTCGCGAAAAACATATGGATTTGCCTAAAAATCAACCTAACAGCTTCTGATCTTACATGCAATTCATTATTTAGCATTCATAGGCATTTACCAACATAAATCAAGCAGCTTTATCATGTTTAACATGCATTTTAATCATCAAATCTCTAAAAACACTTCTAAACCCTAAAATGACCAAAATTGCATAAATCATCATCATGGTTTGTTTTTACACGTAAAGTTTCTGACTTTATGGTAGATCTAGCATTCTAAAGCATATTTACAGAAGGTCAAGCAATATCATGAAGGTTTGGTCATGCTTTTTATGAAAAACACATATAAAACACAAAATGGAGGTTTTGGGACTCACGGTTCGATCTCCTAGCTTGGTAGATGATGGTTTGGGGCTGAGATCTCGACAACTCGGTGTGAACCTCGACTGACCAGAATCTCCAGGAGAAAAGAGTGTGTGTGTGTTTGTTGTGTGGTTTAAGCAAATGAGGCTACTAGGGTTTATTAAGTTTATTTATATCAGGAGCCAGTTTCGCTGGCAGTTTCGCTGGCCAGGCGAAACTAGCTCTGGTCTCGTGATATTGGATTGTCTTAGCTGGCTGCCGGGCGACACTATAGTTTCGCCCGTTAGTTTCGCTGGCTACTAAAACAGGTCAATTTTCACATAATCAAGTATTTACAATTAATCATGCTATTTACAATAATAAGTCATGTATTTAAATCACATTGCACCTAAAGACAATCAATGATGAACACATAACACATATGGACGGGTTCGGTGATCAACCAAAGGTCGTGGACGTATTCGGCCTAGCTAAGCATTAGTTACTAAGTTAACACTTATAACGTAACTAACGGGTTTGTCTAACGGAAGTTAACCTTGAAATTCTCGGGTGTCACATTATTCATTATTTATATTTACAAAAAGAATCAAAACTCCGGTTTTACCTATCGTTTCTCTTTTTGTAGCAGACAATTTTAAGGGCATTTTTGATCAATTTTGAAATTTAAGCGCAAATTAAACGATTTCATGTTTTCTTCAACCGTTTCCCTCCCCACACTTGAATCGTACATCGTCCCTAGTGTACGTGAATGACAAAAATAAGAACAAGGGTGAAGGAAACTGAAACCTCCCCTGAACAAAGATATGCAGCTCTCGACGAATGCCAGAACTACGAGAATGAGTCGCGAGGGGCCAAACAAATCTGAATCGGCAGGAACCACAAATCTCGACCGTAAGTGCCAGAAATGGGTCTCGAATGCTCCAAAGCCAAGAATCTAGAGAAACAGCTCTCCACAAGCAGGTGCCAGAATGTCACACCCCGGTCAACGGTATCGGGTGTGAACGAGAATGGAATCATAGTCGAGGATACATAGAACAATATCTAATAAATTTAAACTTCATAAAACATTATGTCATTTCAATGGCAGCGGAATGATAGTGGAAATGATAATATCTTACATTTTGGAAAACATAAAGTCTAAATTAATATTAAAACATAAAACGGTTTATTTGGATAGGTTGGGACTATGACTCCAAAAGCAGGTCCGATAGCATGATTAAGCCCCATTTGCATGTCCTCCGAAGGTTTGTTTTAATTACCTAAGAAATCATGAGGTTAAAAAGTCAACATAAAGTTGGTGAGGTTCACAGGTTTATGACTCTACGTTTAAAGTTGGTAAAACAGTTTCAGTATACTTAAATATTACATTGGTTTACTGTTGTTGTTGCATGAACTCACCTGAACCTTGATTTCAAATAGTAACGGTTTACCCACCCATAGCATCTCTTGCCCAGAGATGTTAAACAGAGCAGAATAACTGACGTGTACCCCCAGACAATCCGGAGTCAGAACTGGAGCTACCAGTTAGGGCAGGGTTGTCAACCCAAATAGATCTATTCACTAGCTATCATTTCCTACAGAACTAATTGAAATCAATTAATGGTGGGATACGGTTGTACAAACGTTTATAACGATAATGTACCAAATTGGACAATCAGTAAGGGAACAAGTAGTCATACGAATAACAGATAAACCATAATATTAAGTAAAAGCATTTATCAGATTTCATGATTTCCCCCCCAAAGTATAAAACAGTTAAAAGAAAAGGGGCCGTGAAACTCACAGATTCAGTAGGTAATCGGTAATAAACGGTGTAGTAGCGGTAGCAAGTAATGACTTAAATAAATAATAAGACATTTGCAGAAGGTCCACAATCATTTGTGTAACATAAGTCACCCAAGTGATACCGATCAAGTCTTGACATTTTAATCCCATTTGTATATATATATATATATATATATATATATATATATATATATATATATATATTTAACTAAACGTTCACGTGACGTTAATAACAAATTTAGAAAACAAGGTACATGTATTTAAGAGTTCGAATAAAATATCCCTTCGATTCAATAAAAGCCAATGATATAAGTTTATATATTAATCTACACAAAATATACATATACTTTTTTCATTTTTATGTAAAACCCAAAAATTTATATCAATATATAGATGTTAGAGATATACTTTTAATTTAAAATAACAAGTTAAACACTATTCACAACTCGAAATATGGTTTACGGGATTTAGTGGTCCTAAATATATTTTTACGGGTTTAAGACATGATAGGGACAACTTTGGTACGGTTTCTAGGTTGTTAAATGCTCAAAATCGCAAAACAAAATAAAACAGAAAAGTGTTGAGGGCGCCTAGGGTCGAACCAGCGACCTCCTGCCCAAATCGCAACGATCTAACCACTGGGGTAACCCTTCAATTTGGAAAGAGTTTGGATCGGATTTCTTTTATACAGCAGTGGAAATTTGACTGAACTTGTATGCATAACAGGTTAATAAAAAAGAAACGCGGAGTCCAGGAATCGAACCCGCGACCTCGTGGTTAGACCGCACGCGCCCAACACATTAGGGTACCTGACCCGGATGTGTTATAACCCATCTTTTTATCCTTTAACATGTATTCAATACAAGTAATCTTCCTCATAATAACCCTAATGTCGCCGGAGATATTTCTGGCAACCGGAAAAATGTAAAAACATGAAACGACACACCAGAAACATGCGATTATCATGAAGGAACCTTTACCTCGTGTCAGAGATGAGAACATATGATTTTTTGATGCCGAAACGAACCCGAAAGCTTGAAAGCGAACACCGAGCACCACCACGAAACTCGAATCCAATTGCTTCTGGTTGCTGGTGAGGGTCTCGCGATCACAGTGGTGATCGAGAGGTGCTGTAGCAGTGGCGGATAGTGGTGGTTTTGGTGAGTTTTGCTTCGCCGGAAAAACAAGAAAACCAGGAGAAAACAGGAGGTTGCGAGAGAGAGAGAGAGGGACGGGAATAAAGGTGATTGACTGGTTTATACAATGATATAGCATATCATTGATGTTGGTGGGAGTGAAACAGTCGAGAATGATGAAGATCGGTCTTGAAACCGATCTTCTCTCGTAAATTTTGTAACCGGAAATTCTGATCAACAATATGCTATTGACAATATTGGCCCTCCTACTTACAACCTAGAAATCAACTTTGGAAAAATTACAAGATAAGTCCCTCAAATTTTATAAATCTCTAACGAACTCTAACGGAGTTAACGGGAGATGTTTTTAACACCGAATATATGAGGAACGTCAAAATACATAAACCGTGTAACGTTAATAGAAAAATATAAATCTCGTTTTGTTAAAATAAATCATGGAGTATAACTCCACAATTATATTTAAGATCACATAAAATCGTAACCTTCATATTTAAATTACATAAATTTGTGAATAATAACTCTATTATCAATAACTTGTAATTAAAACCCTTTAATTACATAAAATCATAAATCTCCTTAAATCATTTTATATACATATGCATTTAATTCCACATAAAATCATATAATTAAATCTATACTTATTTAATTCACATAATTATTAAATAATATGTGAATATACAAATATCACATAAAATAATAAGATACGAATCATAAAATTTCAAACGTTTAAACTTTCGTGCATGCTCATAGTGATTGATCCAACAAAATCCTAATTTGCTAAAGTCAACAAGTTAACACATAAATGTTCACACAACATTTAATACGATTTACGTTCAGTTAATGTCAGAAAATGACCTGAAAAGTCGGATTGTCACAGTATCCCCTTGTTGAAGAATTTTCATCCTCAAAAATTATGTAACGCGGTAAAAGTGAATGAGCTAGAAACAAAGAAAAAGAAAAGAAAAATTCTCAGTCGTCACATCATCCCCTTGTCGAAGAATTTTCGTCCGCGAAAATTTAACCAGTACCTGAACTAGACGAAGGCTGATCCTTGAACAGTCTGGGATATTTCTTCATCATTTGATTTTCGCGTTCCCAAGTAAATTCAGGACCATGTCTCGAGTTCCAATGAACTTTAACGATTGGGATCTTGCTACGTTTTAATTGTTTAACTTCCCGGTCCATAATTTCTACCGGTTCTTCGATAAATCAAAGTTGTTCGTCCACATGCAACTCTTTGAGTGGAATGATTAATGTCTCATCTGCTAAACATTTCTTTAAATTTGACACATGGAAGACGTTATGTACCCCACTTAGCTCTTCTGGTAAGTTAAATTCATAAGCCAATAGACCAATTTCTCTTAACAATGTCGAATGGTCCAATATATCTCGGGTTTAACTTACCACGTTTACAAAAATGTACTACACCCTTCTAGGGCGAGACCTTTAACAAGACCTTGTCTCCTTCCTCAAATTCCAAAGGTCTTCTCCGTTTATCAGCATAACTTTTCTGTCTATCTCGTGCGGCTACCATACGATTACGAATTTGCACGATTTTCTCTGTTGTCTCGAGTACCAACTCAGGACATGTGAGTTGACTGCCACCAACTTCCTCCCAACAGAGAGGTGATTTACACTTTCGCCCGTAAAGTGCTTCAAACGGAGCTACACCAATACTGGTGTGATAACTGTTGTTATAGGAAAATTCCACTAAAGGTAAGTGTTTATCCCAACTTTCACCAAAATCAATCGCACATGCACGCAGCATGTCCTCAAGAGTTTGAATGGTCCGTTCACTTTGACCATCGTTCTGAGGGTGATATACAGTGCTCATATCCAAACGCGATCCCAATGCTTCATGTAGAGATTCCCAACATTTGGATGTAACTCGGGCATCTCGATCTGGTATGATAGACACTGGTACTCCATGTCGCGAGACGATCTCTTTAAGATAAATTTTGCCTAATGTCTCGGAAGTATCAGTTTCCTTGATTGGTAGGAAATGTGCCAACTTGGTTAAACGATCAATAATTACCCAAATTGTATCACACTTGCTCGCTGTACGGGGTAACTTTGTGATAAAATCCATAGCGATACCCTCCCATTTCCACTCAGGAATTTTTGGTTGTTGAAGTAACCCTGCCGGTTTTTTGTATTCCGCTTTGACCTTGGAACAAGTCGAGCACTTTCTTACGTAAGTGGCAATGTCTGCTTTCATCTTTGGCCACCAGTAAATCAGTTTCAAATCTTGGTACATCTTATCCGAGCCTAGATGAATAGAATTACGAGACTTATGGGCTTGATCCATAATCAATTCCCTCAAATTTCCATACACGGGAATCCATATTCGGTTTACACAATACCGGATACCATAGGATCTAACTTCCATTAATTTATCCATACCCTGCAAGGATTCTAATTCAATGTTCTCATCTTTGAGTGCTTCGAGTTATGCATTCCGTATCTGATCGGGCAATCCGGTATGAATAGGGTGTTGCAAAGCACGATCTCTTCTAGGTTTGGGGTTATCCTTCCGGCTTAAGGCATCAGCTACCATGTTAGCTTTTCCTGGATGGTATCTAATTGCGCAATCGTAGTCATTAAGAAGTTCTACCCAACGACGCTGTCTCATGTTCAACTCATTTTTAGCAAAGATATGCTCGAGACTTTTGTGATCAGTGTAGATAGTACATTTTGTTCCATAGAGATAATGCCTCCAAATTTTCAACGCGAATATGACTGCTTCCAACTCCAAATCATGAGTTGTATAATTTTGCTCGTGAATCTTTACTGACGAGAGGCATAAGCTATGAACTTCTTTCTTTGCATCAGCACGCAACTCAATCCTTGCTTCGATGCATCACAATACACCACAAAATCATCACTACCCTCAGGTAGGAATAATATCGGCGCGCTACAAAGTTTCTGCTTTAGTAGCTGAAAAGCAGCGTCATGCTTTTCATTCCAGTTATACACCGTTCCTTTATGCGTTAGTTCCGTAAGAGGTTGAGCTATCTTTGAAAAACCTTCAATAAACCGTCTGTAATAACCTACTAATCATAGAAATTGGCGAATTTCCGTTGGTGTTTTAGGCGCAGGCCAATTCTTAATTGCTTCAACTTTGATTGGATCAACGTGAATCCCCTGATCATTAACGACATGATCAAGAAATTGCACCTTACACATCCAGAAATCACACTTTGAAAATTTTGCATACAATTGCTCCTTCTTGAGTAACTCTAAGATCAAACGAAGATGTTGTTCGTGCTCCTCCTTAGACTATGAATATATCAGAATATCATCAATGAAGACGATGACGAATTTATCGAGATATGGCTTGCAAACGCGATTCATCAAGTCCATGAAAATCGCTGGTGCGTTGGTTAACCCGAATGGCATAACCATGAACTCATAATGACCATAACGTGTTCTAAACGCTGTTTTCGAGACATCCTCCTCGCGGACTCTCAGTTGTTGATAACCCGATCTTAAATCGATTTTGGAATAATAGCTAGATCCTTGTAGTTGATCAAACAAATCATCGATTCGGGGCAAGGGATAACGATTCTTGATGGTCACCTTGTTGAGTTCTCTGTAATCGATGCACATTCGAAAGGTTCCATCTTTCTTCTTAACAAAGAGCACTGGAGCTCCACAGGGCGATGAGCTGGGCCTAATAAATCCCTTTTCAAGTAGTTATTGAAGCTGAGTATATAGCTCTTGTAACTCATTTGGTGCCAAACAATAAGGTGCACGAGCAATAGGTGCTGCTCCGGGAGCAAGGTCAATCTAAAATTCGACTTCTCGGTAAGGCAGTAAGCCTGGTAGATCTTCTGGAAAGACTTCAAGAAACTTCCTCACGATCGGGATATCCCCTATCCTTTTCTCTTCCTCTGATTTCTCCGAAATGTTCGCGAGAATAGCAACGTGCCATTTTCGCAAACACTTCTGTGCCTTTAGAAAAGATATCACACCCATAACAGTATCACACTTTTCTCCTTGAACCGAGAGCAATTCTCCACTAGGCAATGGTATTCGAACGATTTTCTCATGACAAACGTTTTTGGCACGACTCTTGGATAGACAATCCATTCCCACAATAACGTCAAAATTTCCCAAAGAGATGGGCAAAAGATCTATTCCTAATTTATGGCCAGCCAATTCCAATTTACAGTCTTTAACTATATGGGTAGACTCAACAAGTTTACCATTGCCAGAAAAAATGATACGAGAAAGTTCTACTGATCTGGATGTAAATAAAAAATACAGGCATTTGTGGGTTCAATGCAAAAATTGTGATGGATTAAATTGTAAGAAATTTTTTCAATAAAAAATGAATCTTTGTGAACAATGTGGCTACGTATTTAGCATCTAAAGGAGTCAAGTTGGCATTTATCATATTGCTAAATTTAGTAGATATGAAGCTTCTATCAGCACCAGTGTCAAACAAGACTAGAGCATAGTATCCATTAAGATAAAACTTACCAGTAACGACACTTGGATCTGCTCTGGCATCGCCCGAGCCTATGACAAAAGCTCTACCTCTGGCACCATTTCATCCATTGTTCCCATTGTTTTTGTTATTATTGCCATTGCGATTCCCAGTGTTATTGTTATTGTTGTTATAGTTGTTGTTGTTGTTTCCACCGTTCAGCTGGGGACAATTTCTCTTTATGTGGCCTTCTTTCCCACAATTAAAACAACCTTTAGGGGCTTCAGCATCCTGAACTTGTTTCCCGTTGTTCTTTCCATAATTTGCACACACATAAGAGTCACACGCACCATAGTGATGGAAACCACACTTGTTGCAACGTGGGGAATATCCCATGTACGATGATCCTCCTTGGCCGCCTCGGCCTTGATTGTTCTGCTTCTGGTTGTTCGAGGAGAAATTCCTAGAATTATCAAACCTGCGATTCTGGTTTTGATGGTTCTGCTGGTTGGAAGACTTGTTTCCTGACTGATTCCTAGAATTATCCCACTTTCTTTTGTTGTTAGAGGCTCCAGAAGTTCCTTTTCTAGGAGGCAAGACTCCTTGATCAACTGCTTGATTCGTGAGCCTATTGGCAATCCTTACAGCATCACGAATGGTCACAGGGTTTGAGGCAGTCACCATTCCCTGGATTTGGGGCACTAAACCCTTGATATACAGCTCGATTCTTCGATAAGCAGGTGTGGAGATTCTAGGGCATAAATTCGCAAGAGAATTTGAACGAGTAGTGTAAGCTTCAATTTCAGACCCCTCCATCTTGAGATTATACAGCTCGGTTTCCAATTTCTGGATCTCGTCCCGTGGACAATACTCTTCTTGTAGCAACTCTTTGAATTCATCCCAGGGCATGGCATTAGCTTCCTCAATTCCTTGCATTTGTACCTCTGTGTTCCACCAGGTGAGAGCTGGTCCCTCTAAAGTACCCGTGGAAAATTTCACCTTACTACTCAGGACAGTTGCACATTTCGAACGCAGATTCCACTTTTTCAATCCAGTGGAGTAGGCTAACAGCTCCTTCAGTTCCTTTGAAGTGTTTAGGCTTACAGTCCATGAAAGTTTTAAATGTAGCATTACCTGTACATACATTCATACAACCATTTAATCATAGATCACCAATGCGTGTCATCACATCAAACAACAAAACGCGAATTTTGTGTTACCTTGGGGTGGCCCTGCATTGCCTGCACCTTGGGCCTGTGCCGCCAAGGCAGCAACCACATGTTGATTGATTAGTGCAGCCAATTCTGCCGGTGTCATGTTTGGTACATTTCCGTCGATCATTATCTTCAATTCACAATTACCCAATATGAGAATAAGATATAACATGAATCACAACAACCATCACATAAGTAATAAATTACTTCACAAGAGACAATCACATATTAAATAGTAAATCCCATTTCAAATAAAATCCAACTCGTTCACAAATTATCCAACAGAAATTCAAAATTCAAAATGCATAGTCTTGGGAACATCCTCCCGATAAAACAAACAACTAAACAAAACAAAAGTGAAAACAAATAACTCAGGAGCTATCATGATCACTGGATGCATCAGGCCTCTCCTCCTCCGGTTCTTCCTCGGGATCCTCTTCTGGTTCTTCCTCAGGATCCTCTTCAGGTTCTTCCTCGGGATTCTCTTCAGGTTCTTCCTCGGGATCCTCTTCTGGTTCTTCCTCCACAATAGGTTCTTCAACCGGTTATGCCGGAGGCTCAGTCTCCCTAGCCAGCTCAAGCTCAGCAACACGAGCCGTAAGTGCCTGAACAAGCTCAGTGAGATGACTCACCTGATAGTACGTGTCTATTAGTGTCACCTGATGCTCGGTCTGACGCTCATTAGTCCCCCCAAGGTTTCCTTAAGGGTGGCAATTTTATGAATCGTGCTAGCCCCATTTTCTTGCAGCTCTGCGACCATACCAAATAGCCTCCTAATGTCCCTGAGCGCGCGGTCAAGCATAGAGACCATTGTCGCGACGACTCGTTCAATGGCATATGGCAGTTCAGGTAGAAAGAACCGAGTTGACGACGGCTCTGTTGAAGTAGGTGGCACTTGTTCTCGATGAACCCAACTAGCCACAAGTGACTCATACCAGTTCCAGTTGCCATTATCTCTTCCACGAACGACAATTGGTTCTCCATATACGTGACCCTCAGATGTTATTCTCCGATTACCATGAGTTGGGGTAGTAGGACCCGAAGTAACCCGCCTACTGGTGACGGATGGGGATGATGATGATGAGGATGATAGGGAAGCGGATATCCATCCAGCCATGTCTACATATATACCATATATATACATATATAAGTACAAGTAACACATAGTCAAATAGTCAAATACTAGTGTGTGTGTGTTCGAGTGTATGACTAAGGTGTAACTAAGGCTATAGTCGGTCCACTAATGCAAACCTAGTTCACTATAACCAATGGCTCTGATACCAATCTGTCACACCCCCAAAAATCCCACGCGCGACAATGCGCCGCAGGGAGCGTGACAAACCAGGATCGAACACATTAGCCATACGAACAATCTATATGCAATGTAATTTAAACCAAAGTAAACGCGTTTTGAAATGCGGAAGCGTAAACGACAAAAGTTGTAATAAATGTTCAAGCGCCAAAACATGCGCAACCCAAAAGATGATTAGTTTTGAAAAGTATTAAAGTCTAATATGCATGCATGATAATCATAATCCATAAGTCGTGCATCCTAGCTCGTGGCATTCAATCCAGTTTAGCGACCTAAGAAATAACATGCTACAGTGTCAACATAAAGGTTGGTGAGTTCACAGGTTTAACAGTTCAGTAACAATTCAAGTTCAGTTTAAGATTGACCGTTCAATAACGTCAAGTTGTCAGAACATAATCACTAATATATCTCAAATAGCTAGCTAGGCTATATACATGAAACTTCGCACGTTGATGGTCACCGAAGCTGACAGTTGTTTATAGTTTGTCTTTTTACGTTGAGGACGAATATAACACCCGTTCGATACCCAATCATACCAGCGCGACTGGCCGTGGAGTTTGTCAAACCCAGTAATACTACATTACATTTCCCGCTATCATCACCAAATACTAACGGTACCATGAGAAGGACTTTGTTGTTAGAGATATATTTTTAATTTAAAATAACAAGTTAAACACAATTCACAACTCGAAATATGGTTTACGGGATTTAGTGGTCCTAAATATATTTTTACGGGTTTAACACATGATAGAGACAACTTTGGTACGGTTTCTAGGTTGTTAAATGCTCAAAATCGCAAAACAAAATAAAACAGAAAAGTGTGGAGGGCGCCTAGGGTCGAACCGGCGACCTCCTGCCCAAATCGCAACAATCTAACCACTGGGGTAACCCTTCAATTTGGAAAGAGTTTGGATCGGATTTCTTTTATACAGCAGTGGAAATCTTACTGAACTTGTATGCATAACAGGTTAATAAAAAAGAAACGCGGAGTCCAGGAATCGAACCCGCGACCTCGTGGTTAGACCGCGCGCGCCTAACCCATTACTGTACCTGACCCGGATGTGTTATAACCCAGCTTTTTAATCCTTTAGCCTGTATCCAATACAGGTCATCTTCCTCAAAATAACCCTAATGTCGCCGGAGATATTTCCGGCGACCGGAAAAACGTAAAAACATGAAACAACACACCAGAAACATGCGATTATCATGAAGGAACCTTTACCTTGTGTCAGAGATGAGAAAATACGAGTTTTTGATGCCGAAACTGTTGATACATAGTCCTTGATCGTCATGTGAAGTATTGAATACAAGACGGATCACACATTATAGCTGAGGTCCGAACTCCCAGCGAACCTGGAGTTCGGACAGCTCTGAATGTGTGGCCGAACCTGAGGTTCGGCCGGTCGTATTTCAGCCTTATAAATATGTGTATCTTGTGTTGTATTTGAGGACAGTTGAAACAGTCTAAGCTTCCGTGTCATATTCTCTGATTGTACTCTGTGGTTATCTCTGTGGTTAATACAAGTCAATTGTATTTACTCTTTGTGTTTCATCTCGTATTACATTGATTTCATTACGACTAAGTGGAAGATCCATACGCTCACGCACTTTCAAGTGGTATCAGAGCATTTGGTTTACTCTACTAGTCGGAGATCAGTGCATCTCAGAGTTTTGAGTTCAAATTCACGTTTTCGCGAAAATGTCAATCATTTTTTAGTTTGTTTGATCGTTTCGAGTGTGCTTTTCGTTAAAAATCTGTTTCTAGATTGTTTCTATCGTGTTTTCTTGAATTCCTGTCGAAAATTCCAGTCAAAAACGTTGAAAATCGTGAAAATGAGGTCGAGTGAAATCTGTCTCGTTTGAGGTTCGGACAACTTCGGAGTAACCACTCTGAACTCGAGGTTCGGACGAAGTTTGGTCTTTATCTAGGTTCGGTGAGGTTTCGGTCAGCGTTCGGACTAAGTTCGGTGATAGTTCGGAGTATTTTGGTTTTTGTTCTTCCGATGGTCTGGTTCAGAGAGAGTTCGGCGTTCTCAAGTTCGGACTAAGTTCGGAGGCAGCTCGGAGGAGGTTCGGAGTGAACAGTAACTAATTTTTTCGAAAATGTCCGATTTTCAAGCGTTCGCGGCTATTCAAAATTCTGTTCAAGCTACGATGCAAACAATGATGAATTATGATAATGAAATCGGAACAAGTCAGAAAGTTCCCAAATTGCTGAAATTGGAAGATTATCATAGTTGGGTTAAACGATTTGAAGCGCTTGTCGATACAAATGACATTGATATGTGGTTAGCTTTCACTGAGCAATATGTTTACCCTAAAGATGAAACTGGTGAACCTATTCTTCAAAGAAAAATGTCATCTGAACAAAAGAAAGCTTATCAAGCTGAGAAAAAGGCGTATGGTACGTTAACGATGGCATTGCCTAAAGAGTTACTTCATCAATTTGCTGGTAACTACACATCAAAAAGTCCATGGGATGCATTGGAAAAACGATGTGAAGGCAATGACCAATATAAGAAAAGTCAACAAAAGGTTATGAAGAAAGAGTTTGATAGTTTTAAGCATTATCAAAATGAAACGATTCCCAATCTGATTGCAAGATTCGCTCATCTGATGAGTGAAATGCGTTTGGTGAATCTTACTAAAGAAGAGGTTGATATGAAAGAAAATATCTTGGAAGCTTTTCCTGAAAAGTGGGAGAATTATGTGATGATGATTACTCACGATAAGGATTTTTCAGGATTGTCTTTCAATGATTTGGTTCAACGAATTCAGGCTCGGGATATGGAATTAATGGTTAATAAATCACTTCCTACACAAATTCAGAATCCTGCAGTGTATCATGGTGAAAATGACTCTACATGCATGCTGGGAAGTCTAATATTCTTAGTTCTGCTCCTCCTACAGCATTTCTGGCAGGTAAATCTAAAATTCCAAGTTTTTCCTCTGCTGGTTGTACTATGTCAATTCCAAGTTCTTCGATTCAAAGTGCATTGTTTGTTCAAACTGTCGTGATTATAATGCGTTGATGTTTGCATTAGTATCTTCATACTTTGGTGTTATCACTGGTTCTGTGAGTAATGCTGAGTTAGCAAATGAAGATTACGATCAGATCGATTATGATCATTTGGAGGAAATGGATCTAAATTGGCAATATGCTATGTTGGTTCGTAGAACAAAGAAATTTTTCAATGGAACTGGTAAGAAGAGAGTGAATCAGGAAGGAAAGATTGGATTGGACAAATCTAAGGTAAAATGTTATAAGTGTTCAGTTTATGGTCACTTTGCTCGAGAATGTCCAAGTTCTACAACAAGGGAATTGAAGACTGGTCAACATGCACATTTAGTTTTTCATCCATCACACTAGTACAAATATGACATACGGTCACACTTTTCACGTTTCGACCCTGTGACACTTTCGATTAAAAGTGTGACCGTAGTTCGTTTTTAATTTTCTAGACATTTTTCGGTGACATTTAAGATCAGTTTGTGTGACCATAGCAAGCGTGATCAGTTCATATGGTCACACTTTTACATTACATGTGTGACAATTACTAGTCACATTTCAAACAATGTGACCAAATGTAACCAATTGCGACTTTTATTCTGATAATGTTTACGAGTGACTATAGATACATATATGGTCACACGAAGAAATTGTTTATGTAATTAAATGTGGCTAAATGTAATATATACTGACACGTTACTTTAGAGCGTGACAGTAAGTTAAACATTTTTTGGTGACAATTAGTTATTAGTGTGACTATAAGTTACAATTTATGGTTACATTTCAAATTTGGATGTGTGACTGAAGATATATACTCGTCACAATAATTTGACATACATGTGACTATAAGTATCATATGGTC
>JBCNJP010000007.1:50031136-50221063 GCA_039602395.1 Deinandra increscens subsp. villosa | reverse complement strand
GTCACACTTTTTATCTACGATCACATTTTTTGGTACCATACGGTCACTGAAATTTAATGTCACCATATCATACCTAAAAATGGCGCGACTTTTGGTCACGAAATTGAAGGAAAAGAAAAATGTCACTAATCACATATAGTCACACTTTTTGAGTGTCACCGAAGGTCATATTTGTACTAGTGTCAGATAAAACTGACAAGGTTGAACATAAATCTTCTACTCTTGCTCATGATTGGACTGATACGTTTATGCATCCAGATGGATTTGCTTGGAATGCAAATTCAGAAATTAAAAAGAATCATACTCCAATCTCAATTGCTTTAACTGTTAAACATGTTGATGAAGAAAGTTTTTTAATAGAGTCTGATTCTTCTTCAAGTATATCTTTGGTTCAAGAAGAATTACCTAAGACTTCTGAGAATTCAAAAGCTGATGAATTTAAATGTTATAAATGTGAGAAGTTGCTCCAGGAAATTGCAAGTTTTGAACAACATCGTTAAATTTCAACTGAAGAAATTGTGGTGTTAAAGAAAGAGTTGGAGGATTTTCAAAAGAAATATTATGAGTTGGTTCATATTCATGAAGATGTTTTGAAGGAAAAGGCTCAATTGGCTGAAGAGTGTGAGAAAGCCAAAGCTGAAGCGTTAGACGCAGCTCAAGATTTTGAGAATCTGTTTGAGAAGTGTTATCCGGTTCAGCAAAAATATGAAGAGGATACTGCTCTTATTGCTAAAGCTGCTGTTACCGTTGAGAAACTTCAAAAATAAGATCTCTATGCTTCAAGATGAAAATGTTCTTTACAGAGACAAGAATGAAGTGTTAACAAAAGATGTTGAAATCTACAAACAAAAGAGAGAAAATGTGCTTGAAAAGTTATATGCTGAATGCGAGATCAGGAAGTTACAAACTTATGAGTATGATGATCTCAATGCAAAATTCATCAAGTCACAACAAGAGGTGTTTGAAGGTCAACAGAAAATTAATGACTTGAAATTGGAGATTTTAGAATTGAAACGACAAGTTAAGAATTGCAATTTGTCACCGACATTGCTAAATTTCTTATACAAGCAGGATCAGAGTTCAGAGAAGTCTAAGGAAGAAAATATTCACTTGGTACCTCAACCAGTGGATTTGATTGAAGTTACTTCTGCTCAGATTGATCCACACAATGAATTGCATGACTATTCAAAGTTTGCTACTCCACCCAAGAAGAACAAGTCCAAGTCTAAAAGGAAGGAGAAACCTTTGGGTGAAGCTTCAAAATTTGTTTCAAATTCTGTTTTGCTGGAAAATGAGAAAGTGTTTGATAAGGTTGCTTCGAGTTCTTCATCTGCAACGGAAGAAGAAAAAGTTTTGATTAAAAAGAACAAGCTGAAGGATATCAAAGACAAATTCACTAGTGATGCTAAATCAAGAATTGTTTCAGGTTCTTCGTCAAGTTCTTCAAAGACTCAAGGATATAAACACAAAGGTTTAGGTTACAAAGTGTTGGAAGAACCGGTTCAAGCAAAGAAATCAGTGAAGGCTGAGAAGATTCTTAAAGCAAAAGTTACAAAGAAATTACCATCTCAGAAGGAATTTTCTTATTATTCTGGAAGATCTTCATCTTCAAGGAGTCCATCTCCTAGGTATGATTCTTCTGATGGTTTCTTTGATAACTTTCAATCTGAACATTCATCTGATTCTCATAAATCAAAACAATTTTCAAACAATTTTAGAGAAAGACTTTGTTATGTATGTCGTCAACCAGGACATCTAGTTGCTGATTGTCCGACGACTGCATATATCCACAAAACTACAAAATATGTGGATAACAAAGGTCAAATTTTTGATGAACCATGGTCTCCAAAGATTAAATCAACTAGTAAATCGTCTTGGTCTAAATCAAGTACGTCGGTTGAATCTGGTTCGGGTTCTGATCAAAAATTAAAACTTTTACAAATTTGGAAACCAAAAGTTGTTTCCGAGGCCAACAAGGACTTTATGGAAGACACCGGGCGACCCGACGCTGTTGATTCGGGTCGATCCCAATGCAACTAATGTGTTATTTGGTGTCAAGTAGGTGTTTCAGGAAGACCTTTCGGTGATTGGAAAATTGCTGATTGTGAAATATCTGTTCTAATTAAATTGAATTTCAAAATCAATTTTGTTTTTCAAAATGCTAAACTGCGAATATTTGTGTTGGTTGATCAATTTTCTTGATTTTTCACTCCGTCTCATTCTGAGGGGGAGTTTGTTTTTTTGCAAAACTACAAAAATAGTGTGTTGTTTTTCAACTGGTAAAAATAAAAATCTATAAATAGAGTTGTCATTTTTAGGGGGAGAAATTTGAAAAAGACAAAAACATTGAAAAATGAGAAATTGTATCCGACATGATTGGGAAATGATGGTACATTGGATGACATTGTCTGACTCATGGATAAAGTAGATAAAAAAGCCATAAGACCATTTGATCGATGTGCAAGGTAGGCTCGGCAAATCAGAAAGTATACAAATGTGATATACACTAAATCTGATGCTTGACCTAGTGGACAACATCTTGATGCATATCTCATGATATATCAAGAAAAAGATGTGTGAAAAATAAAATGTGAAGTCATTGTGTATACATGTGTTCATTTTGCAAAGATTTAAACTTGTTTGATTTTCTTTATTTTGTCAAACGATCGGACTTTCTTTGCATGTCGAAAGACCGACCTGATTGTTGTTCGTTTAACGTTCTGCTTTATTTTCTTTGGTGTTTCGTATAACTCATCGGACTTTCTCTGCGTGTATGGGAGTACCGACCTGATTTTTGTTGAGTTATACAACTTCAACTTGTTTTATTTTCTTATTTTGTTAAATCCGAGGCCTTATGTGCGTATCGAAAGATCGACCTTAAGCTAGACGATTTAACGTTCTTATTTCTTTTTGCATGGAACACAGTTGACTATATCATGGTTACAATCATTGTGTGATTAAAATCACAAAAGAGATCACAAAATGTGATAAGCAAAAGCATATCTGAGTATGTCTGATAGTGTGGGGTACACTAGTCAATGCAAACTTAATCAATACTTTAACATATCCAGATGTTATGAGTATGATTGTGCCAGAGTTTAAAGTTGGACAAAGTATATCTGCAATCGACATGGCTTATGTGTTTCAATTAATTGAAATTGGAATGTAGCTCATCATGTTATGACCAATATGATCCCAAGTTGTGATCTTTCTCACAAAAGACAAAAATAGTGTCTGATTCTGTTTTGCATTTACATTCCTTAGTAGAAAATACCAAAAAGATTTTAGGTGTGTTTTGATATAAAGTTTCTAAAAGCCAAAAAGATTTTGTTTCTGATTTGTTTTCGTTTGATCAACACGATATACAAAATCAGTTTTCAAAATCAAAATATCTTGGAGTCTCGAAGAGACATTTTGCACCAAGATTATTTATGTTGACAGGTTTCTAAGTGGGAAGAGAGATTCACAACTTCAAGTCTTCTGAAGTTTGTTGATAAAAAGAGTACACACGATGTAATATCAAGTATTCAAGATTGAACTCATCGTCAAGATCGAGGAAGAGTTTGATTGAAGATACAAGATACAAGTTTGATAGAGAAGATGATACTGCACATGCCGAGGGGGAGTTTGTTGATACATAGTCCTTGATCGTCATGTGAAGTATTGAATACAAGGCGGATCACACATTATAGCTGAGGTCCGAAGTCCCAGCGAACCTGGAGTTCAGACAGCTCCGAATGTGTGGCCAAACCTGAGGTTCGGCCGGTCGTATTTCAGCCTTATAAACATGTGTATCTTGTGTTATATTTGAGGACAGTTGAAACAGTCTAAGCTTCCGTGTCATATTCTCTGATTGTACTCTATGGTTATCTCTGTGGTTAATACAAGTCAATTGTATTTACTCTTTGTGTTTCATCTCGTATTACATTGATTTCATTACGACTAAGTAGAAGATCCATACGCTCATGCACTTTCAGAAACGAACCCGAACGCTTGAACGCGAACACCGAGCACCACCACGAAACTCGAATCCAATTGCTTCTGGTTGCTCGTGAGGGTCTCGCGATCACAGTGGTGATCGACAGGTGCTGTAGCAGTGGCGGATAGTGGTGGTTTTGGTGAGTTTTGCTTCGTCGGAAAAAACAAGAAAACGAGGAGAAAACAGGAGGTTGCGAGAGAGAGAGAGAGGGACGGGAATAAAGGTGATTGACTGGTTTATACAATGATATAGCATATCATTGATGTTGGTGGGAGTGAAACAGTCGAAAATGATGAAGATCGGTCTCGAAACCGATCTTCTCTCGTAAATTTTGTAACCGGCAATTCATGATTGCTATTGACAATATTGGCCCTCGTACTTACAACCTAGAAATCAATTTTGGAAAAATTACAAGATAAGTCCCTCAAATTTTATAAATCTCTAACGAACTCTAACGGAGTTAACGGGAGATGTTTTTAACACCGAATATAATAAACCGTGTAACGTTAGTAGGAAAATATAAATCTCGTTTTGTTAAAATAAATCATGGAGTATAACTCCACAATTATATTTAAGATCACATAAAATCGTAACCTTCATATTTAAATTACATAAATTTGTGAATAATAACTCTATTATCAATAACTTGTAATTAAAACCCTTTAATTAATAAAATCATAAACCTCCTTAAATCATTTTATATACATACTAGTGTGCAGGCCCGTGCGATGCACGACCGGGGGGGGGGGGGGAACTTTGGCCGACCCTAATATTATCATTATGTTTATATACGTGAAACTATTTTTAGGACGCCAGTGATTGCGAATAAACATAACATTGTAGGTAAAGAATCTGAGATTAAGGACGGCCAAAAGTAATGTGTTTAAAACAAATCAACCTACCATTGCTAATTGACATACGTAATAATATCAAGTGTATAAAAGAGTCATCAAGTTAGGTGTAAGGCGCCATAATCGGAGACAACAAACAATTATAAAGTAAGATAGATTCATTTAATATTAGCAGTTTCAAAGTTTGATGGGGTGTCTAAGCACCAAATAAAATAAAACTACAAATAACGGTTACATATCCGGGCTGAAACTGGAGTCCATCCGGTTGTCAATATCACGTGCTGCTGCCTTGGCATCCCTGCGTATGGTCCGTAGTTTCCGTAACAGTGCCTGTTTGGTACGAATCGCATCATTCAGCATTGAGGCAGCATCATACCGGAAGGGAGAGAGATCAAGGCTAAGAACCGCGTCCAGTGCTTGTCTGTTTTCTGCCAGCAGCCTTTCTACCACCATTATCACGGCTGACAGTTCAGCGTTTGTCTCATTGTGGCTGGCGATGAAGAAGTTACGGACATAGTCTTCCATTCCTAATTATAAACAACATGTGTAAAATAATAAAACAACATTACAAAGCATAGATAGAGGCGTAGACGTGTAGGTAGAGGTTGTGACTCATGAGTAGTTAATGTGTTTTTATTTCTATTATGATTCGTTAAAGTGAATGTAGATAATTGTTATAAATTGAAATTGTGTTTTATCCTAAGATGAATTTTGAGTACCACCTGATCCATACAATCATTAACTTTTTTTCAGTCAGCCATATCCTTATATTATTATCTCAATTCTCACCTCCAAACACTAATCTCTCAATTCTCCCTCTTTCCTTTCCATCGCACCAATCCTTTTTATGCTTCTGCGATTGCAATTCATTGACTATGGTTAGTAATGGATGTTGAGATGACTCTCATTCTCTCCCTCAAGCCGTTCATGCAATCAAGACTGAAAAAGCCTTGCCAATGACGGTTTCCGTAACGCCGATTGAAAATCTTTGCTGGTGTGGGTTTCCGTAACGTTGTAGATCGATACAGGAATCTGGTACGTGTCTTCTTTTCTAGGATCTATATTTTGTGATTCAGATCTCGATTTGGTTCTTTATTTTTTTTTATTTAAACCCACCATGAATTGTTTGTTCTATATTTCTATTTGGGCATATTGCATGTTCAAATCATTTGTTGCTACTAACTGCATTATATTGCACACATGTTGCTCGACCATTTGTCTCAGCGAAATTATAATTTCATATGTGATACATCTTTAATTCAAGATGTTTATTAGATAGAATGTTGAATTGTTTGACTATTTCGGAGTTAATCTACTTACATTAGTTGAATTTATAATATTAAACACCTATCTTGAAGTTAATCTACTTACATTAGTTGAATTTATAATATTAAACACCTATCTTGAAGTTAATCTACTTACATTAGTTGACTTTATAATATTAAACACCATATCATTCAACTCAACACAGATCATTCATCCATCGATAAATCTATGGATTTTGATATGTAGATAAGGTGAGATTAAATGTGATAATTGATTGAATGTGACACCGATCAAATGGTGCATTCTTAACCAGCCAATATTTATTAATTTTTTGTTGGTAGGAAAATGTGATGAATTCCCCAAACCAGCTATATAGATGTATTAATAGGCTAAACTTGACTTGTATTAATGCTTTGCATACTCCCTAAAGACAATCAAGACATTCAATAGAGAATGATATTCACCAATGTTGATTCAAAACAGAATGTAGTATTAGTATTAGAAGTATTTGGGTTAGAAGGCAACAAATTAAAGTGACATAAAATTGTACCTGGTTATCTACACAAATTAACATATACAACAAATTCAACTAGCCAAACACCCCACTGAACCGAAGTTAAAAAAATTGATGTAGTTTTAACCATTAATTTGACAGAATTGATTATGAGTCGCGGCGACTCAGATGTTAAAATAAGGTACTAAAAGTAAAAGAATTGAGAATTATGTGTTCACTTTCTCTTCAATTTAAAATAATGTAGTAAGTAAGAATTTTGAAGGATGTGGATGTTTTCTTTTAAACTCAATTATATTTGGTAGTACATATTCATTGATAATGTGGCATAATAAGGTTAATATGATTGAAGTTGAAAGAATAGGAGAATGTGATATAAACATAGAAAATAGTTAAGTTTTTGACATGAATATGAATACAAAGATGGTTTACATAAAATACTGGCAACAGGTGTGAAAGACTGAAAGTTAAAGATTGTGATATGATATCTTTAATTGAATTCAATTTAGGAATGCCTAAATAAAATGGAGAGCTTTAATGTTCCATAAACCACTGCGAGAGCAGGTAATAAGCTAATAAGTTTCACCAATAGGACCAAAGCGACTCGTGTATCATTAAGTGAAGCAAGTCATATAAGCTTATAGTAGAACCGATACAGTTGACCATTAGTTGCAATCATTAAAAAAATTATTACTACCCAACCCTCTCATCTGTAGATGTATCCAAGAATATTTAATATCATCCTAAATATGTTGGTTTGCTATTTTGGTTGATCTAAGAACGGTGGTGGCGTATAAACAAAGAAGAGAGTAACTTGGGTTAACACAACTAATTTTCTCAATGGAAAGAAATATATGTTCAAATTACGGATGTCAATCTTAACCTTCCCATATAATTTTGGGTCATAATGGGTTAATTTTTAAACCTGGTGGGTTAGATTGGGTCAACTTATAAAATTAAAAAGAAAAATCCGGGTCATGCGGGTCAGCTTTCTTTCTCGACGCTTCCCAGTTTTCGGGCTTATAACCTAAAATTCACAACGCATCCTTACTCTCTCGATGCCGACTTTCTCTCTCGACGCTTTCCACTTGAATATCGATTCGGAGTTTCTGACTGATTGATCTCTCTCGATTCGACTCCAAAAAATCGCTTCAGTGATTGATTCTCTTTCGATTCCATAGCGGGTCAAGTGAATGAGTGACCAACAATTGTCAATTCGTCAGTGATTCTCAATCGATTTTAGGAGCAGCTCAAGGTTCTGATTTCATGAACGCCCTTGTTAAGTTGTTATGCTTCCTAAATGTAAGTCTTCTTAATCTCATTTGCCAAAACCTAGGTTACGATTCAAAAAGAGGTTGAAAATTTTGAATTGTTATGCTATTTCTTGACTGATTTAAGATGAAATTGATGATTGATGAACATGATTAGGTATCTTCTGAGCACTAATGTACTGATTTTGCTTAGAATTTGGGTTTTCGCTTAAATTGTTTGCAAAATTTCAAAAATGCCCTAATTCTTAAAAAATATGTTCACTGTTCTTGTTTTTCATCTATATTTGGCTTCTAATTTGTTATAAAATGGTTGATGAATGCATAGTTTTAATTAAAATGTGAGATGGTTCATAGATTGGATATTTATAAACAACTGGTGTATGTCTTTGATCCATGAAAGTTAGTTCTTCATATTGTTCACATAACCTCTTATATCAGTCTTATCCAAAACTGCCTCAAATGTGTGATCTGGTTGATGATATCCCTAGCATAAATTGTGTTAAACCAGAATGTGACAATGTGCTTTCCACCAGTACCCGATTTATTCTCAATGTTAGTTTGAAGTTTAAGCTTTTAAAAATTGTAATAGTAAGCAAAATAAAACTTAAGCAAATCATGTCCTGTTAGTTGTTAATTTTTCTACTTATAAACAAAAGACCATTCTAAAGTTCTTTTTAGTTCTTTTATAACAAATTTTTTTTTTATTTTTATGGGTTTTCCAGTGAAAAACATTCTATTTTATGAGTTTGTGTTACATTTTGTCCACAGATGGATAATTTAAGTAATTTTTTAAATCGACCCGCTATGGCCCGCACCCGTTGTGACCCGCACCCGTCTTGACCCCCACCAGTTTTGACCCACAGCCATTTTCACCCATTCTGACCCGCACCCGTTCTGACCCACATTGCTTCACATTATAGAGGTATGGTCATTTCATAATATTCTAATGTGGCTAAACTTTTTGCAGGTTTGTATGTTTGTCTCTGTCTCGTATGGAATTCTTTGACTTGGTAAATTTTTTTTCCAATACAATCTGACATAATTCATTAATTACCAGATAACACCGTCTTTAATTATGTCATTAAAATCAAAACACAAATAAAAATAATGCCAATAGATATGTCAAATGTTTATAGACGTGGTGTTCATGAAAGAATATCATTTACCTTATGTCATATGCAACCAACCCAACCATGATGTTATGCTTGTAAGTATTCAAATGGGTTATGGAAAAAAAAGTTTTAGCTAACCAAATTCAGATAAGATTTTGTCCCTGTAAGTAGTGAAATGGGTTAAGGCTTTGCAAACTTAGAATACTCTGACAATATACAAATAAGTGGTTATTATATACCCTGCATAGGCATCCTATTCTACCTTCTACCACATGTACAAAATGGATTTTAAGGACATTATTCTAGCTTGCTGCAGTAGTTAAAAATTAATTCATATACTCTTGCTACAATAGTTAAACATTCATACCTTTCGGATGTTCATAATTGCATATAGTAATTTTCTATTAGTAGCAAGATACATGTAAGCAGGTAAGAGTATTTTTTTTATATGCAGGTTATTTTGATCAGAAGAAAAATTTGGAATCCACAATTAGACTAATATTGAATCTTTATGACATAACTTGCTTGATTTTTGTAGTAATGGTTATATTTGTAACTATACCTTTTCTTTTTATCAAGATTTTGACAGCCTTTTCTAATCAATTCTGGACTTCCGATTTATTCTCAATGTTAGTTTGAAGTTTAAGCTTTTAAAATTGTAATAGTAAGCAAAATAAAACCTAAGCAAATCATGTCCTGTTAGTTGTTAATTTTTCTACTTATAAACTAAAGACCATTCTAAAGTTCTTTTTAGGTCTTTTATAGCAAAAAAGTTTTATTTTTAGGGGTTTTCCAGTGAAAAACATTCTATTTTATGAGTTTTTGTTACATTTTGTCCACAAATGGATAATTTAAGTAATTTTTTAAATCGACTCGCTATGGCCCGCACCCGTCTTGACCCCCACCAGTTTTGACCCGCAACCATTTTGACCCATTCTGACCCGCACCCGTTCTGACCCACATTGCTTCACATTATAGAGGTATGGTCATTTCATAATATTCTAATGTGGCTAAACTTTTTGTAGGTTTGTATGTTTGCCTCTGTCTCATACGGGATTCTTTGGCTTGGTAAGTACTCCCTACTTATTGTTAGGTGTTGTGTTTTCAAAGATATTATATATATATATATATATATATATATATATATATATATATATTTACAAATTGCAACTTAATTTGTGAGGGGAGTTACTATTACGTTGCAACCATTTTGTAAATTACACATGGATGTTATAGGCTTTGTGCCATTTGACCATGTTATTATTATTATTATTATGATTTTGGCTAGCTAGGGTTAAAAAAGGTAATTGTTTTGCTCTGGTTCTCCGCTTCCATCGCCGAATCACGGTGTAGAAGAAAGAACAATTTTTTTCTTCTCTGCCTATTCATCGCTTGCCTATTCTTTCTCCTCTGCGCCAATTGTTTAAAGTAATCACCGGTGTTTTCTAACCTCATTCTAACCCTAATATCATTCAAATGATAAGTTTGTTTTTGATTCATGATAAGTTTTACTATTAGCGTATTGCCGCTAGAAGTATAGGTTGACGTGCTTAAGAAAGAAATCTGTTTTATAAAAACATAATTTATCAAATATCTATACCAAAAGCAGCTTAAAAATGAATATTTATGCATGCTCAAGAGACAGAGTATCTGGTGTGATGACTATGCTCCAAAGAATAGTTCTCAACCCCACTTTTTAAATCTTTTGATTTAATGTCATAATTACTTTTTTCTTTCGGAAGGAGTAAACTTTATTGATCACCAAAGATACAAATAAACTGTGAAATAAAATCAAATTTATGAATCACGTCATGAACTGTATGAATTTGAGAAGTCAAATAAAATATAATTTATTAAAGATTATAACAACTTCAATATGACTTTGGCTCTTAGTCTTTATTTGATCCTATCATGTTTTTATTTTTATTAATTTGCGTCGTCTTATGTTCTGATTACTACCGGTGGGCTTCATCTTCATCCTTTTTTTATTTTAGGCTAAATTGCTATTGAGCGTGGCGTCTCCTTCAAACCAATCAAGTTTCTCATTACAATGAACGAATAGGGTTACGTTGAAAGTCAACATATATCGTAAAAACATTTAATCCAAATGAAGAAACAAAGTCATAAAACAAAGGAATACAATTGATTAAAAATTTCTCATAGGCATACTCCGGTGAGAAAAACATCCAAATCCATAGTTTAAATGAAATAGCACGAAACCGATCATAGCATAAAGACATATTTACCCTATAAAAATTTGAAACAACATAATATCCAGAATCTTGATAATGATAAAACATTAACGATTTTAGAAGTAATAATTAACAGAAAACTATTAAAACGAATCTATCATTATGTATTTTATTTCTTTCTTTTTATTTTAATTGATTAAATAAAGAATGTGTAAAGTAATAAGGATGGTTCTGTACTTAAGGTAAAAGTGCAAGGGGGTTTTGAGGTTTGGTTTGGATTTGTCTAATCCTGGATAAAACAGAGAGAAACAACTTTGGGATCATCGTCTTCACACAATCGATTCTAGGGTTTTCAAAAAAAAAATTAAATGAACCGGCGTACGACTTGATGCAAGGGTTGATGGGGTTTTTTATTCTTCAATACATCACAAGTTCACAACCCTTCGCTGACATCATCTTCATCCCCCACCCACCATGACCCGCCGTCGACATCCACATCCAGGCCTTTAACCCCATCACACCCTTCACCCGGTTCTAACCATCACCTACGTCCACCACCACGCCGATTCCAATTCTCTGTTACCCCGTGTTTCATTCCGCAACTTCTCTGCCATCACGATCTTCAATTGTAATTTTCTTCTAATCTTTTCATACTAATAACTGTTATCATCGTATTCCTTATTTCCGATTTCTTTAGTTTCTATATCAATTTATTTAATACACAGATTTGTTATCATCAAGCACTTGCAAAATCATATTATCTCTTCCATCGCAATCTTCACTGGTAATTTTCTTTTACTCTTTTCATATTCATAAGTCATAACCGTTATCATCATTTTACTTGTTTTCATATTTCTAATGTTTTTCTTCCGGTTAATACACAGATTTGGTTTCATCAAGCACTTACAATTGCAAAATCAGATTTACCACTCCTATGGTATTCTCTAATTTCAATATTATTTGTATTTTTCGTATGTTTATTCATATCTTCTATACGCATTGTTTTAATATTATTTCGCCGCATCATAACACCATCAGGATCCCTAACTTGAAGATGCATCACACACTTGTAATTTGTACTCAAAGGGAGTACTTCAAATTGTTAAATATTATATTAGACCTTCAATCCTAATAGGCTGTAGTATATAAAAATATAACTAAGAACAAATAAATTTAACGAAAATAACAATATCATAAATGTTATTTAAATGGAAAAAGAAAAAAAAAACCTGCTAATCTTTGCAGCTTGCTCACCGCTCTTCATTGTCAAAGCTAAGTGATTTCGGGAGACAACAATACAAACTAAATGAAACATTTTAATTGTTATAAGAAAACATAAACCAGGCCCTACAACGAACGATATTCAACGATATTGCTAAGAGATGCGAAGTAAGAACCTGCAAATGCAAAACGGGGGAACATTTAGTAGAGTAGAATAACAAAACAATCAAATTAAAAAAAATAGCCCGGTTGCCGCCGACGTTACATTTTATTCACGCCGGACAAAGCAACAAAAGTCTAACATTCCGGCGGTACATTTTCTTCCCGCCGGAACCAAGGAGAGGGTCAACAACGAAGATTACATAAACAAAAAATATAAAAGACTTACACGGTGTAGGAGATGGCGGGTGGGGGATGAACAAATGAGGCATCCATGCCTTTATATAGGATCATAAAAGTGTGATCAATTAATTAAAATGAAGTTGTAAGAACTCAAGGGTCATGTTTATTGCCTATTAGTTGCAAGAACTCAAAATTAATGCGGATGAATTTTATTTATTATGAACTTTAATAAACACTAATAATTAACATGAGTTATGATCACTTATGGAATAGAGTTAGGGAATTCCGATGGTTTCCTCATAATGTGATCAAATTTATTATGATGATGATGATGCATGGACATGTATCATAATCTTAATTAAACACCATGCTTAAGCATGCAATACATTATGTTTTTTTTGTTGTACATGACATTTATGATTTCACATTTATGAAGGTGCAAAAAAGTGCCATTGCTTAACTTTTATATATATAGATGTATTTAATTCCACATAAAATCATAGAATTAAATCTATACTTATTTAATTCACATAATTAATGAATAATATGTGAATATACAAATATCACATAAAATAATAAGATACGAATCATAAAATTTCAAACGTTTAAACTTTCGTGCATGCTTGTAGTGATTGATCACACAAAACCCTAATTTGCTAAAGTCAACAAGTCAACACATAAATGTTCACACAACATTTAATACGATTTACGTTCAGTTAATGTCAGAAAATGACCTGAAAAGTCGGATTGTCACAATAAGAAACAGGCAGATGGCCCGCATGTCTATCAGAATCACAAAAATCTCTATTTTCTTCTATCTTCACCTCCGGATGCCAATCCAACTCCAAAGTGCCTTGTTTCCATCCAAAATGACTACACGACCCCAGCCAACACCTAAAATCCACATATATAACAATTAAGCATCGAATCCAACGAAAGCATAACCAAAATATAATGAACATAGGATATTTATTCATAAAAAATCATAACCAAGATGCTATGCATCAAATATCCCCACACTTGAACCTTTTTCGCCCTTGAAAAAGTTCGCAATGAGATCATAACCGTAGAATTGACCTTCCACTTTATTCTAAACTAGATACTCACGCGCTAAAGCGATTACCGGTATTTCGGTCCGACTAAACCCAACCGCCGAAAACCAAAACCCCTGAACATGCTTTATTCAATTTTTACCAGATATGGGTCCCACATAATGAATTTCGCAACTAGGCCTAATCCTGTCTCAAAGCATGAATCAGCACGGGTCAAACTGGATTAGGGCTTTTCCCACCGCAATTGAATATAATATTTATGATTTGGAGATTATGGAAAGTGAATGGATGGAATGATGGGTGAGCTTGAATTGAATTTATTTATTTAATCCTAAAACTAGGGCGAGTCTTCACCTGACATTACATCTCCCGAGTCCCTATCCCGAGAGGTAGTAAGCCGGCTTTGACCCTCGCACACAAAACCACATCACCCCGATAGATTATCTCCGGAGTCACTATCCCTAGAGGTAGAAAGTAGGATCAGCGAATTTTGTGCACTTTATTCGATTTTTTTTTTTGCATATATAATATTCAAAACAAGCTCAAAATGGATGGATGAATGGGGCACCACTATTTCTCGGATTTATTTTCATAAAAAGATCATAGTGTGCTAGATAATCTCCAAATCATAAACATTTTATTCAATTGAGGTACCTAGCAGCCTATTCAACAGTTTCGGCTTTGCTACTACGCTAAAGGCGGGAACCCACAATATATATTTATTAAGATTTATTTAAGTAGCGAAATCATGATTTTTAAGCTTTTAGAAATCAGCTGGGCCTACCAGCACATCACAAATTAGGCGCGCTTTCAACTTTATTCATTATTTATATTTACAAAAAGAATCAAAACTCCGGTTTTACCTATCGTTTCTCTTTTTGTAGCAGACAATTTTAAGGGCATTTTTGATCAATTTTGAAATTTAAGCGCAAATTAAACGATTTCATGTTTTCTTCAACCGTTTCCCTCCCCACACTTGAATCGTACATCGTCCCTAGTGTACGTGAATGACAAAAATAAGAACAAGGGTGAAGGAAACTGAAACCTCCCTTGAACAAAGATATGCAGCTCTCGACGAATGCCAGAACTACGAGAATGAGTCGCGAGGGGCCAAACAAATCTGAATCGGCAGGAACCACAAATCTCGACCGTAAGTACCAGAAATGGGTCTCGAATGCTCCAAAGCCAAGAATCTAGAGAAACAGCTCTCGACAAACAGGTGCCAGAATGTCACACCCCGGTCAACGGTATCGGGTGTGAACGAGAATGGAATCATAGTCGAGGATACATAGAACAATATCTAATAAATTTAAACTTCATAAAACAATATGTCATTTCAATGGCAGCGGAATGATAGTGGAAATGATAATATCTTACATTTTGGAAAACATAAAGTCTAAATTAATATTAAAACATAAAACGGTTTATTTGGATAGGTTGGGACTATGACTCCAAAAGCAGGTCCGATAGCATGATTAAGCCCCATTTGCATGTCCTCCGAAGGTTTGTTTTAATTACCTAAGAAATCATGAGGTTAAAAAGTCAACATAAAGTTGGTGAGGTTCACAGGTTTATGACTCTACGTTTAAAGTTGGTAAAACAGTTTTAGTATACTTAAATATTACATTGGTTTACTGTTGTTGTTGCATGAACTCACCTGAACCTTGATTTCAAATACTAACGGTTTACCCACCCATAGCATCTCTTGCCCAGAGATGTTAAACAGAGCAGAATAACTGACGTGTACCCCCAGACAATCCGGAGTCAGAACTGGAGCTACCAGTTAGGGCAGGGTTGTCAACCCAAATAGATCTATTCACTAGCTATCATTTCCTACAGAACTAATTGAAATTAATTAATGGTGGGATACGGTTGTACAAACGTTTATAACGATAATGTACCAAATTGGACAATCGGTATGGGAACAAGTAGTCATACGAATAACAGATAAACCATAATATTAAGTAAAAGCATTTATCAGATTTCATGATTTCTCCCCCAAAGTATAAAACAGTTAAAAGAAAAGGGGCCGTGAAACTCACAGATTCAGTAGGTAATCGATAATAAACGGTGTAGTAGCGGTAGCAAGTAATGCCTTAAATAAATAATAAGACATTTGCAGAAGGTCCACAATCATTTGTGTAACATAAGTCACCCAAGTGATACCGATCAAGTCTTGACATTTTAATCCCATTTGTATTCGTCTGAAAACCCGTTAGTTAGTATTTATTATATAAATACTTTCATGATGGTTTATATTTATGTTCAATAAATATAAAGGGTTAAACATTTAGTAGTTTAATCAAGTCCTGAATATTGAGTTAAAAATAATAATGTTTATTATTATTTTCATACGTTCGTATAATTATTTATAAATTAAATAATTATGTGTTTGATTTGTTAATTATGCAAGTTATAATTATTTTTAAATAATTATGATTAACAATACTTGGTGAATAAAACATAGTTTATATCCATTCGTAAATAATTATTAATTAAGAATAATTATTTAAGGTTCTTTTCATTTTGAAACATGAATCGTTTGAAAGTTATATTTTTAAATCACAATGTTTAATCATTTTAATAGTTCGAAATCGTTTAATATTTCATTGACATGAGATATTCATTTCTTTTTTTTTAAATTGTTCTAAAACATTAATTGGCGACACTTGGATTTATAAAAGTTTATCTTTATAAATATAATGAGAAATGTTGTTTAAAAGAAAATCTCTAACGTTTATGTTTTCGCGTATGTCGCCGTGTGGTCCCGGTTTCATTACTACGCAACGTCTATATGTTTTTGATCGTTTTGAGTTTATCAAAATGATTGTAAAAATTTCATTAAGTCTTCCAACATGTAAGACTTTTCTTTATTTTTATAAAAAAATCATTTGTTTTTATAAAAGAAATCCACATTTATTCTTAAAAGACAAATGTTAGATTCTCTTGCCTTTTATTGTATTTTTAAGAAATCTTTAAAGCTTATAATAAATACAAGAATTTATGTCAAATTAATCATTTGACATGAATTTATTCCTTCCATTTTTAGTAATAAAATCTATAAAATTCCTTTTGTCTTGAAGCTTTTATAACACATTTAATGTGTTATATTTTTACTAAAACAAGAATTATTCTCTTTGTTCCATTTTATAAGTTATTAGCCATGTAACTTATATTTAGTTCCTTAAACATTGTTTTATTTGTTTTAGTCATTTATACCATAAGTTACATATGTAACATTCTAGTCATTTAGTCCATGAATTTATCATAAGTATTAACATGTGATATGTTCATTTGTTAACATAACATATTTCATGATTAAATCAACTAACACATTTTGTGTTAGGACATAAATAATAAGCAATCAACTAACATTTTCATGTTAGGACATCCTAAGTAAAAGAACAATCAGCTAACACATTGGTGTTAGGACAATAATTAAATAACAATCACTAACACATTAGTGTTAGGACAAATAAATTAAATGACAATCACTAACACATTGTGTTAGGACAAATTAATCAAATGTAAACATGATACTTTCTTTTGATTTCTCTATGTGTTTCACCCACTCCCATGGCTATATTAAGTTCCAAGAACACCATGGTTGTGTTTAGATCATGAAAGAATTGGGGGTGTAAGAAGAGCGATATTAGATTTATGATTAAGCAAAGTGTAGGTGATTTGTGTTTATTGTCAAGACTTGGTAGTAACTTGGGTGTTTAAGCATGTAGGACAATCATAAGAGGAATGGGTTTAGAAAACTTATAAGGAGTTGAGGCTTGAGAAACCGAGAAGAAGAGGTGGATGGCGGTGGTCCGACGACGGCTCATGGTGGGTTCCGGCGAGTCAGCGGTGACTGATGGGGGCGCCGACGGTGGTTGCTAGGCGGCGGCTCGGTGGGGCTGGGTGGTGGTCGGCCGAAAGTGGGAGGAAGGGAGAGTGAGTGTGGGTTTGTTTGTGGTGTGGTGGTTTGGGTGGATGGTGGGTTCTTCTTATAATCAAAATTGGTTGTATTAACCAATGGTAATAACCTTAATCACACCCTAGAATAGATGTGTTGTCACACTCTCATGGTCTCCCAATTCCACTAACTAGTTACTTGTAGGAGATTTAAATTTTATAAACTTTACTCATGTTTATTAAAATGGTAAAGGTTTTATAAAATATAAAGTGGTTAATGGTGATTAAAAATCATAACTTTTTAGAATATGAAGCAAGTATATTTAATCTAGCAAGGTGGTGATTTTTGTTTTTATAAAAGTTGATGGGCCAAATTTTATAAAAAGATTAGTGGGTTACATTTTATAAAACCTGTGGGCTAAAACAATTAAATAAATTGTTTTACAATTGGCCAAAGCCCAAACGAAATGGGGAGGGGAATCGGGCCCGAGTGTCGGGCTCTCGAGTGGGCCGAGATGGGTTGAGGTGCCGGGTTCGGCCCAAGGCCATTTGGGCCGCGGGTCGGGTTCCGGTTCGGGTCGGTGACTCGGTTAGTCATGTTGAGTCTTCAGGTTTAGTTTCGGGTTCGTCCGAGTTAGTTTGTGCTTATTGGGCCTAACTGGGCCCAATGGGTTTAACGGTTATCTCGTTTGGCTAAGTCTTGACAACGGGACATTTTCATCACATTTTAGGTTCGTAAAATGTTTTAACAGTTTATATCGATTTAGATAAAATATAAAAAGTCAATTTTTATATTTAATTTCTTGTTATTAAAATTCCATAATTAAAATATGAAAACTTTCATATTTGACGGGTATACAAACGCGGGATTTAAATCAGTTATTAGTTAGTTATCGAAACTAATGCAGTTAGTCATAAAATCAAAACATAATGATATTTAAATCAGAAACTCAACGGAGAGAGGTTTGACCTGTTTTGGACGTGGTGTCACACAGAACTGCCTCATCATGTCACTATCAAGCAAAAACATGGAAAAAACATGCCAAAAACATCAACCAGCAAATATAGATAATAAGATCATAGAGTCAACCACAATGTACGCCCAACCCATATACAAAAATACCCGAGTTTGTAAATCAAAGTATGACATAATATAGCAAAATAAGAATACAACTCGGAAAGGGTACAACCAAATCATCACGGCCGCTGGTCGGCTGGTGGAACACCTGGAAGCGGAGGCAATTGGATCTCTGGATCTCTGGAGGCAATCTGTGTAAGCACCTGTGTCATCCAAGTCATGGCTGGTACTAGTGGAGTCAGTTGGGCTATCTAAGCGCCCATCGCATCAATGGTCTGTGTCTGAGCCTGAACGAGCCGAACTAACCGACGAAGCTGGGCCTGAGTGGATGGAGGGCAGGGTCGAGGGACTGGACCCGCTGGTCTCTGATCAGCCTGATATCTCGCTAATGCAGCCCGAACAAAAATCTGCTGGCCGGGCGGTCTTTGATCAACAATCGGTGGAAGTGGCGGGTAGAAAGGGAACTGGACAGGCCCCTCCTGATCAAGCATGTCATCATCATCTGGTGCGGGCTGCTCGTCGCCCGGAAGTCCAACGGCACCCTCCGAAGGGTCAGAAACGGCTCCCATCGGTATCCAGGTGATGGGCCCTCCCTGAGGTGCGAGAATCATACTCATCGAGGATGGCGACGATGGATAATGTGGCGGACCGTGCCGCCGCAACCTGTGTCAGTGCCTGCCTGACAGGGATCTCTGGACGCTCATCAGGCAACACACCAAGGCTCTCGGCTAGTCGCGTGGCATATGCAGCGCCGCAGATACCACCTCGTGAAGAGCATTTTCGGGTCAGTAAAGCAACAAGAGTATGCGCTAGCTGAAAAGGGACACCCTGCAGCAAAGAATGGAGCAATGTAGTATCAATAAGTGTCATCTTCTATGTGCTCTCTTTCCTCGCCGCAATCGTGTGAGCGAGGGTTCTGTGGAGGTAGCGATGAAATGGGTCTCTAATCCATTGGGCCTTCGTGCCCTCTTTTAATTCACCATCACCAATGGAAGGCCACCATAAAGATAGCTCGAGGGCTGAGATATCTGTACGTGCCTCTGTGAAGATATGCAGTGTAGTCTCAACCTCCGTGTATAACCCGACTCTCCAAGGAAACTCTACCAATGATAATCGCCTCTCCACTCCTCCAAGTCAGAATATAATGGCTCGGTCGTACGAATAGTTCGACGGGAGGCCCGCATAATGGATAGTGGAGAAAAACTCCAATGATAGCTCACGGTAGACTGGGCGGTCGATATCAAATATACCCATCCAAGCGCCCGTAGTAAGCTGCTCTGCTCTCCCCGTGGATCCCACTATGTCAAGGAATGGCCAGTCAATAGTCTTGACTGGACGAAACGGAAGATGAAGCAAACGGCGTAAACTCTGATATGCCTTAGAATCACGATGGAAACGCAACCACTCGTGTGCGTGTAGTGGAATATAGGCTGCTCTGGGTGTCGGTGCCTCTCCTAGAACTGGCAATGGCTGCATCAATGGTGGTGGTGGCTGGGGTGCTTCCGCATCCTGAATTTTGCGCTTCCTGGGCTTTTTCCCAGTCTGAGAAGAGTCTCCCTTAGCCATACCTGCACATTTATCAAAAAATACGAGTTAGAACAATGAAAAGCAATAGAAATAATAAGTAAATCGGGTTTCATACGGGTTAAGGCTGAAAAAAATATGGCAAATCAATGAAATTTTGTCGAATGCAAATTGTGGGAATGAAGATTGAGTACCAACAATTTGCATTGACCAAAACCAACCAACCCAAATGGAACCCTAACACAAATCGCGCATTTGTCGTTTATGAAGAAAACGGTTCGTGCTACAAGCCAATGTGAATCAGAAAATAGGGCTGCGAATCACTGGAATGGAGATTGATTACCAACGATTTGCAGCCACTGAACTAGCATGCGCAGTCACAGTTTTACCTAAAATGAGCCGTTCATTTGTCATTTATGAAGGGAACGGCTCGATATAGGCAAAACAAAAGAAAACCCTATGGAAACAAAGCACAAACCACCATTTGTCATTTATGAAGAGATGGTTCGCGCTGAATGATCACAACAGTTTAAAAAACCAGTGTGCGGACGTTTGTTCTAAAGATTATGAAGTGAGTGTCACACAAACTTGAATTCTAAACAATCCTGAGAATTTGTACCGTTCTACGGACCATTGGAATGGAGATTGAATACCACCGGCCTGCATTACGACACAAATCTCGCGAAAATCGGTCAAGTCAAAAAGGGGAGATCCCGAGTGACTAAACACACACGTAGGGCAGTGTACCCATCGTATGCAGAATAGAATCGGTAAATACCCGGATGTCAAATCCAAGGACGCAATGCAGGCTCTTGATATTCGAACTTTGCTAATACTTAACCTAGAATAATTTGGCTTTGAGAAAAAAACAAAGAAACAGATAAGCGAGTAACTAGAAACAACTAAGGAACAAAGCAACAGAATCTAAGAATGAAAATCAGTAATGAGACGGATATCACTTGGATAAGAATCCTCTAAGCATGACTTTGACCTCCAGTATGACTAATCTATATGACAACTACCCTGCAAATGATAACTATCAAGGCAACCTAGACTATAGACACATCCTAGTTACCAAGGTAATCCCAAATAAAAGTCCAGGTAGAAAACTGAATGAAACTGCCTAACTGCCTAGTTGCTTCGGTCAAAGCTAACCAAACACACACGAAACAGGGATCACACAAGGAAGGACTTCCTAAGTAGGCCCTATAACATGAATAAATCTGAATCAAGACCCTAAGAACTTAGGCAATGTTAAACACGAAGTGACAAGTCAAAACCTTACGGTCATAAGCGTTCTAACCAACCAATCAATATCTAGCAACCACCTAATGTGCAAAACGAATCGGTCAACTAAATTTCAACACAAATACATACAAGACCAGCTCCAAATCTGAATCATACAATCATGTAGATGGTCATCGGATCATGCATTAACCTAAAACTATAAAAGTCCAAGATTAACAATGAGAAATTTAACAATTTGGTTGAAGTTCTTCAATCCACATCAAATTACCCACATCATATGATTCAAATAGAAGCTAACAAGGTATATAAGATCATTCAAAGCATCCAATTCAGAATTAATAGGCAATTTCATCAAGTCATAATGAAAAGTCAAACCGAAAAGTCAAAACATGCTTAAAATCATCAAATCCAAGTGATAAAAGGAAATGTAGCCTAACATCATGAATCTAAACATGAAGCAACTCAGATCTGATGTAAACATGTCAAAACAAACAAGATCTAGGAAGAAATCAAGGAAGAATGATGAAACCCAAACCGAAATCTTCACTTTTCTAAGCTTTTCCTTCCAAAATCCTTGCTCCTTTGGCCTTGATCTCTTCAAAATCAATCTCAAAACCCTCGAAATATGTAGACTAGTCGAAATGGGGGAGTGTGTGTGGAGAAAGACGGCCTCCAATCTTTTTGTAGGGGTTTTCAAGGGTTTTTCGTATCTGGCGATCGATGTGGGCCATCTGAGTGTTAATAAATGGTACAAGTGGCCCACATAAGGAGTTTCTGCCCTGCCTGCATGCGGGCCATCTGGGCGTCTGTGTAGCAGGCATGCTGCCTGCATGACCCTGTTGACTGCAGCTTTGACCAGACCATGCGGCCCATCTGAAGAACATAAGAAACAGGCAGAAGGCCCGTATGTCCATCAGAATCACAAAAATCTCTATTTTCTTCTATCTTCACCTCCGGATGCCAATCCAACTCCAAAGTGCCTCGTTTCCATCCAAAATGACTACACGACCCCAGCCAACATCTAAAATCCACATATATAACAATTAAGCATCCAATTCAACCAAAGCATAACCAAAATATAATGAAAATGAGATATTTATTCATCAAAAATCATAACCAATATGCTATGCATCAAGCATCCACACAATGAAGTGGGAATTCTTTGTCAGAAAATATTTGTTCCGAACCTTTGAGTTTGTAAAACCTCTCAGGTTGAACCTTTTCAGCTTTAAAGACATCCTTTTGAACATGCTTCATATTTACCTTCTTCTATTTTTGTTGCTTTTGATCTTGAGAAGTACCAATATCAGTAACTTTCTTTGGAAAAGTAACTTTCTTTGGAAAACCTAAACCTGCATGTTTTCCAGATACCATCTCTTCTGAACTAGATGATTTATGCCCATTCTTTGCAAGACGAGAAAACTCAGTTTTTATTTCTTTAACATCCTTCTAAGCGTAGAAAATTGTCTCATCAATGTCAGTATGAGAACGAATCTTCTCAGTTGAACTAGCTGATTTCTCTTCTTCAGTGGACGAAGACCCAGACACAAACTTTGAAACAATAGGAATTTCATATGTCTTCTCAGCTTTCTTTTTAGTCTTCTTGTTGTCAAACTCTTTTTATCATATTTAGAATCAGAAAACTTCGAATAATCACACTCATCAATCTTTTCTTTCATCACATTGACAACTTCTTTGATAATCACAGGAGGCGGAACTGTCTTTTCAAAAAATTTCTCAAAATTCTCATCTTTGCATAAGAAACTAGCGAATGATTGTGAATTCGTGACATTATTCAGCGTACGATCTGCATCAATTACTCGAATCTTGAGATCAGAAATTTTTTGTTGTGCTTCAGCTAACTCTTTTCAGTAGCAATTAATTTCTTAGCCACACGGTTTGTTTCAGATTTATGCAGTCTTAGATTATCAAGCTCATCAAATAATTCCTTCTTGAGCTTATCTTCATTTCTCTTTTGAATATCAATATTTTCATTTAGCAACTTATTCTCTCGAAGCAACTCCTTCTGATGTTCTAACAATCTTGGGTTATCATTCTGATATCCAACTGCTTTGGCAGCGAGTTCATCAGAAGTCTTGTTAAGAACATCAAGTTTAATCTTTGTTTTCTCAAAAATATCATTAAAATCAGCTTCAGCTTCTTTTGCTTCAGCTTTCCATTTCTCAGATTCTTGTTTCCATTTTTCAGCTTCTTTTGTCAACTCATCGTTCTTTTCAGATAACTTTGCAATTTTCTGTTCAAAATCTTTTTCAACACGTTAAAATTTGAACTCTTTCTCAAGAATTTCACCTTGAACATTTGTAAATTTCTCATTTTGAGATGACAATTCTTGAATTAAACCTTCCAACTTTTTTCTTTTCATCACCCAACTCTTCTATCTTCTTTTTGTAATCAGCAACCAACACCTCATTCTTCTTTATCAAACTTTGAATCTGTTTATCTTTTTGTGAGCAAAATTCACAAATTGACTCATAACCACTTGTTTTAGATTCAGAATCACTCTGGTCAATTGTAACCATAAATGCATGTTGCATCTCAGCTAACTCAGCAGCAAATGAATCTACGGGATTATTATGATTTGCAGTCAAAGCAATAGTATCATTTTCAAACTCTTTCGACCAGTCATATCCTTGACCAAATTGTGAAACTACTTCTTTTGTATCTGAATTATTCGGTGAAGACTTTGATGAGAAACATTCGACTTTGAACATTCACGAGCAATATGTTCAAAATTTTGCTAACATAGCAAGTTTCCAATTAATATCCATCTGTTCAAGATTATCCGGATCTATTTGATCAAAATCTTCTTCAATTAGATTATCTGTTGGCAATCCACCATTCAGCAATCCATAATATGACGATAACAATGTAGAAATCAATGCCAAATGTTCATCAGGTGTTTTTGCAGAATATGTAGTCTGACTTGAATTATCTGGAATGGTAAAATTACACCCTTTTGATGAACTTTCAGAATTTCCTGAACCAAGTCGAGCCATAAATGTTGTAGGAGCTAGATTTGATGAATCAAAACCAAATGATTTAGATTTTGCATTGATGCTTGCAGAATTTTGACCATGGTACAATTCAGGATTTTGCAGTTGAGCTGTACACTTGTTTGAATTTATCATTTCCGTTTCTCGAGCATGCAATTTTCTTGTTAGAGCATGAAATGACAATGATGAAAATCAGACATTTTGAGATAAACTTTTCGGTATTGAAAACTTCGAATGCAAAAACTGAGGTTTTAGAAATGGATTTTGGGGGTCGAACCGGAGGGTACTGGCTGTAAGGAAAGTAAAAGTGTATATCTCTCCGAGACGGTCGTTTTGGCTGGTATTGGGTTCCGTAACTCAAAATAGAACTCAAGTTACGTCAGTTTTAGTGAACGCTGCTTTTCTGCCAGCGAACCAAAAATCCTTTCAGCGAACCAATCGTTTGACTAGCGAACCAAAATCTTTGACCGAACTGAACCAATCTAGACGAACCAAAAACTCAGTGAACCAAATTATCAGCGAACCAAGATTCTTAGCGAACCAAAATAAGTTCAGCGAACCATATGTCCTGGCGAACCGATGGTTCGTCGTAACTGCTCCGGACCAACGATGAAGATCAACTAGCGAACCAACATGAAGATTGCCTAGCGAACCAATGAACTCATCCAGCGAACCAATAACATCATCCAGCAAACCAACAAAATCATCTGGTGAACCAGTAAACTCAACCGGTGAACCAACACTGTTTCGACTGATTTTTGCAAATTTGGACGTTTTGAATTATGAATTGCAGCAGTAGGCAACGAAAATCCACTAAGAAAATTTAGAAGTCAAATTTAAGACCTGATGTGTTTGAAACGTACCTAAAAATAACTATTGAACCTAGACCTAACCTAGACCTAGACACACCTAAATTTTACCGAAACTACCTAAACTAGACCGAACCCTAAGGCAAGTGTACCTGTCGGATTATAGTAAAGCTAAGGTAAGACCGGGAATATCGAACCCTAGAGACACTCTATAGACCAAATTAACCTAGGACCTAGGAAATGGAAATCTTGAGAATTGAATTTGGGTTTTTTATTTGATGACTTAAATTAACTAACTTAACTAACAACTACCAACCGAAGACAGGAAAACCTTGGGAAAATCATAATAGAGAAAAGTATCACCTAGACCCGGAATCCTACTTAATACCTACGACTTCACTCAGTTTTGACCGATCTGATGGTGGCTAGTTCACCTATTAAGTCCTTCCTAACTAACACTTCTAACGCCCGAACAGGATTTCACCTTTTGAGTACATCATACCTCAACTAAACCTAACCACCCTCGAACCTAATCTCAGGCAACCTAGGCTTGTAGGAGCTACCAACAATTACCATGAATGACATGGAATAACAAGTTGACCAATTTCCTAGGACACTTCCTTTTGAGACAATGTAACCCTAGTTCTTTAACCAACCCAATTACCCGACAATTCTTTACCTTTTGAGTCTCAGAAGATGTAGAGACCATAATTGTGAGGCTTTTGCATTAGAAAGTCTTTTGGGCTAGTTTAATTGTAATTGGGTTAAAACATGTAAATGGGTTGTGTGGGCTTGTGTTTGGTCGAATTAGGGGCCCTTTAGACCGATTTTTGTAGCTTGCTTACCAAGAATAAGCTTTCCTATATAAGGATAGCTAGTCTAGAGGTTTAGGGTTGCTTCTATTTTTTGATGTTTTTGGTGTGCTTTGCGGATCAAGGTGTACCGAAATTCTCACAAAGAATTTCGGCTTTCAAGGTGTAGTAATCAAATCTAGTTCAAGCATTCTCAATCGGTTTGTGTTTCTTAATTGTTTTCTTACATTCATTGTTGATTTTCGATTTTACTTTAATCATCTCTAGTCACCGGATTCCGCACGGTGACTATAGACTTTGATATCGTGTGAGGGGTTGAATTGATCCTTACAATTGGTATCAGAGCCAAGAAACGCAAGTTTCAAGGCTCTCGCGATATCCGATTCAAGTTTTTGGGAACTAACGGTTTGAGTTTTGTGGTGTTTTTCAGCATTAGCACAGTTCGGAAGTGACTTTTGCAGGTTTCAAATCAAGACAGAAGAGTTTGTGGAGCTGCCGTCGTGTTCCAGTGGCTTTTTGACCGTGTTTAGAGACTTTTCGATCGGCCTCTTGGAGCATTAACGAACCAAGTGAATCAGGCTTTTATCACCCCAAGCAACTGCAACTCCTAGCAACTCTAATCTGATGGGTTTTCTTACACAAGCCACTGGGTGTAGCTCATCTGGACCATCTAACATTGTCTCTATGGATATGAATAATCTAACCAGAGACCCCAGTTTTGCTTTTGGTGTAGGTATCATGAGTTGCTATCAGGCACTCGTTGCAGGATCTCTACTACCCACTGATCTAACTCCAGATGATGTAAATCAAGTTAAGCCAGAAGACCTGGAGCATATGGAAATTTCCTATCAGAAGGGAATGTCAGCCTTAAGGGCTAAGCATTCATGGCCAAGACAAGGAAGAAGGATTGGAACGAGGAAAAGGGATAAAACTGAGCTTCAACAAGGCAAACCTGCGGTGCTACAACTACAATGAGTATGGGCATTATGCAAGAGAATGCACCAAGCCAGAAGTTGAGAGAGATGTCGGAACTGAGAATAGAAATGAAGGTGTGAGAAAAGAGACAGGGAAGAATGATAGGGCACTGGTGGTTCAGCACACGTCAGGTTATGATTGGACTACTCAAGTGGAGGATTTGAGTCTGACACTTGACCATGTGGCCCTCCTTGTAGAAGAAGATGCTCAGAATGGAGCTGCTGAAGTCTGTCATCATGCTTTCATGACAGATGTCACTCCAGGTTCTCAAGCCAGCAGTAATGAGGTATGCTCGAACTCTAAATGTCAAACTATGCTTAATGAATGTAAAGATTGGGAATGTACGTTCACTAATAAAACCCTAAATCACGAGTCTACTGCTAGAGATCTTGGGGAGTATAAAGATAAGAGTAGGCTATTCAGAGAAAAACTTGAAGCAGCTAAGTTAGATATTAGAAGTCTTCAAAATCAACTTAGTGATAAAACTGCAGGTCTTAGAATTGCTAACAATCTGGTTGACAGTATAACCAAGGAAGTAGAGGAGCTTAAAGCCAACTTAGGAACCTCTCAAAACAAAATTGAGCAAAATGACAAAATTATGTCTGAAATGTTAAAAGCGAGCTCTCTGTTTTTTAATACTGATGCTAGAATGCGTCATGTTAAGGGGCATTCAGGTCTAGGTTTTGGTATTCATGACAACAATGAAAAATCCATGCACTCTGTCCCAATGACTTTAATGCATGAGCTGATTCCTGATCATGAAATCTCTAAGACCACTCTAGAAGTTAAGGCAGAGATTGATAGAAAACTTGTTGCATGCCCTATTAAAATATATGCTCCTGTTTCTAATACTACTGACAATTCTACTTGTTGTGCAGATAAAGGTAATAAAGAAGCAGGGGTAGTGAATTGCAAGGAGTCCCCTAAGAGTCCCATGAAGTCTCATTATGATGATTTTTATAAAAAATTTGATTTTGAGAAACTTAAACCTTCTGTTAAGCCAGAGTCAAAAACTTCAGAGTCTGTTTTGTGTGATAAACCTTCCGAATGTGGTGTGTTTACTTTTGGTAAATGTGATGATAAACCTGTGAAACCCTTAAGAACTGTTAAAATTTTAAGAAGGGGTAAGGGACCACAGGTTTCTGGTCCCAAATCCACAGGTGATGTGAAATTTTCTGAGGATAAGATTGATAATCCTGTCCAAAATGTGCAGAAAGTACGGGACACCAGACCCCATGATTTTGTCCCATACCCAGAAGTTAACTCTGCATATGACCAATTTAAGCCTATACAGCGGGAGTACATTTTGACCACAAAGCCAAATGGTAAGGCCCTTTGGATCCACAAAAATTGTTCAAAACCAACCTGGATATCCACAGGGCGTAACCAACAACAGGCTCCCGTGTATCCAAAGAAACAGTCTTGTCATGTGTGCGATAGACCAGGACACATGGCAAGAAACTGTGTGCACCGCCCTTATGAACCTTATTATCCTAAGAAGGTCCAGCAGAAGATTGTCCCACTAGGCCAAACACCGGTTGTCCCAAAACAAAAATCTGGACCTTCAAACTCAAAGGACTGCACCTTCAAACCGAAAGGTGCAACAGGCAGTACCCCAACGTCCAAGGGTACTCGAAGTGATTCTAAAGCCCAAACTACAGAAACAAGAATCAAAACCTGTGAAAAATAAAGTGAGTCAAAATGCTAAAAAAACTACAAAGCACTCTAAAATTTTGTCTTAACCTGCTGGGGTCCCAAGAAAGGCTAAACCTTCAAAATCTGTCTCTCACCCCAAGCAGGTTACTTTTCAAAATCTCCCATGCATTAAAAACCAGTAGGACTTTCAAAATTAACCAATTGGTGGGATGATGATAGGTGGAATGTTTCAAAAGTTGTAAACCTGTCTTTCAAACCTACTAGAGTGTATAAGAAACACTCCAAACAATTTCAAGAAAAAAGAGTTCAACGTCTTAATAATAATCCACCAAGAGAATCACAGGTGTTTGGGAAAGAAAATTACCAACCCAGAGATGTCAACAACAAGGACATTCTCGGTCCACACAAGGACAGACCAACCTCACCCAGACCAGTTAAGGCCTGGGTACCCAAATCTAACTGACCTCCTTTGAATGCAGGAACAACCAAGGATGATTGTTAACAACCTTTGGTATGTTGACAGTGGTTGTTCCAGGCATATGACAGGCGACATTTCCCTACTACAAGACATAGAAAATTTTGATGGAGGATATGTATCGTTCGCCGGAGGAGTAGGAGGTTTTATCAGTCAGAAAGGAACAGTCGGAAATGGATGTCTCGGCTTCCACGACGTCAATTATGTCGAGCAATTGAAACACAGCCTGTTAAGTGTTTCACAGATATGTGATAGGGAGTATCCAGTTCTCTTCAACAACAGAATGTCTCATTCTCAAACCTGGATACTCCATCCCTGATGATTGGGTGTTGATGAGAACACCAAGATATGGTAATTCATATGTTGATGATTGGGTGTTGATGGGTGTTGATGAAGAATTTGAATCGTCTTGCAAGAGGAGGACTTGTCAAAGACTCCCGATTAAAGAATTCGTGCTCAAAGAAAAATGTGTGGCATGTGCTAAGGGGAAGTAGCACAAATGCCCACACAAGCCAAAGATGGTTAGCAGAATCTCTTCTGTACTGGAGCTGCTACACATGGACCTCTTTGGTCCAGTCAGTATGTCAAGCCTTAACCGATGTGTATTATGTTTAGTTATTACTGATGATTTTCCTCGTTTCACATGGGTGTTCTTTTTGCCCAAGAAAAGTGATGTTGCAGGTATACTTATTGCATTCATCAAACTTATTGAAAACAAGTTGAATCTGAAGGTGAAGTCCATCAGAAGTGATAATGGGACGGAGTTCAAAAATCATGTCATTGACGAATTCTATGCTGCGAAAGGAATTGAACATCAGTATAGTGCTCCCTACACTCCTCAGCAGAATGGCGTAGCAGAACGGCGCAACAGGTTGTTAATCGAAGATGCTCGTACTATGTTGTGTGATTCTAAGCTACCTACCATGTTTTGGGCAGAGGCAGTCAACATTGCTTGCTACGTCCAGAACAGAGTGCTCATCAATAAGCGGCACCAGAAGATCCCTTATGAATTAATCTATCGTGACAAGCCCAGAATTGGGCATCTTCGGGCTTTTGAGTGTCTTTGCACTGTTTTAGTTGATTTACCAAAGTTTGCTGCTAAATCTGATGAATGTTATTTTGTAGGTTACTCTGCCAGCTCTGCCTACAGGGTGTTCAACAAAACAACTGGGATTGTGATGGAGTCCACTAATGTGGATTGGTTAGAAGAAAATCCATTAGATGGTGGAGTTTGTCCTCCTCAAGATTTTGACTACAATCAATTCTTCCTTCCGTTAGGATTGGAACCAGTCTTAGCCGAAGAAAGTTTTTACGACATAATCTCAGGACCATCAATAACACACTCCATTACAAAAGCTCCAGTACAGACACTTGATACTGCCCCTGAAACAGATCCTACACATATACAGGAAACAACTACTACAAAGAGTGACCCTGAGGCAGACAACAACACTGGAACAGACACTGATCTAACACAGGGAGCTGATGCAGAGGGAGGGGCTGAAACAATTGACGAACCAGATCAAACAAATCTACCTCCCATAATTCCCTTTCAAGTCGTCGCAGAAACTAGGATCCATAAATATCACCCCCTGGACAACATCATTGGTCCGTTAGCATCTGGGGTGGTAACAAGAAGCCGATCAGGGGACATCAATCATTGCATGTATTCATGTTTCATATCTCAAATTGAACCTCCCAACATTACTATGGCTTTGAAAGATCCTAGTTGGGTAGAAGCCATGCATGAAGAACTGAATCAATTCTCACGGCTTCAAGTTTGGAGGCTAGTAGAGAGGCCTGCTGACAAAAAGGTCATCACAACTCGATGGATTTACAATAACAAAAAGGATGACAATGGCATTATTGTCAGAAACAAGGCCAGGCTGGTGGTTCAAGGCCACAAACAGATTCAAGGGTGGATTATGATGAAGTGTACGCGCCAGTTGCTCGAGTGGACGCCATAAGAGTCTTTTTGTCCTACGCATCCTACATGAATTTCACTGTCTACCAATTGGACGTGAAAACTGCTTTTCTGTATGCTGATATGGATGAAGAAGTGTATGTTACTCAGCCTCCAGGGTTCATCGATGATGAACACCCTTATCATGTGTACAAGCTAGACAAAGCCTTATATGGCTTACACAAGGCCCCTCGGTCGTGGTATAAAACTTTAACAGATCACCTGCTAGCTCATGGGTACACAAGAGGAATCGTAGATCAAACATTATTCAGAAAGGAGGTTGAGAATGACATAATCATGGTACAAGTCTATGTAGACGACATCATCTTTGGGTCCACAAATGAAGACTTGTTTAAAGAGTTTGAGACCATGATGCGGACGAAATTTGAGATGATTCAGATGGGCGAGATGGAATTTTTTCTCATATTGCAAGTGAAGCAGAGTGACAGCGGAATACTTATCCACCAGGCCAAATATGTCACAAAGATTCTGGAGAAATTCAAGTGGTAGATTCGAAGCCGGTCTCCACACCCATGGCGGCCAGGCCTGCACTTACCAGAGATCCAGATGGCCAACTAGTGAGCGAGCTCATGTACCGGTCTATGATCGGGTCACTGATGTATTTGACCGCCAGCCACCCAGATATCATGCTCGCAGTGTGCCAATGCGCACGTTACCAGGCTAATCCTAAACTCTCCCATCTTTCTGCTGTTAAACGTATTTTTAAATATTTGAAGGGTCGGCCACGGCTGGGCCTCTGGTACCCTAAAGAGTCAGGTTTTAATCTGTATGCTTTCACTAACAGTGATTATGGTGGTAATGAGCTTGACAGGAAATCCACATCTGCCGGAGCTTAATTTTTAGGTGACAGGCTGGTAGCATGGCAAACCAAGAAGCAGCACACGGTGTCCTAGTCGACAGCCAAAGTGGAATACGTGGCTGCATCTGCTTGCTGCTCACAAGTGGTATGGTTGCAGCATCAGCTGGGAGATTACAGTTTGAATTTCTTTGATACTCCCATTTTCTGTTATAACAATGCTGCATTGCAAATTGTTAAAAATCTTGTGCAGCACTCAAAAACCAAACACATTAACATAAAAACGCATTTCATTCGGTACTGCTATGAACGCATGCTCATTCATCTAGAACGGGTGGGGTCGGATGACAAGGTAGCGGATATGTTCACAAAACCCCTTCCCAGTGCCAATTTTGAAATGTGTCTCAAAGGCCTCCGGATGATAGCCTCTGATGAGTAATCTGGAAACTGTTTTCATGTCCTTGTTTATATATTTAAAAAAAATGTTTTCTTTATTGTCTTATAAAAAAAAATCTAAAAGCAAGGGGAAGATATAAAATATACATCTGATGTTTTCCTCTAAATTGTGTGCATTTAAATTTTTTTACTGGTTTTGGTTGACAAGGGAGGGAAGCGATTTAAATTTCCAGGTGTTTGCTGACTGACACGTGTAAGGTGGATGTGAAAAACTGTGATTCATGGCCGATATGCTTGGTAGGCTCAGCTGTCAATCAATCAAAAGGTATGTTTTATCACAACACTTGAAGATAAAGTATGATGCTTGAAGGGAAATACACACTTGGGTAAGTACAATTTCTATTTGACTCCCATTCCCTCTGCTTTGCGTAAGCAATGACCTGGGAATGTTGTACGTGAGTCAGGACTCCCCCGTTCTACGAAAGCAGATACCTGGAACCTCCCTGATCCACGTACAGTTAAGATCACATTGTACATACATTATAAACCCAAAAGATACCAATGTACACAACCAAAAGAGACCCTCAAGTGTCCAAAACCCTCAGCCTTTGTCACTGATGAGAGCATTACTAAAAGTGTTTCAAAAATTCAGTTGACTATGTATACTATCCAGCAAAACCTCCGTGATCTATTCTTTCTTTTCTCAACCCAGTCTGGAGCAAGATGTTAGGCTTAAGGAAAGGTGTCGTGAAAAATTTTGTACGGAAACTAGGTGTACTTGATAGAGTGTACAAATCATACCTAGGATGTATGTGTCTGATCTGGATAGATTTTCATAATTAATAAACCTTAAAATATAAATTGAAGAGCTGAAAGCCCAGAATGCAGCCCAAAGTGAGATTATTGGAGATTTAATGATATCCAAAAGGTCCACAATACTGAGTTGGAGAATCAAAAGAAGATAAATCAAGAGTTTACCAGGCAACTCAGAGAATTACACAAGCTGATCAGGCAGCTTAATTCTGATAACTCAAGCAAGACAAACCCCGGGAAAGATGACAAGAGTGATCCGGGAAATAAAGAAGGTGGTTCAAGTGCCGGTGGTTCTTCACAATCACCAGTGTTTGACTTTGAAGCAGATATCCCTGAAGCATCTGGCCCAGTCCTACCCGAAGCCACTGATGAAGATAAAGATACAAGGGATAGAGACTACATGATTGTACCTGCTTCCGAGTTTGATGGAGGTTGGGAGGCTCAGACGTTTGCTTATCCTCCTGAAAGGTACTTAGTCCAGCTGGGAGATCATTATCATGATAAAAGGGGAATCACTGCAGAAATCAAAGCCTGGATGTTTGATGGTGAAAAGAATATGTTTTTTTTGTGCGGAGGAAGGGTCAATATCCATTGGAATACTATAAATGCTGAACCCAGTTTTACTCCTAGACTAATGTGGATCTAACCATGCTTTACAAGGCACCTTTCTCAAACCCATCACAGAATGAGCAGGCTAAGTATTTTTAGAAGTAGTTGGAAAATGCAGTGCGTAGCAAGTTCAAGAGATTTGAAGATTTTCCTCACAAAAAATCATATGTTAAGAAATACAGGGATGTATTCAAGTGGGATGGAAAGAAGAGTGTTCCTGGAAAGGAGAATATCACAGGAAAGAAGTTCACTAATGTTTTGTATCCGCCGACTGAGAAGACTAAAACTATACCCCTGCCAATGAGACATCCTGAAGATTGTTTACATGACTTCCAAACTTGGGCATACAGTGATTACTTTGGAGAATCAAAAATCCTTTGCAAATCAACGACGATGAGTGTTATGGAAGTACATGACTTGATGTGGTTTCATAAGAAAGATATATTGGTACTGTCGAAGCATCGTATTGAAAGCAACAACGATACTGAAGAATATGCTAAATGATATACACTAGTTGTGGCAGAAATTGTTGCAAAGGAACTATGGTATGATCTGGCTACAGTGCATCTGTCGAAGAAGTTCCGAATGTGAATGCGGTCTAATGCTAAAGCCTAGGGGAAGATTGTAGAGACCATAATTGTGAGGCTTTTGCATTAGAAAGTCTTTTGGGCTAGCTTAATTGTAATTGGGTTAAAACATGCAAATGGGTTGTGTGGGCTTGTGTTTGGTCGAATTAGGGGCCCTTTAGGCCGATTTTTGTAGCTTGTTTACCAAGCATAAGATTTCCTATATAAGGATAGCTAGTCTAGAGGTTTAGGGTTGCTTCTATTTTTTTGGTGTTTTTAGTGTGCTTTACGGATCAAGGTGTACCGAAATTCTCACAAAGAATTTCGGCTTTCAAGGTGTAGTAATCGAATCTAGTTCAAGCATTCTCAATCGGTTTGTGTTTCTAAATTGTTTTCTTACATTCATTGTTGATTTTCGATTTTACTTGAATCATCTCTAGTCACCGGATTCCGCACGGTGACTATAGACTTTGATATCGCGTGAGGGGTTGAATTGATCCTTACAGAAGAGGCAACACAATGCAAACAAATCATCAATCAACAATCAATGCAGTAGTTCAAGAAAACCCTAAACTACTCTTTAGCAAATAACCCTAAAGTTAACTACTTTAGATAATCTACCTAAACCGAAAGATATTCGCGGGTAAATCATGCATCAACAATCAACTAACAATCTGATCTCAACACACATAAGCATAAATCATGGCAATTACTGGAATTTAATAGAAGTGTAACATCAATCAATCAATCAAGAATCGAGTAATATCATAAATACTAAGAATTCATCCAATTAGGTCTAGGCAATACAAATTACTTAGCCTATAATCATGTTAATGTCTATAATAATAGTAAAAATCTGGTCTTTGACAGAAAATATGGTTAAGTATGAGAAACGAAAAGAATTTAGAAGAAAACCCGGTAAACTGATGATGATTCGTGTTGAAGAATTGATCCACCAATGCTTCCTCCTTAGTCCTTAGCCTTCTATGCTTTTAAGTCCAAAATCGCCTCTGAGTTCCTCTGAAAGTCATAGAATGTCGAATACAAACCCTAAGATCGAATTTATATCGAACTGGCTAAGTTTGCGGAAAAACACCCTCCAAGCGTATCGCTTGGAGGTCTAGAAGTGGCAGGCGATACGCCTAGGCCCTATGTACGACAAAATAGTCGGTCAAACCGACTTAAGGCTCCCGTTGACCTTTCTGGCTCCACGCGTATCACGCGACACTGGTGAGGTCCCAGGCGATACGCCTGGACAGATTTTCAGTCTCTTCTCTTCTTTTCTTCTTCTAACTTCTGACTTTCTCTCGGACCACGGGACTTTATTAGAAACCTACAAAAACATATAAAAAACAACACAAATAAGAAAAACTCAAGGACCCAACTTAAACAAAAACAACTAAAACTAATAAAAACTGACTCAAATTGACTCAAATATATACATAAAAGACATTGGAAATGAGATGTGTTTGCAACACATCAAACATCCCCACACTAACTCTTTTTTCGTCCTCGAAAAATATTGCAATGGAATCATAACCAGGACCTTGATTTCTAACAACTCACAATTTCATCAATTTTTATTTACATATATTACTTACATCCCGGTAGCGATTATCGATATTTCGATCCGACTAAACCTAACCACCGACCTTTGAGCCCCCAAGGTGTTCATGATTTACCGAATATATTTCAGTCTGCCTATGTGTCCGACTCTAGAAAGATCAAGTTCAACCTAATCCCGAGTCATATTCAGTCCAAGTAAGGGTTACTAAAGATTTAATTTTTAGATTTTCACCACCCCCCATAAATTAGATACTAAGATGTCCAAAGAATGATGGAATTTAATGGAATGCAAACTTTTGAGCATTTATTTTCTAATCTACTGTATAATATATATTTTTTTTCTTTTTCTTTTTCTATTTTTTCATTTTTTCATATATATATATATATATATATATATATATATTTTCTTTTTTTAATTGGTCAATTTTAATTAAGATTACCAATAAGCATCATCAGAGGCATTCTTTGCGAGATACTATCCCCAAAATCATACGTGAGTATTTTGCCCGCGAGATCCAGAACATCATCAGAGGCACTCACCACGGGATACTATCCTTAGTTTGTACATGAGTATTTTGTCCCTTCACTCTAAAGTATTAACCACTTTATTACCTAATATGCTCATGATGAAAAAATGGGGCGCCACCGCATTGGTGTGCCAGGTTATTCTAAGGACATAGAAGTATCTAGCCTAAAGTTGTCTCTTTCCTTCTAATCATCAGTTTCAGTATTCTTATCACTCCTAAAATGGGAACCCACTAACAGACTGATTAATTACATATTTATACAACAAATAAACATAATGGGATAATTAAGCTTTACTAAGTCAGCCGGGCCTACCAATACATCCCTAACCAAGAATGCTTTCAACTTTTATTTATTTATATAACATTTAAGCACAAAATTAGAAAACCAAATCCTGATTGTACTATCATTTTCCATTTAAGTGCAGCCAGATTCTCAGACATTTTTGAACAATATTTTTCAATTTTTTTTATAAACTAAATTAAAACACACTAAAATAAAAATAAGAAGCAAGGATTCCCATCCCCATACTTGGACAACACATTGCCCTCAATGTGGAATGGAAATAAAACAAAGCAGAAATAAAAAATAAACACACGAACGCTAAAAATGAAAATGCAAACGAAAAATAAAAAATAAAAAGAAAAATTGGAACAAACTCCTCTGATTATTAATTTTGATGAGTGACAGGCGAGCTCGTATCCGCAGGTCCTCCATTGTATTCCATAATTATCATAAAGCGCGAATATCCTTGGACCTGTAAACCGACAAGACAAAAACACAAACGACTCGACTCGACCAAAACGTAAGTAACGAATACGAAAATAAAAATCACAAAACCATAAACTAAGGACAAAATAAAATAAAATTAAAAATTAAGTTGAAATGGTGTTTACCTGGAAAAGCGAGAACTCACAAACCGAAAAAAACAGAAGTTTAAATATTGAAAAACCTTCATGGTTGCCAACCCCCTCGCGTATCGCGAGGGGTACCCTGCTCAACTCTCGCGTACCGCGAGAACGTTAAAGAATCGGCGGGTTGCTACTCCCAAGGCGTATCGCCTACCACCTGCCACCTTCCAGGCGATACGCCTGGAACTCATTTTCCAGAGACTTTTCTGACTTTTTCCTTGAAAATATTCTATCTCTTTTGCTCTCCACTCCAGGTCCCTTGGTCGAAATTTCCAGCTAAACCTGCACTCAAGACCTGCAAAACACAACCGGAAATCCTCGTCTAACTTTTCCTATATCTCGAGTCTCCTGAATCACCTGCAAACACCGAAAAACAAAAAAACGAACAGACGCAAAAGGCACAAAAACCAAAATTTATAGAAAATTAAAAACCACAATTACAAAATATACAACCCGGACACTTAGTCATTTAGCTCAAAACATCAAAACAACCTCCCAAACCATCCAGAGGCTTTGATTTCACATCTTTAACCATAAAATTACCGGTTTTCACCCGGTTTCTATCTATCCTACCCTCAACTAACTTCCTAGTCCTCAAAGCAACCAAATTTAGTAACTCCAACAACATTTAAACCTTCCAATGCTTAAATCGACCCGGTAGAAACTTAATTTTTCCTAGAAAACTCAAAGCCGGGTCACTTTCACTAACAACCACCTCTAATCTCCCCACACTTGGCCTAAACTCTATACCATCACTCAAAACACCTAGATCACCAAGTGTGGCTTTCTTACAACTACTCTCAACCATCCACTTTTCTCCAGTCAATAATTCATCCTCGGGTTCTACTAACGGGTCACTATCACTACATTGTTCAACCAAGAATTCTAACCCCCCAGGATCTTCCCCACACTTATCCTCTATCACAACCTCATCCTTAAATTCTTCATCCACACTTTCAACTACCTCACTGGGTTTCACTAATGGGTCAAAAATGTCAACTTCCTCAATCAAACCCCCAGTGTTCTCCCCACACTCATTTTTCTCAATCTCCTCATCCTCTAACCGATTACCTACCACCACTAGATCTATGAACGACATCAAAGTTCCTATCAAGCATACCGATTTGGTGCCACTATCCTCATGTCTACCTACCTTAAACATGACACTTTCATTATCAACCCTTAAAGTTATAGTACCCTCAAAAACATCCACTAAAGCACGGGCAGTCCTAAGAAAGGGCCTACCTAGAATTAAAGGGAAACTAGGGTCATAATCACTATCAACTACCACAAAGTCTATATGGAACAAAAAGTTATCAACTTTCACCAGTACATTTTCCACTATACCTTTGGGTCTAACAATGGATTTGTCAGCTAAAGATATGTTCATGAAAGTAGGGGCTAACTCTCCTAAACCTAAGTGCTCAAAAACAAAATAAGGCATGACATTTATCGAGGCACCTAGATCAGCTAAAGCATAAGTAACATAAGAACTACCAAAAATGCAAGGAATTGAAAAAAATCCCCGGATCGTTTAATTTCTTGGGTAATTTAATCTGGAACACGGCCAAACAATTCACATCAAGAGTTATATTAGATAACGCTTCAAATATCTTTCAAAAACTTTGCATACTTAGGCATTTTATTTATAACTTCAAAATATGGTAATGTAATTTTAAGCTGCCTAAGAATATCAAGAAACTGACCGTACTCTTATGCATATTTCTATTGAATTAGACGTTCAGGATACGACACACGCTTCAAATCTTTTGCTGTAATCTGTTGAGGTACAAATCTGACCCTCTTCTTCTCCTTCGCCGCCTCCCACTTCAACGGCTTCTCTCCAGCCGGCGGCTTCTTCACAACATCAGCCTCGACGTTTGGTGCGGTACTTGCTGGCGTCACGCTCTCATGCACCCTCCCGTCAGGCGTTTCTAGCTCGATCTCCTCATCAACCGGCTCCTCCTCAACTACCGCCGGTGATGGACTCTGCAGATCTCTCCCGCTCCTAGTAGTAATGGCATTAACATTGGCATTGGGGTTTTTGTACGTGCTACCAGAAAACTGACCCCCGCGGGAATTTAGCTCCTCCAGCTACTTCGCAATATCTCCTACCAAACGCTGCAAATCCAAGAATGAAGCTTGTTGATTTCTCAGTAACGTGTCATGCTCCATCAGCTTCTTTTGTGTAGCCTCATCTCGCGTCACTATCTGCTGCAGGATCTGGGTCTGGTTAGCTATAAGCTCCCTCATCACCTTAAAACTAGACCCGTCATCTCCTCCACCATAGTTATTCCTCGGTGGAAAACCAGGTGGGTTTCCTCCCTCTCGCCATCCTGATTTCTGGCCACTCCTCCACCCGGACTGGAAAGTTTTACCGAACTGGTTTCGGTTTCCAATATAGTCGACTTGCTCAGCGGGAGCAAGCGGGCAGTCTCGGGTATCGTGGTGCCTCTACACAACTCACATTTGGCTTTGATATAAAGTTTGATTTCTTCTAAAGCCCTATAGATGTTCTCTAACTCCTTAGGCGTCATGGTCTCTGAGCCAATGTGGCTGACACTCCGGGTAGATGTAGAAGGTGCAAGTGATCTAGTCGGGGCCAAGGTGGCTCTCCGATCTTCGGGTGTCTGCTGTTCAGCTAGTGCGAAGCTCTCAAAAAGTGATTTGCATTCATCAACGGTGAGCTTCTTCATCATATGCCCTCCAACCGAAATGTTGAACTCCTTCTGAACAGAATATGGAAGTCCATTGTAGAACTTTTTTATGATCGCCCAGTCCATCAACCCGTGTTGCGGACATTTGCTCAGAAGGGTGTTGAATTGTTCATAAGCGACCAAATAAGGCTCATCGGGGTCCATTCGAAAGGAGTGGATTTCCTCTCGAGTACGTGCAGCCTTGGCTGGAGGATGATATTTTTTCTGGAATTTTAACTTCAGATCGTCCCAGGTGGTGATCGAATTAGGCGGAAGCGTCTCGAGCCACTCGGCGGCTCGAGCGGTAAGGGAGAATGGAAACAGACGTAGATATATAGTATCGTTCGTGACTCTCGTGAGTCCGACGTATTGCAGATACGAATAAAGCGCAAGAAATACATCGGTGCATCTTCGTCTTCACATCCATGGAACTGGATGGAATTTGTGAGCGCATTAATGATGTGAGACGGAACTTGCCAATTGGTGGTGTTAGCAATATTGGGTTGGGCGATGGCAAACCGAGTGTCATTAACTCCGGCGCTGGCCTGCTCGTGGACGGTGCGACGGGCCGCCATGGTGGTGAGATCAGGAAATGGAATGGGTTTAGTGTCGCGTGGGACGTGTGTGGAAGAAGTGGACGGTTTCGAATGAGTGGTGGAGAGAATGAACGCCTCGAGTTCCGTGCGAAGTACGCGAAACCGTTCACGAATGTCCTTATCGGGATCAGAAAGCAGCATAAGTTCAGACGGACCTTGTGAACGGGTGTGTGGCATAAAACGGAAGAAAGACAAAAATAAAAATTAGAAAAAATAAACTCCTAAAAATCTATACTCGAAAGCAGAAAATCCTAAGACTCTAGACACAGAAAAACCTAAAAGACACAAAATTTCCTAACAACGACCGAAGTTAATCTTGCTATTGCCAAGTGTCCTCGGCAACGGCGCAAAAAACTTGATGTGTTCGGAACGTACCTAAAAATAACTATTGAACCTAGACCTAACCTAGACCTAGACACACTTAAATTTTACCGAAACTACCTAAACTAGACCAAACCCTAAGGCAAGTGTACCTGTCGGATTATAGTAAAGCTAAGGTAAGACCGGGAATATCGAACCCTGGAAACACTCTATAGACCAAATTAACCTAGGACCTAGGAAATGGAAATACTGAGAATTGAATTTGGGTTTTTTATTTGATGACTTAAATTAACTAATTTAACTAACAACTACCAACCGAAGACAGGAAAACCTTGGAAAAATCAGAATAGAGAAAAGTATCACCTAGACCCGAAATCCTACTTAATACCTACAACTTCACTTAGTTTTGACCGATCTGATGGTGGCTAGTTCACCTTTTAAGTCCTTCCTAACTAACACATCTAACGCCGGAACAAGAGTTCACATTTGAGTACGTCCTACCTCAACTAAACCTAACCACCCTCGAACCTAATCTCAGGCACCCTAGGCTAGCAGGAGCTACCAACAATTACCATGAATGACACGGAATAACAAGTTGACCAATTTCCTAGGACACTTCCTTTTGAGACAATGTAACCCTAGTTCTTTAACCAACCCAATTACCCGACAATTCTTTACCTTTTGAGTTTCAGAAGAGGCAACACATTGCAAACAAATCATCAATCAACAATCAATGCAATAGTTCAAGAAAACCCTAAACTACTCTTTAGCAATTAACCCTAAAGTTAACTACTTTAGATAATCTGCCTAAACCGAAAGGCATTCGCGGGTAAATAATGCATCAACAATCAACTAACAATCTGATCTCAACACACATAAGCATCAACCATGGCAATTACTAGAATTTAATAGAAGTGTAACATCAATCAATAAATCAAGAACCGAGTAAAATCATAAATACTAAGAATTCATCCAATTAGGTCTAGGCAATACAAATTACTTAGCCTATAATCATGTTAATCGCTATAATAATAGTAAAAATCTGGTCTTTGACAGAAAATATGCTTAAGTCTGAGATGACAAGAATTTAGAAGAAAACCCGGTAAACCAATGATGATTCGTGTTGAAGAATTGATCCACCGATGCTTCCTCCTTAGTCCCTAGCCTTCTCTGCTCTTAATTTCGCCCAAAATCGCCTCTGAGTTCGTCTTGAAGTTGTAGAATGTCGAATACAAACCCTAAGATCGAATTTATATCAAACTAGCTAAGTTTGCAGAAAAACACCCTCCAAGCGTATCGCTTGGAGGTATAGAAGTTGCAGGCGATATGCCTAGGCCCTATGTACGGCAAAATAGTCGGTCAAACCGACTTAAGGCTCCCGTTGACCTTTCTGGCTCCACGCGTATCGTGCGACAATGGTGAGGTCCCAAGCGATACGCCTGGGACAGATTTTCAGTCTGTTCTCTTCTTTTTGTCTTCTAACTTCTGACTTTCTCACGGACCACGGGACTTTATTAGAAACCTACAAAAACATATAAAACACATAAATAAAGACTCAAGGACCCAACTTAAACAAAAACAACTAAAACTAATAAAAACTGACTCAAATTGACTCAAATATATACATAAAAGACAACGGAAATGAGATGTGTTTGCAACACATCAAGACCAGAAACACTCGGAATTGAGGAAAATGATGAAAACTTAAGAAAAACCTAACTTTCTCTCACTAGAAATCCGAAATTGATCAATTCTAAATCAGCAGAGCAACCTGGATTGCTCTGATACCACTTGTAAGTACGCGAAACGATCTTACTGCTGATAGAATTGATTGGATCTAGTACACGAGAAGGTAAATAAGAGTTTTCTTACTGAGTCACTTAAAGATTACAAGAACACTCTCTGGTTTCTCTCTTTAGAACACACACACACAAAATGAGTAGAATTTCAGAAGTTCTGAACACATTCTACAAGTTAACCTATTTATAATTGACACCAAACTGTAACCAACCAGCGAACTAATGGTTTACTGCCCACGAACCATTGGTTCGGGACATAGTTCGTTGAACCCTAAGACTCATAATGACATGCTCACTTAGATATAATACACGAGACACTCTGTAGCATAAGAATATGCTCTAATACAAAGTTTGTCTAGTTTCAAAACTATGTCCAAGTTTGTATACTAAACATTGATTACTAATGTTAGCCCAAAGTTACTAACTATTTTATACCAAACACCATGTGTTTTAAAAAAAATCGTTAGGTTTTGTTTGAAACTTGGTCTTTATGCCAAGAATTTTATGTCTTTTGTTCCTTGGTTTCTATTGTACTAATCACCACTTATATCACAATGTCATATTTATCCAAAGCAACAAAAACAATGCATATGTATTTTATTAAGTTTTAGCTAGTTGCCATCTGGGACTTAGTCCATATTAGTCGCATTTAGTCGACTAGTTAACCCTTTTTAACTAGTCATAACATATATGTCTTTTGGCCACTTGGAATTTAACCATAAGTACATATTAGGATTATGACAATTTTAGCACTTACACCCATATTAGGTGTTAGTCCGGGATCAACAACCGTTCACGATATTTTCTAATCTAAACGTGCGGAATCCGGTTAGATTAGTGATTCAAGATAGAGAAGAGAAGAAACACGAAGAATACGATGATTAAACAAATAAACACTTGATCTTTGCACACAAGAAAACTTGTCTGGTACAAAACCAGAAATCGTAAACTCTCTTGTTCTCTCTCTACAAAGTCGTAATCACCTCACTCTCTCTAGAAATCATAAAGCAAGGCCCTTTTTCTACAAGGAGAACCATTAGGGTTTATATAGGCACCCCAATGGGTTTACTATTGGGCCTCTTGAGTCATAAACCCAATAGTAAACTCAAGCCCAACCATAAACTAGCCTACATACAATAACCAAACTAGTATACTAAACTAATGAAACCCTCTAAGCCCAGCCCAACATATTTAATATTACAAGCCTCATAATCTAGCCTCTACAATCTTCCGCTATGCTTGTGATATTAAATGTCTTCAATCTTTGAAATTCTTCTTCTTGACTGGCTGGCATAGATGCTGATGAAGATTCTTTCCGCAGAAATCTTCATTGGGTTTCATAACGGGCACTTGGGACTTCCTCTTGATCAGCATCAGCTTGAACTTCTTGAAATGAACAAGTTAATGAGATGGAGGATTCTCATTGACTTGCTTCTCATGAAGGAATTGGTTCTTGCTGAATCTTCGATATCTGTCTTGAATCTTCAAAAAATCAAAGGGTAAAAAGTTTGAACACCTCTAACTTTGAAGAACTTGGTTGTTGATCTTGGGTCTTCATGATCTCTGACTGCTCTCTGCATCATTTTCTTCATCAAAGATCGACTTGAAATCTTCAGCTTCCCCTAAACTTGTGAGCATTTTCTTTGAAAAACTTTTGAAGCTTTTGGAAACTTGTAAAGACACCAACACCTTCCCCTGAATAGTTGATTTTCCATATGGAAGTCTTGTCCGGCTGGTTCTTTAACTTTGAGCAGCAGCAACATCTTTCTTTCATCAACCTGTCTGACACACATTTGAAAAAATATACTCCACCAGACATTTGATGACTGGTCTTTGGGTAAGAGGATAATTATCATCTGTTTAGTTGATTCAAATTAATATAATTTAAACCAAAAACCCTAATATAGATTACGGGTTTTCTATAAAACTTCCCCTGAACCCACGACCTCTAAAGACTTCCCCTTAGCTGAAAACTTCCCTTCAGCCAAGGACTTCCCCTGAGATAATGCATATTATCCTCGAGTTCCCTTCGGATACTATGTATTATGGAAGTCTTTTCGGATAATACTTATTATCCTCCCTCCTTCCCCTAAAAATTTGTCAAGATCTGACAGAGGAAGTCTTTTCCATTAGATAATAACTATCATCTTCGAGTTCCCTTCGGATAATACTTATTATCCCATACTCCTTCCCCTAAAAATTTGGCAAGATCTGTCGGGGGCATATTGTCATGCATTAAAACTCATGAAAAACACATTTTGACTTCTCAAATCGACCTGGCCAAGACGAAACACACCAAAAAGAACTTAACGACTCACACACGAAAGATATAAACTAAACAAATACTTACCAAACCAAACATGAGAAAGTTTACAAGGGATCAAACCGTATGAATCTGACTGAGGAACCCTTTTCCGCTTCAGTTACTCAACTAGTCCAGGTGATTGCCGGTATGTTTGTCCGCTTTAAACTCAAACCCGTTTAATCCCAACCGAATGTGTCATGTTTAATTATATAGTACAATATTACCATCATGTTTAATTGTCCCCACACCCAAGCGTACACAGCAAGACCTACCCAAACTCAGAGTTTATTGAGGATTCACAAACCCCCAGCTTGAGGAACCATGCAACACCGTTATGACTACCACTTATTTCATTAACCATCAGTTGATGATCAGGTCGGCCGCTAAGCACGCAAAGAAGACCAACTGAGTGATTATTTATTCTCTTTTCTTTTTCATTTTTTTTATTTCTTTTTCATTTCTTTTTCTTTTCTTTTTCTTTTCTTTTTATTATGTGGTGTAGTCATGACAGCAGAGACATGGCGTGTGAGAGAGTGAATACTAGGTAATTACCACTCTCAACCCATTTTTGCCGGGACTCAATCTTTTAAACCATGCAACCTGGGATGGGAAACTAAACATATATATCTTTTAAGTTCACTGCACTTTCATTGGAGGTCATAAGTTTAGGTCGAGCCTACCGAGCATATCACCGTGGAGCTTGCCTTTCACTTCCGCCTCACGCGTGTCAGCCATCTCCAACCCGGACATTCATTTTACTTCCCCTAAACTTCTCAAAAACAAGACACAAACAATTAAAAATTGAAAAGCACACTATTTTTTAGGGGTCAACTTTTTCTTCATCTTTACATTTCTTCCCCTTGCTTTTTGATTTTTAATGTCACAATCTTGTGAACATCATTTTTCAGTTTTTTTTTTTAAATAGACAATAAAACACACAAACACACTTAAAAGAACAAAACACAAAATTTTGAAGATATCTGGCCAAGCTAACTTTCAAAGTATTGATTTGAAAATTTTAGAAAATTGGGTTTCATGACATGCACACTTCATTGCATTTGAAGTCAAACACATAATCAATCAACAGCTTAATTGAAACTTTAATGAAATAGGTTTGACTCAAAAGACCCTTTGCTGACTCATCATTCAAACAACTAAATTAAGAATAGTACCTTTCATGATGATTTTGACATTTTACCTCTCAAAGAGACATACCTTCCATTGTATAGATTACTTGACATGACATGAAGATACGTCTCCTAAACTGTGCCTGGAACAATCACTTATCAACAAACAAATTAGTAATAAAAACATTAGTGATAATCCTCCTTGATCGTTCCTACACAGAGTGAGAGATTAGTTAGCTAATGGTACCCAAGCCATTGTTTTTCTGGGTACACCTGAGGAATCAATAAAAGATACTTCTTGTAAGAACATCCCCTTTGAAAAATCAGGAAGTTGGGATGGAACTGCCTTGATTTTTGGTTTCCAAGTTCCAAGTGATTTAACATTTGTTTTAGTCACCTTTGGAGTTGTGACTTTAGGTATTTCAACCTTCTTCGTTTTAGATTCATTTTTTAAAACAGTATTAGTTACCTTGGGAGGGGTAACTTTGGGTTTTTCAAGTTTTGATTGCTTTGAAAATGGTTTCGTCACCTTTTTCTGAAAATTTTGGTAACTTGGAAAGCTGTTGTTTTGATTTGAAGATTTTCTTTCAGCTTTGGCAGCACCCCAATGTTGATCAGAGGGTTTAACCTTAGGAGTAACAGTCTTCATTGCCTTATGTTTATGCACCATCATCGGCTTAGACTTCACAGACTCCTGAGATGAAACCCTTTGAGTTTTTGGATAATAGGGTTCATAAGGGCGATAAAGACAGTTTCTAGCAATATGACCAGCGATGCCACTATTAAAACAAGTCCGCTTCTTTAGATAGAAGTCAGACGTGTACCCATTTGTCTTCGGTGGCTGATATGGAGCTGGTTTGCCGTATGCATGCTTCTTTGGTTTGACTGCAGCTTCAGATTTGACTTTCTGCTGGTTTGTCGAAGCCTGTGTCGAACCTGTCTTTACTGTCTTTGTGCTTCCTTGATTCTTTGACGTTGAAGCACCATTCTTGCAATTACAACGACAACTGCATGATCCAACTGAAGAAATGGGAGACACAGCTACTCCCTTGAGTTTTTCATTCTTCACTCCAGCTGTTGGTTTCATACTCGGATGCTTGATGGTGATCTTTGGCCTCTCAACTTTAGGTTCACTTATCACTCCATCGGTTATTCCCTTGAACTTGGAGGAGAAGGATGGTAATTCATATCCTACATCTGGTTCTTGGTCAAAGATTGATCCAGATGTCATAAAGATCTTCCCCTTAGGCCGTGTCGTCAAGATCACCTTTTCCTTTTTGACTTCGTCAATTACTTTGAAACATGGGGTTTCAATTTTAGGGCATGGTTTCAACTCTATCCCAGCATCATCAGACTTAGAGTTATGACACTTGTCATATTTCTGACACTTACCATCATTGTCTGATATATCCTTTACTCTCCCTTCACCATAAGTCATTTTTGCTTCATTATCAATTTCTTCTTGAGTCAATGGTGTAGTTCCAACCAAGACACTATCAATAGGAGGAGCAGCTTCTTTATAATCAGACTTGGTTCGTTCAACATGTTCCTCACTAAGAAGTATTCCTATAATGTCTCTGGGAACTGGTGGAGGAATAATGTTGTTTGCAGACAGAGGCTTATCAGACTTTTCTGAGCCAAACCCAGTTTTATCTTTCCCAACTTGACCAGTTACAACAGCATGTGACAATTCCTTTCCAGCGTCGAACATTCGCTGATTTCTTTCCTGGTTGCAATCATACTTGACCTGTAGCTCATCATATTTTTGCTGCAGTTCAGTTAATTTCTGTGTCAGCTCAGATATCTCAATCCTAGCCCGATCATGTAAAATAGTCTTCTCCGTTGCTAGCTTTTGATATTTCTCAATGTCTAGTTTTTGGGCTTTTACTTTCGCTTCACTCTTTTGCCATCTACCCCTGAATGAACTCCTTTCGCATTTTATTTCAAACAGTTCTATCTCATAATTTTTACAAATTTGCCTAAGTCCAGGAATTAAACGTGCACAAGTAGGATTGGGGCATATCTTAGTTTCATCAACTTCAGCTGCGAAAGCATCCTTGTTCTCAACCAAATTCTTTTCTTCAACCTCTGAACTCATTTTCTTTCTTTAGATATGTAGCTTCTGAAAATTTTGAAAAATTGGCAAGAACGGCAAAATTACTATTCAAGGAATAGTGTCAAAAACTTAAAACTGAAAAACGGAGGCCTTCGGAGTGGAATTTGGGGGTCCAAACGAGCTTCCCTGGACGTTAGTCCGGGGTAATTCTGGGGCTTGTTGTCACGAACGTCGTGTTAAAATTTGAGCTTCTAACTCCAAACGAGTCAAAAGTTACGTCCGTTTCCGTTAAAGTGTGAAATAGTGACTTTTTGCCGCAAAACTTGTTTCCGATCGTAATCACCTGTTTACGATCGTAATCACCTGTGGATCGTAAACTCCTCTAGTCATAAACTCCAATAGTAAACTCAGATAGTAAACTCCGATAGTAAACTCCGATAGTAAACTCCGTTAGTAAACTCAGATAGTAAACTCCGATAGTAAACTCCGATAGTAAACTCCGATAGTAAACTCCGATAGTAAACTCCGATAGTAAACTCCGATAGTAAACTCCGATAGTAAACCTTCAAATCTTCAAATCTTCAAATCTTCAAATCTTCAAATCTTCAAATCTTCAAATCTTCAAATCTTCAAATCTTCAAATCTTCAAATCTTTAAATCTTTTTTTTTTTTGGAAAAAACTTGAATCCAATACCGTGAGAACCTCGAATCTGTGATTCTTGGCTCTGATACCAATTGTTTGTCCGGGATCAACAACCGTTCAAAATATTTTCTAATCTAAACGTGCGGAATCCGGTTAGATTAGTGATTCAAGATAGAGAAGAGAAGAAACACGAAGAATACGATGATTAAAAAAATAAACACTTGATCTTTGCACACAAGAAAACTTGTCGGGTACAAAACCAGAAATCGTAAACTCTCTTGTTCTCTCTCTACAAAGTCGTAATCACCTCACTCTCTCTAGAAATCATAAACCAAGGCCCTTTTTATACAAGGAGAACCATTGGGGTTTATATAGGCACCCCAATGGGTTTACTATTGGGCCTCTTGAGTCATAAACCCAATAGTAAACTCAAGCCCAACCATAAACTAGCCTACATACAATAACCAAACTAGTATACTAAAGTAATGAAACCCTCTAAGCCCAGCCCAACATATTTAATATTACAAGCCTCATAATCTAGCCTCTACATTAGGGTTTTTAGTTCACCATATTTAGCAACATAAATGATAACCGATTCATAGATCAATTTCGAGTGTGAGTACTTTCGAGTATGCCATTCGACTCATCACGCAATTACCCTAGACACGAAACCTGCCACGATGACAAGATTAAGCTCTTTCAGCATCACCATGGGGTTTGATCATGAGAGGTGAAAGAAAAATAATAACAAAGTTTATCATTTTATGTGGGTTTTTTACCACAATTCAAGGTTAGGTCATCAAGACTCAAATGGATCATCGGGTATAACTTTCAAGTAAAGAAATGTAAAGGAAATGTGATTAGGAGCTTAAAGTGAGCAAGATTTAGGTGGTGGTAAGTGGACAGAGAGCTTAGCGGTTAAGGGTGTTGCTGGCGTCGAGTCAGCAGCGGCGTCAAGTCAGGAAGGAGGGGTGACGATGGCGGTTGGTTGGTGGCGATCGTGATGGTGGTTGATGTTGACGATTGTGGCGGTGGTTGATCATGGTTGCGATGGGAAGGAGGGAGGACAGTGGCGGTGGGATGGTGGCTGGAAACATATAGTGGCAGCAGCAGGGGTGGTGGTGATCGCCGACAGGGGTTGCGGTGGCGGGGGTTGAGGTCGTCGGTGTGTGGAGGAAGAGGGAAGGTGAGGGTGGCTTTTGAAGGTGAGTTTGAGTGTGGGTGTGGTCTTGAGAGTATGGTGGTGTACTAGAGTTTTGAATTAACCATGTGGGTTAATCTTTTAATCATCTAACTCATGCCAACCCATCTAACAATGGTAATTTTAGTTAGTTAACTTAGGTTAGGGTGTAGTGTAGATAATTAGGTGGTTTTATTTTATAAAAACTAACTATTTCACCTAATTATTTTATAAAATCTACAAATATAAGTGTAAGGTTTTTATAAAATGAATACTACAAAGGTGATGGGTCATTTTGATGGGCCGAAATCGAGAAGTAAAGGGTCGGGCCGGTCCGGTTCGCGCCGGGCCGGTCTGCTCAGCTTAGGCCGATTTTTACGCGGGTTGGCTCGTTTTTCGTCAAATTTAGTCGGGAATATTATGGTTGAGTTTAAAAGTGTTGGGTGACTCGACGGGTTATGCTTTCAGGCTCGGTTTGTTCGTTTCGTGGTATTGGGCCGGACTAGGCCCAATTCGACATATGGGCGAATCACATCGAATCGTTCTGGCGTTCTGATCGAGTCGAGTTTCTAAATTATTTAAGAGACTTATATATTGATAAAAAATTATTATTTTAGTCATAAATTTAGTTATTTAGAAAATTCGTCTTTTATTTATTTTATTTGTTTGCGTGTACGCGTACCGAAAATAAATAACTTTATTAGTTCGTTTTAATCTCGAATATTTTACGCTGTTAAAACTAATTAAAATTTTAAATTAAACGTTCGCTTAAAGTTTTCGCCGGGTGCCGGTATGACACTGTGTCAAGATTAAATATAATAAGTTATTTTATATTTAATTTTCTTATTATTGAAATTCCACAAGTCATTGTGTTAGGCTGTCTTTTGTTACGGGCATGTCTTTCCGGGTTCAAACATGGAAAGTTGTCAAGGTTGGATGTTTATGCACATAGTGTTATCTAATAATATCATTAAAATAAAACAATTTCAATTGAGAGGCATAGGCACTGTACTTCGTTTAAACCACTAACATTGAGCCACAACATCAATTAAACCTATAGAATTGAGCCACATATTCTTGATGAGATCTGTTAAATCTTGATACGTATGCGTGTGTCTCTTTATTTCAAAGGACGAATCTATTCTCACACCCCTTCATTCTAATTTAACAACATTTTACGACCCCGTATAGCTAAAAGATAAAATTTATGACAGTTGACTAGTCAAATGTCAGAAATCCTAAATTTACACCCCATTACAATTACAGCCTCGTAAATACATTTACATCCCCGTAAATATTTTTTTCATTTTTTTACGTTTTACCTACCACATTGTACTACCCCGTAATTATATTTACACCTCCATATGAACCCACTATATATACACTTAAATGGTTCATTTCAAACTCCCCACAATTTTGCATTAAAAATCTTAAATTTTCCACTCCAAAAACCGTAATGGCTTCCACTAACCCACTTTTGTATTCGATTCGTTCGCTTAATGATCACGAGGACGAGTTGCTAGTTGATGCTGTATACGCGGGCAACCCAGATTATTTCACCTTAAGGATTCACCATGGAGGTGAATTCACAGATGTACCCGGGAGGAGTTACGTGGGCGGTGTGTGTAATTGCATTGACTACCTACACGTGAATATGTTTACGTTTTCTTATATTTCGTTAATCATGCTGGATCTCGGGTATGATACTCGGACCAATTTTTGGTTCTACTTTAAGCCCGATGATAGTCGGAATCTTGACAGGGGCTTGCAGACGTTAGCCAACAACTTGGACGCACTTTGTCTCAGTTCATGCAGCAGTACAGATAACAGGATAATGCGGGTCTTTGTTGTGCGTTGTCCGATAGGCGCGAAGACCAGCAAAAACTACTTACGTAGGAGTCATCCAGACCATCCCGGCAAAAACCCGCCGCCAAAACGAGTCAAGCTCAAATCATGCTTGATTTTTGGTCGCTTCTATATGTGTAGTATACTGTTAAAGCCGGTCTCTGTACACCTCCAACCATTCTGCTGCATCGTCGCTTTTTTTTTCCATGTAGTAACCGGGGTCGGCATCGGATGGTTTGCTTACAATTTTACCCGGAAAAAATGTGTTCGATTATCAACATGTGCTATTGCTAGCTCCATAGGATTTTCAACCGATCTAGGAACCTCATACATCGGGTTGCATGTTATTGACTCATTTAAAGAGAAGCAATAGACAATTACACGGAACCTCTGGGCAACAACCATGCTAGTGTAAGGCATTAGCATCCATTTATCAAAAGGTGCTTTCCCGATACCTCTCCATATTACCGAGTCTATTGTTCCTGATACGCGTTGTACTCACCCTGATGAGTTAAGAAAACTTAATTCCAAAAACCTTGTTGGTCTCCAATTCATCTACCAGTTGGTCCCACAACCACTGCCAATTCTGTTGAGTGTGTCCCATAGCCTTGCATAACGCACGAAAACCACCGTTCCCGTTGCCTGCGACGTTCTCTACTTCGATGAGGTAATTGTGAAAATAAACAGGAATCTCGTCCTTATATGGGGTATCTGTGTAAGGAACTTGTATATGTTTTTCCCTTTTCTAGATTTTGAATTAGTTCGCTGCGTTTTCTGGGCGTCTGGCGTAACAAATTGCCTACTTCTATCACGATCCACATCAGTCTCCTACGAGCCCACGTTGGAACTGTTCCTGGGAAGGTCCAGTGCGGTCCGTTCCTACCGGGTATACGAACTGTGCCTCGGCTGGTCCCGGTCTTTTTTTTCTCCGGCCTTAGTGGACGGATGGCCACGGTTATCCATTTTAACCTAAGGTTCTCCCTTCTTTGAACTGCTCCTGTTTAACACCCCTTTAAATTTTCCCATCAAATATCTTTTTACATCCTCCGGTTTTGACATGAGGTCCTGCTTAACCTTTTCAAACTCGGCTTCAAAGTCGATGGGCTGTTCCTCGGTCGCATATGTCAGGGTGTCAATATCAAGCTTCTTCCATAAAAGGTCGATATCATGTAAAGGGATCTTAGTGCCTGTATTATTACAAAGAATTAGGAGGTTGAAATGGAATCTTTAAACCAGAAAATCAATGTTGTTTTCTAACCTGCAATCTCATTCCGCTCTAGACGGCATGCACATGGCAGGCCGGACCCTGTGTACAAACTACAGCCGCACGTAACGTGATTCTCCCGGAATCTTTGCATCTTATTTAACTCATTGACCAAGTTATCAAGACATTTATAGGAGACCTTACCACGGAGGTAATCAAACATTGGCAGCTTATGATGGCACATTGTTACCATCTGCCTTGCCGAAAGTGCCCGTCTCAACTCCTCCCTCTGGTTCTTAATGACTCTGTCGACGAAGCCCACGATTTGCTCTAGTGAAGCGTTGGTGGTCCCGAGGAATCGCTTAAGAGCCGCGTGTTGGCTCTCCACTCGGCTAGCTATATGCTGGTCGTAGTTACGCACCTTGTCAGTCCACGCCGAAACGAACATAACCTTTATTTTTGGGGTCAACCAGTTGTTCTCCAGATAGTCTATAACATCTATAGTTGTAATTAAACTAGATACGTTTACTATGTCTAGGCAAATAAGACAATTGAATTTTGAGTGAAAGGAACTTACTTAGCCGGTTGACCATTTTAAGTTGTTAGTACATGTTGTTTTTGTTTAGCTCGTACAGCTGTTCGCTCGGCGCCTGGCATAACCACGATCACGCTGACGTAAAATTATCCCAAGAGTACATCTTGTCATTGCCGAATGATATTCGGCAGTGTATGGTGATATTCTCCGAAATATGCCACCTACAGAGCTGGCGAGAAGCGTTCAAAAATACCTCATGACATGCATTAGCCATATCCTTGTCCGTTATAATCACGCGTGGCTTGTAACACCCGTTCGACAATTCTTTTAACCTCTCAAGCATCCACACAAAGTTTTACTGTCGTTCGTAGGTTATGAAAGTATTTGCAATTATGAAGGAGTTGGCAGTCGATGTCACGCCAATCAATTGAATAGAAGGAAGTTTATACATGTTCGTTTTGTATGTGGCGTCGATCATCAACACGTGAGGGAATGCACGCCATATGTCGTGCGCTTGGTGACTAATAAAGAATATCTCCTCGGTTCTGTTGGTCTTGGGGTCTTCCTACGTAAAGAAGATGTAGCCCAGCTCACGAAGATAGTTCTCGAGAACATCCATAAGTATTGTTCCCACTTTCTTCTTACGCTTTGCTTTCTCCAGGGTGTTGTATATGTTTTTCTTATTGAAGACCTTACCCGGGTACTGCTTCCTTAAGGTCGCTTGAATGTCATGAGGCGCCATGTTTTGCTCGCCAAGCTGCACAACAATATTCTCTTGCTCGGTAGACAATCTCGTGGCATGTGAATGACCCTCCATATACCTTGACGGAGAATGGTTATGCTGAGGGAATGTTTCCTCCATCTTAAAACGTCCCGCCCCTTTTTTGTATGTCGTTACCAACGCGAAATGACAATTACACTTTTTGCTACCAGATTTTCTAAGCGTACCGGTAAGGACAACCTCTCCACCACGATCACAATAAATCCACAACGTCGGAATAAAACACGTAATTTTGTTAGGCTTTGTCCGTTTCTTACTGAACGCATAGCCATGGGAAAACCCTAATTGTTTAACCCACTCGAACATCTCGTCAGAATGCATGAAAACCTATAATAATTACAATGCTATTAGACAAACTTACATAGCAGAAAAATATTAGTGGTTTGTTTAAGTTTAAATTATATCTTGTTACCGTGTCTCTAAAATCGTAATGCACGTCCTTTGGGCGGTTATAGAAATTCCCATTGGGTCGGTTTGGTGACCCTTCTTCACTATTCACCGGTTCATGCTTCATTGAGGGGGGGGGGTGATGATGGACCAAGAGGAACCGTAGAAGGCCCACAACCGAAGTTGTAGTTATCACCATCCTAATCATGACCGACGTGAGGGGCCTAAGAAGATTGTGACCCCTGTCCACACACATACCCCTGGTCATATTGATACTCTTGATTCATTTGAGGATTAAAAGAACTGATTTCAGGACGTTGACTCCAATCAGGAAGAATGCGATCCGTAGACATAATTATGTTCCTAAAATAACAAATCATTAATATGTTTAGCAATACAGAGTTAATTAATCACATCAAATTTATTGTTGAAATGTCTCGCCTGGTTTAAATCAAACTGGCTACCGGACTGGTTTGAGGATTGAACGCAATCATCCTGAAAAGTAAAATTATACAAATAATAATAATAATAATAATAATAATAATAATAATAATAATAATAATAATAATAATAATAAAAATAATAATAATAATAATAAAAATAATAATAATAATAATAATAATAATAATATAGTAAATAATAATAATAATAATAATAATCCTTTTTTATAATATATAAATCTAAAATTAATACTAATAATTCTAACAATAATATTAATAATAATAATCAAATAAATATAAAAAAGTAATAATAATTCTATAAATATAATACGGAGTCTAAAAATTACTAAAACAATAAGTATAGTAGTAATACTTATAAGTATACGGTAAAGATAATAATAATAATTACCTGGTTGGTAGAAGATGAATCTGCAGGAAAAAGCATATCCCAGTACGACATTATTGATTAATAACCTCGGGATATAACGATACAATTTGCACAATTTGCACGGTTGGGTGCAAGATGCGTTCTTATGCGTTCTTATAGTGTGCAATATGCGTTCTTATAGTGTGCAAGATGCGTTCTTATAGCAATTTGCACAATTCAATAAGTTTCTCATTGAAAAGACGGTAACGGTTGAAACGAATCCTGCACAACTTTTAATTACTACGGCCCCGTAAATATTGTTACGCCCCCGTAATACGATCAAATCAGTCAGGGAATCTCTTAATTCCTCGAAATTAGCGTTTTATGACCCTGTAATTTTATTTACGGCCCCATAAAGTGTTTACGACCCCGTAAAGGGGTGTAGAAAAAAATGAAGGGGTGTGAGTATAGGAGTACTCATTTCAAATGAGTGTTCCATTTTCTGATTAAGTGTCAGACTCACAGGTATAGTTGTATTTGAAGTTGTGTTCAATATTCAATCAATTTATTTGATTTCTCTCTCATGTGTTCTACCTGTGCGACTTTTCCTTTCTTACTGAGGTCACCGCCGGCGTGCCATCATGACGTTATTAGAGATGTATGATAATTATCGATGTGTGGCTATGATATATATGGTGGTGTCGTGGCGTTCAGCGCCGTCGCCGCTCATATCAGAGCCTTACGACTACAACGGGGCCGTGATGACTTAATTTTTAATATCTGAGGCTAAAACTGAAAGTTGCTTCTTTGTTGGTGGGTTACGAGGGCCGGAAGCTGTAATGGTTTGATTTTTCAGATCTGAGCCTAAAAACTGAAATATATTTCTTTGTTGGTGGGTTACGAAGGTTTTGTTGATTTTTAAAGTTCCGGTTCATTTAAAACCGATTATGATCGTACGGGTGTCTTTGATTGTCTGAGATTTCGCTTATAGTGAGGCTGTGATGATTTGGTATTCAGATCTAAACCTAGAACTCCTGATGGGTTACTGGGACTATGATGATTTTGGTTTTATGATCCGATCCTTCCGAGGTTGTTTGTATTACTGTTATTCTTTCTTTAAATCAATTTTATAATTCTATTTTGTGAAGATTTCAATTAATGAATATGTATTGAATTCTTTTTTTGGAATACAGAAACATTGAGTGAAAGAAAGTTACGATTGATGGATATGCAGTCCGAGATCTTGAGATTTAGGATGGAACTACGGTGGTTCGGCTACGATTGATGAAGATGCCGTTGTATTCCTCTTTATCTTTTTCTTTTTTTGTTTTCTTTCCTATTAAAGTCATGATAACTATTGTGAGAAAGAAATGTTTTATTATGTTAATAGTAACCATGTATAGGGTTTTTATTAACATGAAGATTTGTTATTAACATGATTTTGACAAGGAATTGTGGATACCATTTTATTTGGAAATGATTATTACTGATTATTTGCTTTTAAATTTTAATATGCTATGAATTCATGTAGTAGTTGGCTACTAAAACGCAAATGATTATTGTTGATTCAAACTTTTCATCGTTGGTTAATTGAATTTTATAATGGTTATATTTTAGACTACATTATTCTCATGTTTCATTTTTATACTCTTTCTTATAAAAAAAAGAAAAATACTAATCATCTTACTTTAAACGGGTGTACCGCCGTAAGGCGCGGCGGGTCACCGTCTTGCCTAATAATATTATTAAATCAGTCATGCACAGGCGTATGCGTACATATATATACGTATATATATATAGTCAAAGTATATGTTTGACTTGTATTTTTTGACAGGTTGTCACACATAGATAGCGTAAACCGTATAACTTGCGTATTATCTTTATAACTTGCTTAATTATTTGATTGATATCTGAAAGTAATTGTATTTCCCCTTGCTTATTACTAAAGATTACATGCTCTATATATAGACTAGATAAATAAACAACACACCCCTATACTATCATAAATAATACAATGAATAATATCTATAACTAATACGCCCCCTCAGTTGGAGCGGGAGGAGGATGAACGAGCAAACTGTTTCAAAAACTTGTAAATAGCACACGAGGAAGGCCTTTAGTGAAGATATCGGCATACTGATATTCTGATGGGACATGTAATACGCGAATTTGACCAACACAAAATTTTTCTCGAACAAAGTGAATGTCTATCTCAACATGTTTGGTGCGTTGATGTTGAACGGGGTAACTTGATAAATAAACAGCTGAGACGTTATTGTAGTAAACCACTATAGCACTGCGAACTGGGACTGTAATTCTAAAAGTTGATTTCAAATCCAGCTACACTCTACAACAGCATTTGCTACACCCATATATTCAGCCTCGGCACTCGATCTAGAGACTGTGGCTTGGCATTTTAATGACCAAGATATAAGATTATCCCCTATAAGTGCGTAATACCCGGATGTAGATCGTCTAGAATCTGGACAGCCCCCCCTAATTTGCATCTGAATAAGCAATGAGAGATACAGTGGGCGAGCGTGCTATACGAACGCCATAATCAAGTGTGCCATGTATATAGCGCAATATGCGCTTCATAAACTGAAAATGTGGTTCCCGAGGGACATGCATAAACAAACCAACCTGCTGAACAACATATGTGATATCCGGGCGAGTAAATGTCAAATACTGAAGCGCCCCAGCGAGACTGCGGTATAAAGTGCCATCTGCTAATAACGGACCATTAGTTTAACTTAACTTCGAATTAGTGTCAATTTGCACGAACTCATAGATGCACGTTGTAAGATGTCTCGAGCATACTGGGACTGCTGTAAGAATAAACCGGATGTGTCTCGGGTAACCGTAATACCCAAAAAATGATGCAATAAACCCAAATCAGTCATAGCAAACTATTTCAAAAGAGTAGCGATAATTGATGTTAGTCCAAATTGTCGTGCATTATTGTTATTAATTTGCTATTTTTATTAACACTAGTGGTTGGATTTCATTACATTTCTATTGTTTTGTGTTTTAAGGTACCAAGAGCTAAAAGTGTTAAAATCTGAGTTTTTTTTTTTCAAGAAGAATGAAGCTGATCGGTACAAAGTCGAGAGTTGATCGGGAAACGAGTTAAGACTTGGAGAAAATGAAGAAAAGTTCCTGAGAACCAGTTTTGGGCGGTACACCCAGGAGTGAAGAGATCAGGGCGGTACGCCCTGCATTGGAAGAAAAACAGTCAAAATCAGAAACTCGGGAGGTACACGCCAATTGAAGAATTTTGAGGCGGTGCGCCTCAAATCAGCCGTCAGAAAATAAATTAGGGTTTTGTTATTTGAACTTGGATGTTAAGTTTTTAGATTAACTCTCTCATTATTGGACGACTAGAGCATTAGGGTTATGGATTTTCAACATTGTTTAGAGATTTTTGGAGTTCTTGCAATCATTCGGTACAGTTCTTTATGCAGCTTTCATTTACAATTATGTTTGCTTTGTTAGCCATGTCCGAATAATCACCTCATAACTGCTTTTGGTGATTGGTTGGTGGATTCATTCTGTTCTTAACCGTTAGTCATTAGTTGTTCCGCTTTTCCTTGTAACCGTCGAGCACCCGCATGCTGAATTCAATTAAATTAACTAATAAACTAGAGTTTTAGTGGTCCCCTTTCGTGTTATAGCCTTTTTTGCGGTAAGAACTAAGCAGCCCATTAGGAACTTAGGGTATTAGGTCGATTAGGCAATTGGGGAGCATGTCTATGTGTTATTAACGATTAATTAGGTTTTGCCCAGATCGGTAGCCAACCAGGATCCAAAAGTAGTTAGTTTTTCCCGATTCGTAAACAGTTTCATAATTTTAGCATTCAAGTTCTTAGCTTTATTAGGTTCTTTAATAGTTAAGTTAAATTATTAGTAATTAATCAACCCAATTCACTCAAAACAGTCAAAGATGCAATTTAGGTAAATCAATAGTTAATAGCTAATTTCCATCAATTAGTCAATTACAACATATTCCCTTGGTTTGATAACCATAACTTACCATTACTACGTCAAATATAGTTGGGGATTTGTAACGGTCTCGAAAGCCGTTATTAGATTGGCGCCGTTGCCGGGAATTAGTGCGCCTTTTGATTAGTTGATATTTTGCTAATTTGCATTTTTATATAAATTTTCAAAAAAAAAACCAAAAACCCAAAAATAGTGTCTTTTATTTCCGTTGTTAATTTCTACAACTAATTTTTTTTTTAATTCTGTCGAATTCCTTTTGAGGCGGTACGTCTGGATTTTTACAATTTCAGGCGGTACGCCTTGGACACTTTTTCACAGAAAGTTTTTTACTTTTTAACCTCTCAAAGTTTAATTTTTTCGGTTCTATTTCCTTATTTTCATCCCCTAGAACAGTGCTACGTGATTGGTTTGCTTGTTTGTGACCAACTTTACAGGTTTTAGGTGAATTTGCATGCATACGTGGCATTCCTGTAAGACATCGCCTTTGATCTACAACCCGGAGATTGAAAGAGCAGCTCGGCAGAACTGAGCAGAGTAGAGAACCCAAAGAACAATGGAGGGGAAAAACCAAAACCCAAACCAGAACCTAAACCAATAGCCAAACCAGAACCTCAACCAGAACCTAAACCAGAATCAAGAACAAAATAACCCGCAAAACCAACCCCACAACGAGCCGGTGAACCCAAACATTCCACAAAACATTCCACCGGCTCAGAATCTAAACATTCCCACCTAAGCTCAAAATCCAACCCCACCAAACATTCCACCACTACAAACCCCACCATTCTGTGTGCATGGTCACAATTCCCTCCCTTATTTATCTCCCAAATCATCACATCATGATGAGGGAGCATACGACTATCGAGGATGGAAACGATTTCCACCACCACAACATGTTTGGTGCGTTGATGTTGAACGGGGTAACTTGATAAATAAACAGCTGAGACGTTATTGTAGTAAACCACTATAGCACTGCGAACTGGGACTGTAATTCTAAAAGTTGATTTCAAATCCAGCTACACTCTACAACAGCATTTGCTACACCCATATATTCAACATCGGCACTCGATCTAGAGACTGTGGCTTGGCATTTTAATGACCAAGATATAAGATTATCCCCTATAAGTGCGTAATACCCGGATGTAGATCGTCTAGAATCTGGACAGCCCCCCCTAATTTGCATCTAAATAAGCAATGAGAGATACAGTGGGCGAGCGTGCTATACGAACGCCATAATCAAGTGTGCCATGTATATAGCGCAATATGCGCTTCATAAACTGAAAATGTGGTTCCCGAGGGACATGCATAAACAAACCAACCTGCTGAACAACATATGTGATATCCGGGCGAGTAAATGTCAAATACTGAAGCGCCCCAGCGAGACTGCGGTATAAAGTGCCATCTGCTAATAACGGACCATTAGTTTAACTTAACTTCGAATTAGTGTCAATTTGCACGAACTCATAGATGCACGTTGTAAGATGTCTCGAGCATACTGGGACTGCTGTAAGAATAAACCGGATGTGTCTCGGGTAACCGTAATACCCAAAAAATGATGCAATAAACCCAAATCAGTCATAGCAAACTATTTCAAAAGAGTAGCGATAATTGATGTTAGTCCAAATTGTCGTGCATTATTGTTATTAATTTGCTATTTTTATTAACACTAGTGGTTGGATTTCATTACATTTCTATTGTTTTGTGTTTTAAGGTACCAAGAGCTAAAAGTGTTAAAATCTGAGTTTTTTTTTTCAAGAAGAATGAAGCTGATCGGTACAAAGTCGAGAGTTGATCGGGAAACGAGTTAAGACTTGGAGAAAATGAAGAAAAGTTCCTGAGAACCAGTTTTGGGCGGTACACCCAGGAGTGAAGAGATCAGGGCGGTACACCCTGCATTGGAAGAAAAACAGTCAAAATCAGAAACTCGGGAGGTACACGCCAATTGAAGAATTTTGAGGCGGTACGCCTCAAATCAGCCGTCAGAAAATAAATTAGGGTTTTGTTATTTAAACTTGGATGTTAAGTTTTTAGATTAACTCTCTCATTATTTGACGACTAGAGCATTAGGGTTATGGATTTTCAACATTGTTTAGAGATTTTTGGAGTTCTTGCAATCATTCGGTACAGTTCTTTATGCAGCTTTCATTTACAATTATGTTTGCTTTGTTAGCCATGTCCGAATAATCACCTCATAACTGCTTTTGGTGATTGGTTGGTGGATTCATTCTGTTCTTAACCGTTAGTCATTAGTTGTTCCGCTTTTCCTTGTAACCGTCGAGCACCCGCATGCTGAATTCAATTAAATTAACTAATAAACTAGAGTTTTAGTGGTCCCCTTTCGTGTTATAGCCTTTTTTGCGGTAAGAACTAAGCAGACCATTAGGAACTTAGGGTATTAGGTCGATTAGGCAATTGGGGAGCATGTCTATGTGTTATTAACGATTAATTAGGTTTTGCCCAGATCGGTAGCCAACCAGGATCCAAAAGTAGTTAGTTTTTCCCCATTCGTAAACAGTTTCATAATTTTAGCATTCAAGTTCTTAGCTTTATTAGGTTCTTTAATAGTTAAGTTAAATTATTAGTAATTAATCAACCCAATTCACTCAAAACAGTCAAAGATGCAATTTAGGTAAATCAATAGTTAATAGTTAAATTCCATCAATTAGTCAATTACAACATATTCCCTTCGTTTGATAACCATAACTTACCATTACTACGTCAAATATAGTTGGGGATTTGTAACGGTCTCGAAAGCCGTTATTAGATTGGCGCCGTTGCCGGGAATTAGTGCGCCTTTTGATTAGTTGATATTTTGCTAATTTGCATTTTTATATAAATTTTCAAAAAAAAAAAACCAAAAACCCAAAAATAGTGTCTTTTATTTCCGTTGTTAATTTCTACAACTAATTTTTTTTTTAATTCTGTCGAATTCCTTTTGAGGCGGTACGTCTGGATTTTTACAATTTCAGGCGGTACGCCTTGGACACTTTTTCACAGAAAGTTTTTTACTTTTTAACCTCTCAAAGTTTAATTTTTTCTGTTCTATTTCCTTATTTTCATCCCCTAGAACAGTGCTACGTGATTGGTTTGCTTGTTTGTGACCAACTTTACAGGTTTTAGGTGAATTTGCATGCATACGTGGCATTCCTGTAAGACATCGCCTTTGATCTACAACCCGGAGATTGAAAGAGCAGCTCGGCAGAACTGAGCAGAGTAGAGAACCCAAAGAACAATGGAGGGGAAAAACCAAAACCCAAACCAGAACCTAAACCAATAGCCAAACCAGAACCTCAACCAGAACCTAAACCAGAATCAAGAACAAAATAACCCGCAAAACCAACCCCACAACGAGCCGGTGAACCCAAACATTCCACAAAACATTCCACCGGCTCAGAATCTAAACATTCCTACCTAAGCTCAAAATCCAACCGCACCAAACATTCCACCACTACAAACCCCACCATTCTGTGTGCATGGTCACAATTCCCTGCCTTCTTTATCTCCCAAATCATCACATCATGATGAGGGAGCATACGACTATCGAGGATGGAAACGATTTCCACCACCACAACAACCACCCAGATTTTGCCAAGCCGCACAACAACCTCCACCGCAACCATACCAAAATGTCAACCAACCCCCATTCAGACAAAACCCACTGTATGAACAACAAGAGTGGCAAAGATAAGAAGAGAAATGGGATCAAGATTGGTATGACACCAATGATGATGATGGGTATGGCTATAGAGTGGAACCGCATAACAAAGCTCCAAGGTACCTGGCAGGAGCTCAACCCCAAAATATGGCTTCTAATGTTCAAAGAGATCCACACCAAGAGGAGTTCCATAATTTAACCAACCCGAATGGGAGAACTCAAATTCAAATGGAGGGATGAGTTCCTAGGATTGTAGTGAACACACCGGTTCAAGGCATGGCGAGTCATTGTAAACCGGTGGTAGTTCCAAGTTCATCAGCAGTAGTCACCCCAATTGGAACAAACAAACGAGCATTTGAGGTCCGACCCCAATATTTGGGGCATGTTCCATAATTTTATAGAAAGAGAACGGAGGAACCATATCATCATATCCACTCCTTCGAGTCCATCTGTATTACAATGGAACACCGGGGTTCACAGCTGAAGATGTTAAGTTGATGCTAATCCAATACACCCTAAAAGACCGGGCAAGGAGATGGTTCAAGAGTTTGCATGCGGGTAGTATTTACACTTGGGAGAAAATGCAAGAAGCCTTCCTTGAAGAATATTATCCCATGAGCAAGACAAGCGAGGTTAAAGAAGAGATCCGGTCGTTTCAGCAGCACACAGGAGAGCCATTCCACGAGGCTTTCAACCGGTTTAAAGATTTATTGAGAAAGTGTTCGCATCATGGGATACAAACATGGGACCTCATCAAATTTTTCTACGATGGTCTACTTCCGAAAGACATTAGAGACTTGAATTCCATCAGCAATGCCATTTTTTAACTAACACGGAAGCTGTGGATTGGGGGCACATAGAGTGAATGACTGCAACTTCAAAGAGACTTGCTCAAAATGGAAGACGGTCGAGATCCTCATCGGTAAAATCCATCAGACTATTAGACAGAAGAAAAAATAGAGAAGCTTCTCCAACAAACTCTTCTTTTAGAGAAGCAGGTAGCTCAAATGAAGTTGGGTGGAGCACCTGAAGAGGTGAAAGCAAGTACACAGATTCCGGTATGTATAGGTTGTGGCGAGTTGGGCCATCTGGTAGAAATTTTTCCTGCTACAGCACCCATGGGAGAAGATGTCAATTTCGTGCAAGGGAACATGAACTCCAACACTTACCATCTTGGCCTTCGCAATCATCCAAATTTCAGGTATGGTAACACTAACAATCAATTAAATCCTGACTTTTAAGGTTCTAATGTGCAGGGTGGAGCTCAAACGCAATATCAAGGCCAATAATCCGAGTAGAACCAAGGGAGCTACCAACGGAACACTTACAACCAAAGTGGAAATCAGCAACAACAGAGTTACCAACATGGTCAACCAAAACAGGAGGACAACATGCAAGCTAAGATGACCACTTTATTGGAGAAAATGAACTCGCTAGTCGACAAGGTTCAAGGGTTTGATAGAAATTTCGAGCTCCAAGACAAGACAATGGTAGCTATGCGGAAAAAATTAGGTCAATTGGCGGCCGAAACAACAAAGAGAGATCCCGGAAAGTTGCCAAGTGACACCACCATCAACCCTCTACATCAACATCAGTCATCTAGCTCAAAGAACACGAGACATGTGCCAATCAACAAGATCACCACGCTACGCTCAGGTAAGTCTGTAGATAACAAGGTGGGGACACCTCCACCGCAAGTTGATGGGGTAGTAGAGGATTGGGTAAGTGACAGTGAGAGTGAGCCGGAAAATGACCAATCAGAAACAACTCCAAAGTCAGTTAAAACAGAGTCTAGTAGCCCTAGGAAACTAAAAAAGGTAACTTTAAATGAATCTGAAAATAGGGTGATAGATAAAGATTCGGTTGAACCAAAAGAAAAGTCGGCACCTTTCCCAAAGGCTTTAATTGAACCTAACAAGAAAGTGACAACTAAAAGGGGCCCATAACAAGATGAGATTTGGATGTTTTCAAACAAGTTAAAATAAACATTCTCCTTTTAGATGCCATTAAGAAAATTCTGACTTACGCAAAGTACTTGAAAGACATGTGCACTCAAAAACGAAATTACAAAATTCCAAAACAGCTTGAGGCAACAGCAGATGTGAGTGCCATTATTTCAGGAATTTTGCCTAATAAAACTTCAAGATCCGGGGGCACCAATGATTTTAATTCAAGTTGGTGACTTTCAAATGACCCGTGCCCTTTTAGATCTTGGAGCGAGTGTGAGTATCTTATCGGGGAGCTTGTACGATCAGTACGATTTTGGACCCTTGAAAAAAGCTGACACCACGGTGATTTTGGCTGATTAGACCCCTAAGCTTCCCTAGGGAATTTGTCGAATGTGATCATTAAAGTAAATGGATTTTTCTATCCGGTCGATATTTTAGTTCTAGATTATGTGTTAGTTGAAAAAACCGCTCAACCAACGGTAATTTTAGGTCGACCTTTTCTAGCTATGAGTCATTCACAAATTGATTGTAGGTCGGGTACCGTTGATATGACTTTTGGGAACCGGAAAATGAGATTGAGTGTTTTTGGGAATGTGACTAACCCTCGGGACGACGATGAATGCTTCCGGGATGAAATTGTCGATGGTCTTATACCTCTATTTTTTCCTTTTAATGAGGAGGGTGAGACCCCCGAGGAGTGTGTTTTGTTTGATAGGGGATATGCGGATATGGTCAAGGAGATAGAAGCTGAAGATGAGAGCCATGAGTTGATGGCAGTGAGAGATCAAAGACCACCATGGTCCATTCAAGTGGAGAGCTTACCGGAGCACATTGAATCACAATTGAAGCCCTCACTTGAATCACCACCTTCTTTAGAACTCAAAGAACTTCCTAAACACTTAAAATATGGTATTGTAGGAGAAAATAACACACTTCCCGTGATTATTTCTGCAGGTTTGACTAAGGAGCACGCAGAGGAGTTGATAAAGGTTTTGGTGAAGCATCGGGAGGCTATTGGATGGACCATTGCGGACTTGAAGAGAATCAGTCCATCCATAGTCAAGCACACCATTATAACTGAAGAAGGAGCGAAGCCCGTAAGAGATGTGCAAAGGAGGCTTAACCCGAACATGCGAGAGGTAGCTAAAATGGATGTACTTAAATGGCTTGATGCAGGTATTATCTATCCTATCTTCGATAGCACATGGGTAAGTCCAACTCAAACCGTTCCTAAGAAAGCGGGTATTCAAATTGCTAGGAATGAGAAAGGTGAGGAAATAGCCACCCGACCGGTAACCGGGTGGCGAATTTGCATAGATTATAAGAAGTTGAATTCCACAACCTCCAAAGACCATTTTCCTGTACCTTTCCTTGAGCAAATTATTGAAAAGTGGTCCGGTCAAAAATTCTATTATTTTCTAGACGGTTATTTAAGTTACAACCAAATTGCCATTCACCCCGATAACCAACAAAAGACCACATTTACTTGTCCGTATGGCACCTTTGCTTTCCGAAGGATGCCATTCGGTTTGTGCAATGCCCCGTCCACCTTTCAAAGATGTATGATGGCTATTTTTTTCTAATATGATCGGGGATTCACTTGAAATATTTATGGATGACTTTTCAATATTTGGTACTTCATTTGAGTCATGTTCGAACCAATTAGCACGTGTTTTAGAGCGTTGCATAGAAATAAATTTAGTGTTAAGTTAGGAAAAGAGCCATTTTATGGTTCAAGAGGGGACTGCGTTGGGACACGTGGTGTCAAGTCGTGAGATTGAGGTTGATAGGGCAAAGATTAAAGCAATTTCAACTTTACCTCCTCTCAGGAATGTCAAGGGTATTAGGGCATTTTTAGGACATGCCGGTTTCTATAGGAGGTTCATAAAATATTTTAGCAAAATTTGTAAACCTCTTTGCATATTATTGCTAAAAGATGAAATTTTTGATTTTAATGATGAGTTCCTAAATTCTTTTCACTTTGAAAAATAAATTAATTGACGCATCAGTTTTGCAAGCACCCGATTTGTCTGCACCTTTTGAAATTATGTGTGATGCATCCGATTATGCAGTAGGGGTGGTTTTGGGTCAATGGGTAGATAAGAAACCAGTAGTGATCTATTATGCAAGTAAGACTTTAGATGGGGCTCAAATGAATTATACTACCACTGAAAAGGAATTACTCGCAGTTGTGTTTGCTCTTGATAAGTTCAGGTCCTACGAAGTAAAGTCTAGTCTATTCGAACCATAGTGTGGTTCGGTACTTGATGGAGAAGAAGGATGCCAAGCCGAGGCTAATACGGTGGATCCTTCTATTGCAGGAGTTTAACTTGGAGATATGAGACAAGAAAGGAAGTGAAAATGTGGTGGCAGACCATCTGTCCTGATTGCCCCACATTGAAGCTGAGGAAGAGGATTTCAGAATTAATGAAACCTTTCCTGATGAACAATTATTGAATGTTTCTAACTTACCTTGGTATGCTAACATTGTGAATTATTTGGCTACAGGTACAATTCTGGAACATTGGCCCTGAAGGAGAAAGATGCACTTGAAAGCTCAAGCAAGAAAATACATATGGGACGAACCGGATTTGTTCAAGGTAGGACCGGATCAATTAATCCGGAGATGTGTACCAGAGTCGGAGGTGCAAGCAGTGTTAGAGTTGGTACACGCATCTGCATGTGGAGGACACTTTAGTGGGCAGAAGACGGGTCACTGGGTTCTTTCATCCAGATTGTTTTGGCCCACGATCTTTAAGGATGCGTTTGAGTTTGTGAAGCATTGTGTGAGATGTCAGCAGATGGAGAGCATCACGAAGCGTGATGAGATGCCTTTGCAACCAATTTTGGTTGTGGAGATTTTTGATGTTTGGGCATTGATTTTATGGGCCCTTTTCCTAACTCAAATGGTTTTATTTACATATTAATGGCAGTAGATTATGTGTCAAAATGGATAAAAGCCATTGCCACTAAGACCAATGACCATAGTGTAGTTCGCAAATTTGTCCAACAAAACATGTTTACTTGATTTGGAATCCCTCGTGTGATCATTAGTGATGGGGGGTCTCATTTCAAGAATTTTCAATTTGGCAAATTGCTCAAGAAATATGGCATAGACCACCGAATTTCAACCCATATCATCCACAAACAAGCAGTCAAGTGGAGGTTTCCAATAGGCAAATCAAATTGCAGAAAACTGTGCGAACCGACCGCAAGGATTGGTCTAACAAATTGAATGATACCTTGTGGGCGTATCGCAATGCTTTTAAAACACCTATTGGAACCACTCCATATCGGTTGGTTTATGGAAAGGGGTGTCATTTACCTGTTGAGTTAGCTCACAGAGCATTATGGGTAGTGAAAGAAGTTAACTTGAGTTATGATGCTGCAGGTAGAGAAAGGAAGCTTCAGCTAGGAGAATTGGAAGAGTTACGCAATGAGGCGTATGAATGTGCATCGGCCTACAAAAACAAGATGAAGAAAGTACATGATGCCAAGTTGAAGCAGATGAACTTCCAGGTAGGTCAGAAGGTATGGTTGTTTAATTCTTGATTGAAGTTGTTTCTAGGAAAGTTGAAAAGCAAGAGGACGGGTCCGTACCTCATCACAAGTGTGGGGGGGGGGGTATGGTAATTTCGAGATTGAAGATCTAGATGACCACCTGAGGCAGGTAGTGAATGGGCACATATTGAAACCCTATTTGGATTCAGCAGATATTCACGGGCAAATCGATAAGGATGATTATTTCTTGGCGCCCGCATCTGAAAGCTCCGAAACGTGAAAGGGAAGTACGGTCTGGCTGAAGACCTTAAAAACTTAGCGCTAACTGGGAGGCAACCCAGCGGTTTGTTTTTCTTTTGATCTTCGTGTGTTTTCATATTTTGTTAGATTTTATGTTTTTGGTGTGTTTTTAGGAAATCGGGAAGCTCGAGGGTGATATTATGCCATTTACTGCGTTCCAGGTAAGTTATATTACAAATTTTGCAGTAGAAATGTTCGGTGGTGTGAAACAAGTGTTTTTCCAGAGATAGAAAAAAAATTTAGTCCTTAAAATTTTCAAACTTTCTGCCAAAAAAATGGAAGGGCGGTACGCTTAGAATTCTTCAATTAGAAGGGGTACGCCCCAAAATTCTTTCAAATAAATCGGTTTTTAATTTCAGGGCGGTACACCCCAAACAATTACAAGCGAGGTTGTACGCCCGATTTTTGAAAGACGAAAAAATAAAACCCTTAAACGGGTCGGTCTTCATCTTCACCAAACACCACCACTTCTCTCTCGGTCTTCATCCACCGCCACCATCAACCCTCACCGCCACCGATTCCTACCACCACCACACCGCACATTTCCGGTGACCACCGTACCACCACTACAGCGCGACTGCACCCACACCACTCCGCACACCTATTCACCACCGAGCCCGCACTCACTGTGACTGTTTCTGGCTACCACTATCGCGCGACACCGCCGGCCACCACCGAGCACAAACCGAGCATATCACAGTTCAATACCGAGCTATAGCAGGTTCCATCTTTGTCTTCCTCGTTTAATTATGTCGGTTAGATTAGGTTTTGAGTTTTTAGGTAGTTTTGTTCATGTTTGTTGAATCACCGATCATAAATCCGATATTTGAAGTGAGGAATGAGGTTGTCGGAGTGTGTATTGGGTTCAGATAGTTCAACAATGACCGATTTTCGGTTCTGCGATTCTAATTGGGTGGCGTACCGCTTACGGCTCATTAGTTTGAGGCGGTACGCCCCAAATCGAAATTAGGGTTTCTGCATTGTATTGGACGGCGTACCGCCTCACTTGAGTCATTTCAGGGCGGTACGCCCTGGGTTGTAAATGACAGATTTTTGAAATTTTCTTTAAAATTCATTTTTGTTTTCTTTTGATTTTCATTTTTAGTTTTAGTTTTATTTCTAGTTTATAAATTTTTGAAAAAACTAAAAAATCAGAAAAATACAAAAATAGTTTGTTAAGTCGGAAATCAATTGCAGGAGGGCCCGGTTATTGTTATTATTATTGTTTTGTGTGCTAATTTGTTTGAATCAGGATGTCTAAACAACCGGAGATGAGTACCGGCAAACGGGGGCCCAAGAAGAGGAAACAGGGTACTCCAGATCCAGCCGTACCAGTGCCTCCATTCAGGAGACGTATCATCAAATACTGGGGGCCGAGATCTTGCCCGACCCAGAGGTTCCACCACCGCCGGTCGAGAGGAGAAACCACATGCACCATTCACTACTGAAGTTTGAGCACGGTTCGCCAGAGGACCAGCAGGCGCACCGGTTTATAGTCATGTCGTTACTACATCATCAGACGATTGACTGGGCATTGGTTGGACAGTTGGGTCAGTTAGAGAGGATTTAGGGATGGTTACTGATAGGTGGAGGAGAGCGTTGACACCGGATGACCACCAGTACTTGGAGCTGACGGTGGAGTTTTTATCAACGTTTAGAGTGGGTCCGGGAAAGTTTGGAGACGGGAACGCGTTATCATTTGCCTTAGGACAACAGACACATCATATGAGTATTCCAGAGTTAGCGGTTCTGTCTGGTTTGTATGCGCAGGCGGAGGTTGATGCGCCAGAATTTGATGCCATGCCTAGAGGAGTGTTTAGTAAGGCTCATCCACAGGGAGTTACTGATGTACAGAATGCGGCATTTTGGGATACTATCGGGTCAGTTCTGTACACTGATAGCTTGTTGGAGTCCCAAATTCGACATCCAATGATCCGCTACTTACATAGGATTGTTACGTACACTCTCATCGAATGTCGGTCCGGTGTAGAGAAATGCATGAAGTTGGATATGGCGGTGCTGAGATCGATGGTTGAGGGGCATGACCTCAACGTTGCTGGTGTGTTGATTTCGTCGTTTGCGAGGAGAAGAGTTTTTGGACGTGGTGTCCACCTGAGTATGGGACCATATGTGACGAGGTTGGCTAGGAGGTTGGGCGTTTTTTATAGATACCGGGATACACATTTGACCGATTGGAGCTGAGACTTCACATTATGAGTTGGGTGACATGCGGCTGGCTACTGTGGTTACAATGACTGATCCCCCACAGTAGGAGGCCGTGAAAGAGGTTGTTGTCCAGGGTGATGAGGCAGCACGGGCTGTGAGGAGATGTCGGATTGCCCATCAGGTGGAGAGGTCTTTGAGGCCGAGACCAGAGAGAGTCAAGGGTTGGGCAGGTTTCCTCGGAGACGATGTAGGGGACGGTGTTGGATTATGTGGATACGAGGTTCGAGAGGATTGAGCGGGCGATGAGGTACATGATGATGCAGCAGGGGATGGATATCCCTGAGTTTTTTCAGGAGCCTGTGGATGGTGATGCTTTTTGGAACTTAAAATCTATGTGACTGACGCCATCAAATCTGTTTACCGAAGCATTCGACTGAAGAATCCATGTGAATTGATTCAGAGACGCGGGTTGTGATGCTCGAGGCTTGCAGTTTGGACCGAAGACCGTTTACTGGAAAAGTCAACCGTTCGGGTCAACGGTCAACGTAAAAGTCAACGGAAGATCGGTTCGAGCGAGTCAAGCTTCGGATTAAGTAAATCAAACTTGATTTAATTAATATTTACGTTATTTATCTTTCTTGTAATTTTGTTCAGTTATGTTTTTCTGTTGTTAGTCACCCTCACTATATATAGTGAGGGTGCCCATTACAAGAAAGAGTCTCTGAGTGTGGAGATGATAATTTTCTTGTAGAGTGTGAGATTTCCATTCTAGAGAGAGAGAGTGAGTCATGGATTTCCATGAGAGAGTGTTTGTCTTATTTTCTTGATTGTAATCATTCGATTAATGAAATCATTCGATTAGTTCATCATCTTTCTTATGTTTGATTATTCCATTAATTCTTCTCATCTTCATCTTCATCTCATTTTTTTGAGTTTTCGAATCCGAACCTTTGTTCTTGCTCAAGATCAGGATTCTTGATATGAGAATTGGTCCTGACAAATGGTATCAGAGCGGGTAACCGATTAGATTTCATCTCATGATGAATCTGGTCACTCGAATCTGGATTTTGAGCTTGAATGGGTGAAGATGAGAAAACTCATTTTTGAGATTTTTTCTTCTATTTTTCTTGTTTCTGGATGGATTCTGATGATATGGATGCTTGATTCGTGTTTGGGAGTTCATCTAGATGCATTTTTATGTTCATCATGTTCAAATCTGGTGGAAAAATTGGAGATCCGAGCTGTTTTTGAAGCTGTTAAAGTTTTTCCCGTTTTTGAGGTTTTTGAAGATTTTGAGTTTTGATTCTCTGTTTTCTGGGCATTTCTTCATGTTTTCGGATGAAGTGAGGTATGATTTTCAGTGGAAAACGTGTTCCGGATCCATTGGAAGCATCCATTTTATCTGATTCTCAACCGTTTGGGCAGATCTGGAAAAACACACACTAGTGTGTGTTTCATGGTGTTCTTCGTGTTCTTGAAGATTTCCAGAATTTGAGGACTGTTTTGATCCGATTTGCTACTGTTTATGGGTTGTTGGTGGCCACAATAGTCTCGTGAATGGTTTAGCTTCTCATTTTGTGCATCATTACGGGTTTTCCTTACGTTTTTGGGAAGATTCGAGTTCACCAAGTAAGTGATCTTCATGTTCATCATTTTCCAGATTTCTCTAAGTGTTTGAAGGTTTGAAGATTGCCTTAGCGGACTTCTGGATGCTCTTAGCGAACTTGTTGAGGTTGTTAGCGGACTTGAGGTTTGCTTTAGCGGACTTGTTTAAAGCTTAGCGGACTTGATGTCTTCTTAGCGAACTTGTTCCTTAGCGAACTTCAGGTGTCTCCTAGCGGACTTCTAAGACCCCTAGCGGACTTCTCAGTGTGTTTAGCGGACTTCTGGTCGCTAGCGGACTTGTTTTGAGGTTATCGAACTTGTTTCTGGGTATTCGTTCAAGATCGCTTCTGAGAATTTTGGTCGTCCAGATTTGTAGAGGATGTCGATACGAGTTCATGGGTATAAAATTCGTGAATTTTGGTCAAGAAATGAGGAAGTTATGGGTCTTTTATGATTTTCCGGTGACTTGCGATTTTCTGGTATGTTTTTCCGGTCGATCTAGGGTTTACAGGAGGAAGAAGACGACCTGGTGACGTGGAGCTTGTTCATTGGATAGTAGAGAATGTTCTCTCTCCTGGTTTCATTCAACCCAGTCACACCTTTTTCTCTATCAAAATCCTATTGGCTGGAATCATCTCGTGGGTCCCAGAAATTACAAAAGAAACGTTGCTGGTTTTAATTCTTGTCACATTCCAATTTCACCCATTCTGTTGTCGCTGATTGATTGGGCAAAAGAGATGCGCGTGGGGCCCTTTCTAAATAAAACCGTTGAAAGTGCTTTGGCAGGCGCATCCTGATTGGCTGCTTTCCTCTTGACATGGATTACCCCCAAGAGCCGTCAGTTCCATCTCATCTCAACCGTGGATTTTGAGTGTGTACTTTCTCAGATGATTTCTGATTGGCTCACAGCCATAGCACATGGATCAGCTTCAAAATCCATTGGATTGTTTCAATGTGAGCCGTAGATCATGATGGTTTCTCAAATCTGATTGGTCAGATTTCAATGACACGGATTGTGCTTCTCTTTGAGGATTTTTTTCTCCACTAATTAATTTTCTGCATTTTTGTTAAACGCGGGGTTTCTTATCAATCTTTTACGAGACAAACGAGATAACGCCGCGACAAAAGTTCATAAATATTTTTTATTAGCCGTGGATTTATTCTGATTTATTGGGATTATCGTTTATTGATGTCGCGCAACGTTTGCTATCGACCACTGACGGGTTAGCTTTATTATCCGGTTAATTACGAAGTTTTCTCGTTATGTCTTACGGTTTTGTTTGTAGCTGATGCAGTGCTGATGTCAGCGAACCGGATTAACTAGAATCTCAGTTAAATATTGGAATTTATCCGTTAAATTTCTCGAGAAGCCGTTCCTTGCCGGAAATTGATAGAATTTTTCAGATCGCGCCGTTTTCCCCGGTTTAACTCAGAAATCTTTACGGAATATTTTTCCGAGCTCGATTTTTTTCGCCCAAAATTACGAAGACTCCGGTTATGATTATTTTCGCTCGGGATCTCAATTTTTCTCAGATTTGACATTTATCTTCACCTTCGCATCCAACCCAGTCACGCGGAACACAAGATTTATTTATGGATCATTCACAACTGTCAGCATCCGGCTTTTGGTTTTTTGCAAGATTGTCCAATTTCAAGATTATTTATCTGGTTTCTCTAGGCAACCGATCGCGACGGTTCGACTCTCCACATCTGTTTTTACGCTTCCGACTTGATGTTTTTGGAGAGATTTAGAGAAATAAGAGGAATTATTATGGATTTTGATATCGGGTCGATTATTCGGAGTTAGAGCATTTTCAGTGTTTGATTGGTTTATCTGATTCAGTTTGTTGCGGTTTGGACTCCGAGATGTAGCATTTTCTCAGTATTGTACCCGACCGTGTGAACCGAGTGAGCAGTAGCACTTGGATCTCGAACTGGAGCAACGAGAACAGAAGAAGCTTATTCAGAGGGGGAATATCTACGACAGATTGTCTCTGGTTTATCAGTTTCTCATTGAAGATGTACGACAGAGCGATTCTTCAGCAGTTGAACAGATTTGAAAGCATCAGTCAAGGGGGAATTGTTGGAACTTAAAATCTATGTGACTGACGCCATCAAATCTGTTTACCTTAGCATTCGACTGAAGAATCCATGTGAATTGATTCAGAGACGCAAGTTGTGATGCTCGAGGCTTGCAGTTTGGACCGAAGACCGTTTACTGGAAAAGTCAACCGTTCGGGTTAACGGTCAACGTAAAAGTCAACGGAAGATCGGTTCGAGCGAGTCAAGCTTCGGATTAATTAAATCAACTTTGATTTATTTAATATTTACGTTATTTATCTTTCTTGTAATTTTGTTCAATTATGTTTTTTGGTTGTTAGTCACCCTCACTACATATAGTGAGGGTGCCCATTACAAGAAAGAGTCTCTGAGTGTGGAGATGATGATTTTCTTGTATAGTGTGAGATTTCCATTCTAGAGAGAGAGAGTGAGTCATGGATTTCCATGAGAGAGTGTTTGTCATGATTTTTTGATTGTAATCATTCGATTAATGATATCATTCGATTACTTCATCATCTTTCTTATGTTTGATTATTCCATTGATTCTTCTCATCTTCATCTTCATCTCATTTTTTTGAGTTTTCGAATCCGAACCTTTGTTCTTGCTCAAGATCAGGATTATTGATGTGAGAATCGGCCCTGACAATGCTGAGGGTGATGAGGATACTGGGGATGATGAGATGGATGTTGAGGGAGACGCTGGAGCAGGTACTAGTGGAGAGGTGGAGATGATGCTAAGGAGTAGGATGCATAGTTGCTGATACCACTGCCACTACCGATCGGTTTATTTTCTAATTCCTTGTACTCTTTTTGTTATTTTTTTCATCTGATCATGGTTTGTATGATATTATACTATACTATATCCGGGGGTACTGTATGGGGTAACCGGTTGGGTTATATGTAGCTGGATGGATCTTACTATTGTATGATTCAGTCACAATGAGTACAACGAAGTAAATAAAGGCTTTGATTTATTGATTCACAAAAAGATTACAATTCTAGAGAGAGAAACACTCTAAGCTACACACAGTTAAGAAGATAGAACTCACAGATCTGCTCATTTCTCTCTAAGACGAACTATTTATAGTAATAACATACTGGCCGGCGCACCAACTGGCGGACCAATTAGTACGGGCGTACCAATTGGTACGGTGGACCATTGGTATGGCCACCATGGTATGTTGACTCCTAGACTCACAAACCTGCTCTGTTCTAGATACAATACACGAGACACAACATTGCATAGGAATATGCTCTAACAAACTCCCCCTTAACGTGTAGTGTATCTATGCTAACTAAACTTCAGTCTTTAATCTTCAACATCGCTGCATCCGATCTTCAACTTGACATTTCTTGTCTGCAACAGAACTTGCATGGCTGGATTAGAACTTGAACAATCTTTGAACTTCAAGATCCACTTGTGAAAGATACTACTAACTCCCCTTTTCACCATGCTTGAGTCTTGTCACATAGAACCTTCAATTTTAGAAGACAGAAACGCGGTTTTTTTCTTTTGAAAATTAATTTAATCTTGGCGCAAAACTTCTCTTCGAGAATCCAAGATATAGTTTTGAAATCATAATTTTGTATCTCGTATCGATCGATCGAAAACAGAAAAGAAACAAAATCTTTTTGGCTTTCGGAAACTTTATGTCAAAACACACCGAAAATCTTTTTGATTTTTCTAAGTTTATTCTAAAACACACCTAAAATGTTTTTGGAATCTTCAGATATGAAATATAAATGCAATAATGAATGAGACACTATTTTTGTCTTTTGCGAGAAAGATCACAACTTGGGATCATATTGGTCATGACATGCTGAACTACACTTCAATTTCAATTACTTCAGCACACAAGCCATGTCGATTACTAGTATAATTTGTCCATCTTAAACTCAGGCACAATCATACTCATAACATCTGGATATGTTAAGATATTGATTACATTTGCTTTGACCAGTGTACCCAACACTATCAGACATACATAGATATGTATATGCTTATCACACATTGTGATTTCACTTGTGATAATTCACACATAGTGACTGAATTCATGATATCGTCAACTGTGTTCCATGCAAAAAGAAATAAGAACGTTAAATCGTCTACCTTAAGGTCGATCTTTCGATACAAGATAAGGCCCCGGATTTAACAAAATATGAAAAATAAAAACAAGATGAAATTGTATAACCCAACAACAATCAGGTCGGTACTTCCATACACGCAGAGAAAGTTCGATGAGTTATACAAAACGCCAAAGAAAATAACGCAGTCAAACGAACAACAATCAGGTCGATCTTTTGATACGCAGAGAAAGTCCAATCGTTTGACAAAATAAAGAAAATCAAACAAGTTTAAATATTTGCAAAATGAACACATGTATACACAGTGACTTCTTATTTTCATTTTCACACATCTTTTTAATATCTTGAGACACGCTTCGAGATGTTGTTCACTTGGTCAAGCATTAGTTTTTTAATGTATATCACATCTGAATACTTTCTGATTTAATGCCGAGCCTACCAAGAACATCGAACAATGATCTTATGGCTTTTTCATCTATTTTATCCATGAGTCAGACACGTAAGCCAATGTAACATCATTTCACAATTATGTCAGATACAATTTCTCATTTTTCATTGTGTTTTTGTATTTTTCTGTTTTTCTCCACACTTAAAATGGAAACTCTATTTTTGGATTTTTCATTTTAACAAAAACAAAAAGACACTATTTTTGGTTTTCAATATTCTCCCACTAAACTACATATCGAATGTAAAAGAAAGAAAATTGACCATTCGATATCGATACTTTTCAGTTTAAGCTTTCAAGAAAACATTCGATTTTGTAAGATGAATCATTGAACTTAATTATGCACGAGACTCCACTATCAGTAACTACTTGAAGCTTGAACTTGACAATCACCGATAGGTCTTCTTGAAGTACCTACACACTGGACAAAACAATTAGTTGTTAAATGTCCCGAAGCACACAGCTTCTGGTCGGCCAGTGTGTTCAGTAAAATCATTTGCAGCCTTGCAGACCAACTTAGGTCGCCACTGCACTTTAGCTTTCTCAGTTTGAACTGAGTCATCATCCGGTGATGAACTACCAACACTTGAATCATATTTTTAAAATGATTTCTTTTGAGATTTAAAGTGTGAAGGTGTTGACTCAGTAAAAACTCTGCCAGATGCATCAATAAATGTGGCAGATTTATCAGAAAATGATTTCTTAACCATTTCAGGACAATTTTGTGCCATGTGGCCTTTTTGGTGACACTGATAGCACAAGCGACATGAGCGTTTTTGCTTCTTTTTTGTCCTGAAAAGCATGACACACATCATCAGATTAAAAATTATCATAGAAATTATCAAAAACTTGAAATCTTTTAGCATGCACCCATTTGAAGTAGGACTTCGAGGTGTGGAATTCGATCCAGACGATGAAAATTCTTTCGTAAACTTTCAGGTGAATCCTTCTTCTTTTGTTTTCGCCCGATTCCTTTTTCAATTGTAGAGATGAATACCTAGGCCAAATGATAAATTTGATCGAGATTGGTATCTTTCTTCTCCTTTGGAGTCTTTTGTGGCATGTTCTTCTTATCCATGCTTCTCAAATCTCTGATTATTATTACCCAAACCTGAACGTTTGTAACCGGGTAATTTTGACAATTCAAATTGAGATTTAGCAGAGCCAGCTTGAGCAACCTGGGTAAATTGAGCTTTAATACCCTTCAAGTTATTAGCTTGAACCAAATCAGTAGCCAAATTTTCCTCAGACACTATCTTCTCATCTTTTTCCACCAACTTCTCAACATAAATTTCTTTATTATTTACACCAGTACCACTAGATACAAATTTAATAGATTTAGGTCATCAGTTGTCTGATTTTTCACTTTCTTGTTCGAGAAACTTTGATTTCTTCTTTTCAGATTTCTCATAAAGAAATTTAGAATAATCGCCATTTGCATCAAAAGAATTAAGATCAGCTAGAGGATCAGATTGAATAACTGGATGTGGAATTTGATTATATTCTTTGCTTCCAAACACTTTCTTGAAATTCTCATCATTACACAAGTAGCTTGTGAATGAATGTGAATTCTTCAGATTATTCAACTGTTTTTTAAGATCCAACACCTCAACATTCAAATCTGATATTTTCTTATGTGCTTCACCCAGTGCCTTTTCTGAATCGATTAACTGTTCTGAAGCTCTGTTGAACAAAAACTTTTCTTGTCTCATCTGATCATGCGTATCATACACTTCTTGTGTCACTTTATCCACCTGCCTTTTATAAATCTCAACATTCCTTATCAACAATTTGTTGTCCTGTGTCAAGATTGTGACTTCATCCAGTAATTTTGAATGTTCCACTTGACAATCACTTTCCATAGCAGTAACTTCGTCATGAGCATTCTGAAGTTCATCATATGATGCTGAAGCGAGTCAAATTTAGCTTTTAACTTGTTAAACAAAACATCAAAATCTCCAATGGCATCTTTTGCTTCACTCTCCCATTTTTCAGCATTTTTGACTAACTCTGCATTGTCATTTAGTCAGTTCAAAATCTGTTCTTTATCTTTAACAACCATCTCATCCAATATTTTTTAAGCTCTACAAACTCTTCCATCAACAAACTCTTTTCTTTTACTAACTTTTCATTTGCCTTGAAAATCTCATCAGACACACTTCTTTTTGTAACTATCTAACTCTCCTTCCTTCTTCTTCCTTTCAACAATTAACCCTTCTTTTTCTTGAACCAATTCCCGAATCTTTCTATCTTTTTTAGCATAAAATTCGCAAGTTGACTCATAACCACTAACTTAAAAATCAGAATCACTTGATTCAACTTGCACAGTGGCTATATAATCATATTCATCTGGAAAATCTGCAGCCCAATTAACCTTCTTGGGCCGCCATAGCTTCTGCTTCTCTATTGTGAACATGCTTATCTGAATGACACTTTTCAGATGATAATTGATTGCACTCACGAGCAAAATGTCCTATCTTGGAACATTTGTAACATTTAAGCTTTGACTTATCCAAACCAAGTTTCTCTCCTAGTTTAAAAGATTGTTGTTCGTGTTTCTTTCTGAATCTATTTCCTCTTTCAACCGCCATAGCTAAAAGTGCAAAATTCCGAGTTTTTATCAAGAAGAATGAAGTTGATCGGTACAAAGTCAAGAGTTGGTTGGGAAACGAGTAAACACTTGGAGAAAATGAAGAAAAGTTCCTGAGAACCAGTTTTAGGCGGTACGCCTCAAATCAACCGTCAGAAAATAAAATTACGGTTTTGTTATTTAAACTTGGATGTTAAGTTTTTAGACTAACTCTCTCATTCTTGGATGACCAGAGCATTAGGGTTATGGATTTTCAACATTGTTTAGAGATTTTTGGAGTTTTTGCAATCATTCGGTACAGTTCTTTATGTAGTTTTCAATTACAGTTATGTTTGCTTTGTTAGCCATGTCCGGCTAATCACCTCATAACTGCTTTTGGTGATTGGTTGGTGGATTCGTTCTGTTCTTCACCGTTAGTCATTAGTTGTTCCGGTTTTCCTTGCAACCGTCGAGCACCCGGATGCTGAATTCATTTAATTAACTAATAAATATGGTTTCGTGGTCCCCTGTTGTGTTCTAGCCTTTTCTTGCGGTAAAACTAAGAAGCCCATTAGGAACTTAGGGTATTAGGTCGATTAGGAAATTAGGGAGCATGTCTATGTGTTATTAACGATTAGGTAGGTTTTCCCTAGATCGGTAGCCAATCAGAATCCAAAAGTAGTTAGCTTTTCTCCATTAGTAAACAGTTTCATAATTTTAGCATTCAAGTTCCTAGCTTAATTAGGTTCTTTAATAGTTAAGTTAAATTATTAGTAATTAATCAACCCAATTCACCCAAAACAGCCAAAGAGGTAATTTAGGTAATTTTAGGTAAATCAGTGGTTAATAGTTAATTTCCATCAATTAGTCAATTTCCACATATTCTATCGGTTTAATAACCTTAACTTACCATTACTATCAATCAAATCTAGTTGAGGATTTGTAACGGTCTCGACAGCCATTATCAATGATCGTCCGAAGAAACTTCGGATCGGAGGCTGTCAAAACAATATCATCAACATATAATAGCAAATAAGCAGTGTGTAAGTCGTGGAGATACACAAATAAAGATGTGTCACAATGCTGTTCTTGAATCCCATGGATAACAAGAATGATGAAAAACGATTATACCAAGCCCTCGGAGCCTGTTTTTGGCCATATAAAGATCGCTTAAGGTGACACATATAATCTGGGGTTCTCTGATCAACAAAGCCTGGAGGCTGCTACATGAATACTGTCTCTGTCAAATCACCATGCAAAAATGCATTCTTTACGTCTAACTGATGAATTGGCCATCCTTGTGAGGTGGCTATCGATAATACGGTAGGAATCGTAGCCGGTTTAACAACCGGACTAAAAGTATCTAAGCAATCAATCCCTACTGTCTGAGACTTACCATTGTTAGAGCATATTCTTATGTTATAGAGTGTCTCGTGTATTGTATCTAAGTGAGCGTTTGTGTAAGTCAAAGTGTCAACATACTAAAGGCCGTACCATTGTGATCCGCCGGACCAATTGGTACGGGCGTACCAATTGGTCCGCAAGTTGGTACGCTAGCCTATAAGTTGTCACTATAAATAGATCGTGTTAGAATGAAAGTTGAACACTTTTGTCATTCTACACTTTCTGTGTGTGTGTTCTAGAAAGAGAAACCAGAGAGTCTTCTTTGTATCTTCAAGTGATCAATAAGAAAACTCTTATTTACATTCTCGTATTCACTAGATTGATTGATTCACGTAGTAGTAAGATCATTCCGTGTACTTACAAGTGGTATCAGAGCAATTTTGGTTGCTCTACTGCTGTGTTTTGGTCAATTTTCAAGTTTGTAGTGAGAGAAAGTTGGGGTTTCTTCTTTTTTTCATCAATTTCTTCCAATTCTGAGTGTTGCTGATGCTAAACATGGTTTCAAAACATTCCTAGTGTATTTTCGTGACTTATTCTAGCATATTTCATCTCAAAACAGTCAAATTCTGAAAAATCAGTCGAGAATGACATGGTACGCCGGATGAACACCGTGGTACGCCGCTTGGTACACAAGGAAATATTCAACCAGTTGTTGGTACGCTCGTTGGTACGGAAGACAATCTTCATCTGTGGTACGTGACGGTTACTTGTTGGTACGCATGCAGTTACGTCGTACCAAGGTGGTACGTTGACAATTTTGGTATGCTGAGTTCATTGGTACGCTACTGAGTTGGTACGCTGAAGAGTTTGGTCCGGTCAAAGTTTTGGTACGTTGGTCAACAATTTGATACGCTGAGAAGGTTTTTGGTACGCTGGCAGAAATGTGGTGTTCACTAAAACTGACGTAACTTGAGAACCGTTAAGAGTTACGGGAGCTAATACCAGCCAAAACGACCGTCTCGACGATATCTATACTTTTCCTGCCTAATGGCTAGTACCCTCCGGTTTGACCCCCAAAATCCACTTTTAAGACCTTTATTTTTGAGTTCAAAGTTTTTAAAGCATCATATTTCAGAAAAGATGTCGGATTTCCAAGCTTTTGCCGCTATGCAAAGTGCGATCCAAACAATGCTAAACTTTGATAATGAAATCGAAACAAGGCAGAAAGTTCCCAAGTTATTGAAGTTGGAAGATTATCAAAATTGGAAGCAACAATTTTCCGCATATATCAGCAAGAATGATATCGATTTGTGGATTCCAATTAAAAAGCTTTACGCACATCCAACTGATCAAGGCGATTTCAAAGAAGTCCATACGTTTGACAATGCTGAGAGAAAACTTTATGAACTTGAACAAAAAATCTTTTGTATATCTTACAATGACTTTACCAACCGAGTTACTACATCAGTTTAGTGCTTGCAAGAAACCAAAGCAATTATAGGATGCATTATCTGCAAAATGTGAAGGCAATGTTCAATACACAAAGAGTCGAAGGAATGTGCTGAATAAAGAATTTGAAAATTTTCAACACTATGATAAAGAAGACATTCGTGCTCTTATATTTAGATTGTCTCATTTGATAAATGAAATGAAGGTGCTTAAGATTGAGAAGACCGAGGAGGAATTGAAAGAAAAATTGATGGAGGCCTTACCAACAAAATAGGAAAATTATGTCTTACTGCTGACTTATGATAAAGAGTATTCAAAATTATCATTTCATGATCTAACTGGAAAGATTCATGCTAGAGAGATGGAAATGATGACTTCAAATAAGTCAACTGCTCAATTGCAAAATCCTGAATTGTATCATGGTCAATATTCTGCTAGTATCAATGCAAAGTCTAAATCATTTGGTTTTGATTCATCAAATTCAGCTCCAACAACATTTGTTGCTAGTCATGGTTCAGGGAATTCTGAAAATTCATCAAGAGGGTGTAATTTTACTATTCCAAATCATTCAAGTCAATTGTCATTTTCTACAAAAACAACTGATGAACATTTTGTTAGAGCATATTCCCATGCCACGATGTGTCTCGTGTATTGTATCTATGTAATGAGGGCAATTGTATGAGTCTTGTTAGGCAACTGAGCGTACCACATGGTTCGCCGGACCAGTTGGTGCAGCGTATCATTTGATACGCTGGGTGGTACGCCAGCTAGTCTAAGTTACCTATAAATAGGTAGCATGTGTAGAGAGCATAAGCACTGATAGAGAACTTCAAGTCATATTCTACACTTCTGTGTGTGTCTCTGTGTGTGTGCTCTCAAGGCTTATTAATACAAATTCCATTTGTATTTACTTGTTTGATCTTATCTTCATCTCATTATCACGTCATTAGCAAACGATCCATCGCTCCATGGTTTTACACATTTGACATTGATTTCAGCTTTATTATCTTCATACTATAGGTTTCTAAATGGTGGTCTGCGAACAACTAATTTGATTAAAGAAGATTTTGATCAAATAGATCCAGATAATCTTGAGCAGATGGATATTAATTGGCAACTTGCTATGCTAGCCCAAAGAGCTAAAAGGTTCAGAAAGAAAACTGGATTCAAAAGTTTAAATCCGGATGGTAAAGTTGGATTAGATAAATCAAAGGTGAAATGTTTCAAATGTTTCAATGTTGGACATTTTGCTCGTGAATGTTCAAAGTCAAATGCATCTTCATTAAAGTCTGCAACAGCTTTAGCTTCTCAAGTTGATAAATGATATGATTGGGGAAGAAAGTTTGATTCTCCTCTAATTGCTTTAACTGCTATTACTTCTGAGAAAATGGCACAAGCATCTAATGAAGGTTATGATTGGGCTGCAGATTTTCCTGATGATTCTGAATCTGACACAAGTGTTTCTGAAACTAGTGGCTATCAATCAGTTTGTGCATTTTGTTCACAAAAAGATAAAAGGATTCAGAGTTGGTAAAGGACAATGAGTTCTTGGGTGCTGATTATGAGAGGAAAATTGAAGAATTGAGTGATGAAAAGAAAAAGTTGGAAGGTATAATTCAAGACTTAGTAGCTCAAAAGGAGAAGTTTTCAGATTTTCAGGCCGAGGTTGTTGAGAAAGAATTGAAATTTAAAAGTGTTGAAAAGGAGTTTGAATAGAAAATTACAAAATTATCTGACGAAAATGCTGAATTAGTTAAAGAAGTGAAGAAATGGAAGGATGACGCTGAAGATACTGCAAATGATTTTCAAAATTTGTTTGACAAATCCAAATCTAGACTTGATACACTTACCGAAACTTCTGATGAACAAGCTGCTAAAATTGAGTCATATCAGATTGATATGGAAAAGATGCTAGACGAGAAGAGGGAGTTAGTAAGAGTGAACAAGTTGCAAAATGCAAATATGAATATTCAAAAACGAAATGAAGACAAGTTAAAGAAATAGTTGTTTGCAGAACTTGATAATATGAGGTTGCAAAAATATGAAACTCATAAGGTGGCTAAGAGGTTTATAAGCTACAGAAAAAGAGTTGGCTGAAGCTCATCAAAAGATTGCTGAGTTGAAGATTGAAGTTATTGATTCAAGGCGTCTTTTGAACAATGTCAATAACTCACAATCTTTTACAAGTTTCTTGGCTAAAGATGAGAATTTTGAGAAAATGTTTCACAAAACAGTGTCACCACCGGGTAGTCTAAAAGAAGGTGTTAATGAGCTGAAGAACAAGGTTGAAAGTGGTGATTATTATAAGTTTGCTGATTCTGAAACCGATGAAGAAAAGACTGACAATAAGAAAGCCAATATTGCTGATAGTTCTAAAGTTCAAACGGCTGTGTCTGGTTCTTCATCTTCTGGAAAAGAGAAATCAGCAAATTCCACTGAGAAGATTTCTTCAAAAACAGACATCGATGAAACTATTGTGGATGCTCCAAAAGATATCAATAAAGTCAAAGCTGAGTTTTCTCGTCTTGCAAAGAACGGGCATAAACCATATGTTTCAGACGAGAAGGTTTTTGGAAAACATTCCGGTTTGGGTTTTCAGAAGACAAATACTGATGTTGGTACTTCTCAGACTCAAAAGTCACAGAATTTGAAGAAGGTTAATTTGAAGCAAGTGAAGAAAGAAGTTTTTAAAGCTGAAAAAGTTCAACCGGAGAGGTTTTACAAACTCAAAGGTTCGGAAAACATATTTTCTGACAAAGAATTCCCGCTTCATTGCGTGGATGCTCAAAAAATATCAGAAGTTTTTGTGAAGAATGTTGATCTGAAGAACAAGAAGCAATAGGCTGCTAAATATTCTTCCGGAGGATCAAATTCTACTCCAAAGAGCCCGCCATCAAAATGGGTTTATGATCATCGATATCAGGTATTTGATTCATTTTATGATCATTTTGGAGATGTTAATTTTTGTGAAGCTATGCAGGTTCCCAAGAGGAAGAATCCAAACAATCGCTTCTGTTATAATTGTCGCCAAAGGGGACATTTAGCACAAGATTGTCCAGTTGCTGCTGCTTCTAATGCAAGAAAAGGAAAGGTTCCACATGTTGGTAAATCTGCCAAATGCAAATTCATTGATGAATATGGCAGAGTATTTGATGAATATCAACCTACATTTTTCAAAAGTCAAGGAAGATTTATTCCTAAATTTCAAAATGTTTCATATGTAGGTTATTCGTCACAATCCAGTGTGACCTGTTCATCAAATACTGACTTACCAACACAAAAAATCTGGAAACCTAAAGTGGTTTCGAAAGGCAATCAAGACACTGGTCGACTAGAAGCGATTTGCTTCGGGTCATTTATAATCTAATGTGTTTGACCAGTGTGCAGGTACTTCTAGAAGACATGCCGGTGATTGAAACGTTGCTGATGGAGGAGTATTCTACTGATTTAATTTAAATTACAAGTGATATCAAATTTCAAAAACTAAAATTTTTCTGAAAGCTAAAATTGGAAGGTATTTATGTCGAAAGGTCAATTTTCTTTCTTTAATGCATTTTGTTTGTAGTTTAGGGGGAGAAAATTGAAAATACCAAAAATAGTGTCTTTGTGTTTTTCTTAAAATGAAAAATCCAATAATAGAGTTTTCATTTTAATGGGGAGAAAACAGAAAAATACTAAAACATTGAAAAATGAGAAATCGTATAGAAAAATACAAAAACATTGAAAAATGATAAATTGTATCCGACATAATTGGAAAATGATGGTACATTGGCTTACTTGTCTGACTCATGGATAAACTAGATGAAAAAAGCCATAAGATCATTGTTTGATGTTCTTGGTATGATAAATCAGAAAGTATTCAGATGTGATATTCATTCAATACTAGTGTTTGACCAAGTGGACAACATCTTGAAGCGTATCTCAAGATATTGAAAAGATGTGTGGAAAAGAAAAATGAGAAGTCACTGTGTATACATGTGTTCTTTTTGCAAAGATTTAAACTTGTTTGATTTCCTTTATTTTGTCAAACGATCGGACTTTCTCTGCGTATCAAAAGATCGACCTGATTGTTGTTCATTTAACGTTCTGCTTTATTTTCTTTGGTATTTCGTATAACTCATCGGACTTTCTCTACGTGTACGGGAGTACCGACCTGATTGTTGTTGGGTTATACAATTTCAACTTATTTTTATTTTCTTATTTTGTTAAATCCAAGGCCTTATCTGTATCGAAAGATCGACCTTATGGTAGACGATTTAACATTCTTATATCTTTTTGCATGGAACACAGTTGACAATATCATGAATACAATCACTATGTGTTAAATCACAAGTGAAATCACAAAGTGTGATAAGCAAATGCATATATGAGTATGTCTGATAGTGTGGGGTACACTGGTTAAAGCAAATCTAATCAATACCAACATATCTAGATGTAATGAGTATGATTGTGCCTGAGTTTAGGATGGACAAATTATACCAGTAATCGACATGACTTGTGTGCTGAAGTAATTGAAATTGAAGTGTAGTTTAGCATGTTATGTTCAATATGATTCCAAGTTGTGATCTTTCTCGTAAAAGACAAAAATAGTGTTTGATTCTGTATTACATTTATGTTTCATATCTGAAAAATCCAAAAATATTTTAGGTGTGTTTTAGCATAAATTTAGAAAAATCAAAAAAAAAAAATCGGTGTGTTTTGATGTAAAGTTTCAAAAAGCCAAAAAGATTTTGTTTCTTATTTGTTTTTGACCGATCGACATGTGATACGAAATCAAATTTCAAAAATACGTCTTGGATTCTCGAAGAGAAGTTTTGCGCCAAGATTAAATTAATTTTTCATAAAAGAAAAAGGAAACCGCGTTTCCGTCTTCTGAAATTGCAGGTTATGTGATAAGACTCAAGCATGGTGAAAGGGGGAGTTTGAAATATCTTTCACAAGTGGATCATGTAGTTCATAGATTATTCAAGATTGATCCAGCTATGCAAGCTCTATTGCTGACTAGAAATTTCAAGTTGAAGATCAGATGCAGCGATGCTGAAGATTAAAGACTGAAGTTTAGTTAGCATAGATACACTACACGTTAAGGTTGAGTCTGTTAGAGCATATTCCTATGCTATATAGTGTCTCGTGTATTGTATCTAAGTGAGTGTTTGTGTGAGTCAAAGTGTCAACATACTAAGGGTAGTACCATTATGATCCGCCAGACCAATTGGTACAGGCGTACCAATTGGTCCGCCAGTTGGTACGCTAGCCTATAAGTTGTCACTATAAATAGATCATGTTAGAATGAAAGCTGAACACTTCTGTCATTCTACATTTCTGTGTGTGTGTGTTCTCCAGAGAGAAACCAGAGAGTCTTCTTTGTATCTTCAAGTGATCAATAAGAAAACTCTTATTTACGTTCTCGTATTCACTAGATTGATTGATTTAGGCAGTAGTCAGATCATTCCATGTACTTACAACCATTAGCTACAAACTGCGCTTTGTAGCGCTCAAGAGTCCCATCGGACTTAAACTTATGTCTAAACAACCATATGCATCGAATAATCGGTTGTCCCGATGTTCTAGGTACTAATTCCCATTTATCCATATCTCGCAAGGCCTTAAATTCATTGGTCATGGCTTGTTGCCAGTTAGGTTCAGATAATGCTTTTGCGTACGATGTAGAAACGGATGAGATAATGGGTTAATTCGATACATAAAGGTTAAGACAAACAACTGGTTTGGTGATACCGGCTTTGGCACGGGTTGTCATTTGATGTTGGTTTGGTTGCGGTTGGACCGATGTTGTGGACACAGGAGAGGTCGTAGCCTGGGATGACGAAACTGAAGATGACTCGGATGATTAAGGAGAGGCCGTAGCCTGAGGATATTGAGGGTGCGCAGGAGACGAGATGGGGCTCTTTGGTTGATTCAGGTTGGGGTTTGGTAGAGGAAACCATGACAGTATATTGGGTTGATCATCCACGACCTGAGTGGGTGGTCGAGTGGTGTCATGATACGGAAAGACCATTTCGTCGAAGACGACGTGTCGGGAAATGTGGACTTTACCAGTGTTTGGGTCGAAACATCGATAACCACAAAAATTACTAGGATACCCGAGGAAGATACACCTAGTGGACCGGGGGTGAAGTTTAGGAGATGATGTGGTAGACATATTTGGATAACAACACACCCGAAGGTGTGAAGATGGTCGTATGTGGGGTGACGGCCATAGAGAACAAACGCGGGGGTATTAAAAGATAAACGTTTCACTGGAAGAATATTATGCAAATATGTGGCAATGTGAAGAGCTTCCACCCAAAAGGGAGGTGGAAGATTCACCTGCATTAGGAGGGCACAAATGATAATGTTAAGGCGACGAATCATCCGTTCGGCTTTGCCATTCTGAGACGAAGTCTAAGCGAAAGAGAAACGAAGTACAAGGCCGTGATCAGCCGCAAATTTGTGGAACTCGCGATTGTCAAATTCTCCTCCTAAGTCACATTGAAACATTTTAATGGTTTTATTAAATTGAGTTTGGATGAGTTTGTGAAACTTAGCAAATCCGGGAAAAGTTGCAGATATGAAATTTAAAGGATATATCCAAACAAAATTAGAAAACTTATCAATAAAAACCATATAATATTTTTAACCACTTTTACTTAACACAGGAGAAGTCTAAAGATCACAATGAATAATATCAAAAGTAGATAAAGTACTAGACACTCACTCAACAAACAGAAGACGCTTACTGATTGACAATTGACAAGAATGACAGACATGGACTAATTTGTCCTTATTACATGAAATAAAATGACGAGAAGACAAAGACTTTAAAACCTGGGATCCCGGGTGACCAAGTTGATTGTGCAAAAAATGCGGAGATTGAGTTAAACAAGCAAAACCATTATTCATTGGAGGTGTAAATGGATATAGGTCACCCGAGCTATTATGACGGGAAAGTAGCTTGCCAGTTTTAAGATCATTTAACGAAAAAAACAAAAGAGTCAAATTCAATTGCAACTTGATTATCACGACAAAACTGACGAGCATAAATAAGATTCTTAATGATGTTAGGGGCTAAGAGGACACTATTTAGTGTATAGGTTTGGTTTGGGACGTGATGTAAAGATTTACCCGAACCCTTTATCGGCAACGTATTGCCATTCCCAACAAATATATTGCTAATTTTAGATCTTGATAACGGGGTTTGGAATATACCTTGGTTGGTCGTGAGATGAGTGGACCATGTCTGCCATATCAACCGATAATTCTCCTTCTCGTTTTGTTCCAACAAAAGCACACACCACAAGTAAAAATGCCAATATAAAGACAATATGAACCTAATTGCTCGATGGAAGTAAAATAAAATTGGTGGTCGCGGTTCCAGTTGTTGTACAGGGAACAAAACAAACAACACCCTTTTTATTGGTTCTTTACTTCTTGTCGTGGAAAAAGCAGTACCACAAATATAAATCCACCTCGAACTCACACCTTTATTGTAAACGAATCCTAAGGTGCTCTCAAAAGTCAAGAGTTTTAGGGTATGGCCGTAGCCGGCGGTGTAAGGGAGGAAGTCGACTGCAAGAATTTTTTTTTTCTTTTTAGAGTTTAGGAACTTTTAGGCTCTGATGCCATGAAAGTAATTTTATTTCCCTTGCTTATTACTAAAGATTACATGCCCTATATATAGACTAGATAAATACACAACGCACCCCTATATTATCATAAATAATACAATAAATAATATTTATAACTAATAATATCTAGGTGTAATTACCTTATATATCAAAAACCTAAGCTGATTTGTACACTGATTACCGACTATTACCTCCATGTGTCACTCTTTTGTGGAGTCCACGTGGAGGTGGTTTTCCTTATATTTTTTTTTTCATTTTCAAAGTTAATGTTATATATTTTATTTTCCGTTACTTTTACAGTTGTGTCTTCTGTCCGGATGGTTAGGTGTCATGGTTTTATTCACCATGTTTTGAGTTCGAGTTCGGCAGTGACCGGTTTTTTTTTTTTTTTTAGTTTTCCTCTTCTTCTTTTCTTGACGCGTGTCTCATTTCTGTGACAGGTGTCTATCTGTTGCCACGTTTTACGTTTGTGAGGTTTCTATATAAGACTCTTTCTCTCTCTTCAAACACACCTCTCTGCGCTCCTCTCTCTTCAAACACACACAGACGATACGATCAGAAATCCTCAAGAATGATTAGAACCGTTAGAACGATTAAACCTTCCTCAAGAACGACGATCGAAATCCTCTCCGTTCACACAATCGATCAGAAGGACGATTTCGTTTTCTAGGGTTTTTTTGATTCAAGAGGTCGCCGCCTTCCTCAAGAACTACAATCGAAATCTGATCGAAATCATCACCGTTCGGCGGCAGCGGCGTGGCTACGGTTTTGTTGCGGTTCTTGATTCCCCAACTGAATAACGAGAATCTTTCATCAATCGTAAAGGTATTAGGGCTTCTATGTTCTCACTGCCCATCGATGTTCTTCTTTAATCGATTGTCTCTGCCTACTAAATTGTAATTGTTGTTGACTTCGTATAGTTTTCATTGTTGTCTATTTGTGCTTGCATTGTGTAGTTCTCTTCTTCATGACTATGTTCAGGTTTAGTATAGAAATTTTGATTTGGGTATTTTACAAAATGGGTTTTACTTGAGTCGATGCATTTATTAGTTTGATTTGGGGATTATATAAAATGGGTTTTACTTCAAGTTGCATCGAAACATAAAAATGTTGACTAATCTCGCTAACATTAGCATATAAACTGACGATTCATGTTCAAGTTCATTGTTACGGCTCTGAGGTTCACTGCATGTCTAGGTTACAGTCTACATTTGGTTTCCATCACTACTCATAGAAGATATTGATTTGTAAACTACAATTGTCTATCTATTGTACACATACTGTCCTAGGTCTTCATTTGACAATAGAAATTAAGATGCCTTAAGATCAGTGTTTGTCTCTTGAAGATCAATTAGATGTTGCATGTGAGTTATTTGGTAGGATCTGCCCTTTATCAATTGAATTTTGTGTGTTTTTGCTGGGTCCTTTGTTTGGGATTTCTTATAGGTACTCAGATATCTTTTGACAATAGAAATTAACATGTGTCAACACCAGTCATTGTATCTTGAAGATCAATTAGATGTTACATGTGAGTTATTTTGTAGGATCTGCCCTTTATTAATTGATTTTTGTATGTTTTTGTTAGGTTCTTTCTCTGCATTTTGTAATACTTAAAAACCACATGTTCAATACATATGTTAGTTGCAAAACAGATTACATATTGTATCATGACAATATCACAAAATCAATTAAGGTAATGTACTCATACAAAATATCTTTTTTTGAACAGAAATGAACGGATTCTGGAAGATACTATTCGACACCTCATCAGACCAGCTGGTGAGTTTTCATAACTACCCACATTGTATGTTCTTTAATATGACATTACTAAACCATATTACTTTTCCTGTACTAGCGAATACCAACAGCGTTTGCTAAGAAACGCTACAACAACACAGCACCAGAACATGCAGTGAAGATCATCTTTACAGAAGAAGATAACTGGGATGTACTCTTTTGATGAGGTCGTGGTCATTCGCAAAAACTTTGTAAGTAACTTTACATATTACTCAGTACGTTTACAACTATTACTTCTAATGCTATACATGTTATGTAGCGATTACCAAGTGCACTTGCAACCGTTGCTGAACTCTATGATGAAATGGTGCTTGACCTCATCTATGAAGACAATGACCCTGAACCTTACATACTGCACACTGAAAGTAACATGGCAACATACACCAGGTATAAAAATGAAAAAATACACACATACATACATGCCTATAATATTCACTTATTAGACAAAACATGTACACAGGTTCAGTATCTATGACTGGAAATCTTTTGCTGACCGTCATGGTATTTTCATTGGTCAAGAAATCCGTCTAAGGTACTACTTTGAGGTGAACGCACTGCACATCTCTCATGTCATATGAAGAACATGAAGGGCAGACTTGAAGGGTTGGTTTTGTGCAATAACGGGTGCTTTTAGTGTGTAACTGTCAACAAACTTTTGTAAATGTTTTGGAAACAACTAAACAATGTTGTGTGACATATGTAATAGATCTAACTAATGTAATATATGTTGACATGTTGCATGCTTTGTCTAATGTCTGTAACTAGACAAAAACAATCAAACCGCCGCAACGCGCGGTACATTTACTCGTTATAAACAAATAGGCTACGCGATTATGATATAACTTGTCTAATTATTACCTTATTAGGGCGAGAGACGATATTCCTTTTCCCCTCATATACATGTGCACGACCTTCTTCACTATGTGCGTTTGTATGCAAAACACATTTTCTATAATAATTTCACCAACAATAAATATATAAGTAAACATGAAATACAAATATAAATATATATAGGTGGAGACGACAATTAACAACGCGGTACTTGTTTATTGCTAGTTATCAATCATCTCATGATAATTTTATTGTCCGTCTCATAAAGATAGTAATTTAAATAATAACGAACACACAAATAAGAAATACTAATCGTAAAGATAGTAATTTAAAAATACATATTAGATTCACTCCTGCCATTGTATTTTGTTATATTGAAAAGCCTAACGACAAGATGGAAAAACATACATAAAAAAATCATACTAGACGAAAAAAATAAGATTCACCCCTATGATAGTGGTTTAGTTTTGATTTTCAATAAAACAAACTTTAGTATTTGTGGTTTATAAGCGTTTGCTTCTGCCAGCAAAATTACATTACATGCAACTATGTATGTAATATAATCACATGATGAAATGTTTCCGGTAAAACTTAACTTGCAGATTGCAAGGACAAAGGGTTTAGTTTATTACATCAATTCAAAAAAAAAAATAAAGGGAAAAACAGTCTTAAAACTAAAAATATATGTTCTCTGATACATAAAATATAATTATAATTGTAAATCTATATAAATATAAATGGATCTATAATTTATATGTTTTCTTATATGTTCAATTAAATTTTTAGATCTATAATTAACCTATTTATAACTAAATAAGTTGAGATTAGCACCTCTATAAACAATGTGAGTTCTATCTTTACCTCTTTATAACACTTGTTATAGGTTTAATTTTTAACTTTAGTGGATTAAATGATAAGCCTTAAAGTGTCAAAAAATAGAACGGGTCAAATAGGTTTAATCAAAAACATATTTACAGCACCAGAGTGGCAGCCAACTATTGTAACATCAGCTGTAAACACATATTCTTATTGACCAGCAATAAGTAAGCATAATTTCGGTAAAGGCGTTCCTGGCACTACCTGGAAAAGAGCCATTTTCTTAGTTGTATCCACATAAAAATGCTATGAAGTTTCAAACCAATGGTTAGGTTTAAAATTTTCGTGGATGTAGTCTCATTTATAGGAAAAAGACTTGATAAGATTTTCATCCTACATTAAATGTGCGATGAACCAATCCTTATAATTTCATAAACCAATGAGTAGGTTTGAGATTTTGGTGGATGATGTCTCATTTATCTCATTTTATAGAGAAGGAGAAGCTTCAGAATTAATCTAAGAATCAATGTGGGATAGATCGAAACAAACTAATCTAGTTTATGCTTTAGGAACTTGTGCGCGCGTCTTAAAATTAAAAAATTTTGCATGACTAAAATACCTTTGACCCAATATGCATTATAAAGAAGTATAGATAGATAAATTTTTTAATTAAACATTGTTGTTAAGTTGATAAAGACTCAACCCCTTCATAGGAAAAAAACATGATAAGATTTTCATCTTACATTCAATATGGGATGAACCAATCCCTATCATATCACAAATCAATGGGTAGGTTTGAGATTTTGGTGGATGTATTCTAATTTAAGGAAAAGACTTGATAAGATTTTCATCCTACATTCAATGTGAGATGGACCAATTCTTATCATTTCACAAACCAATGGGTAGGTTTGAGATTTTGGTGGATAAGGTCTCATTTATATCATTTATAAAGAAGGAGAAGCTTCATAATTTATCTAAGAATCAATGTGTGATAGATCGAAGCAAGCTCATCTAGCTTATGCTTTATGAACTTGTACACACGTCTTAAAATTAAGAAATTTTGTATGACTAGAATACCTTTGACCCAATATGCATTATAAAGTAGTATAGATAGATAAATTTTTCAGTTAAAAATTATTGCTAACTTGATAAAGACTCAACCCCTTCATAGGAAAAGACTTGGTAAGAATTTTATCCTACATTCAATGTGGGATGAACCAATCCTTATCATTTCACAAATCAATGGGTATGTTTGAGATTTTGGTGGATGTAGTCTCATTTAAGGAAAAGACTTGATAAGATTTCCATCCTACATTCAATGTGTGATGACCAATTCTTATAATTTCATAAACCAATGGGTAGCTTTGAGATTATGGTATATGATGTCTCATTTATCTCATTTTATAAAGAAGGAGAAGCTTCATAATTTATCTTAGAATGAATGTGCGATAGATCAAAGCAAACTCATCTAGTTTATGTTTTATGAACTTGTGCACGAGTCTTAAAATTAAGAAATTTTGCATGACTAAAATACCTTTGACCCAATATGCATTATAAAGAAGTATAGATAGATAATTTTTTTAGTTAAAATTTATTGTTAAGTTGATAAAGACTCAACCCATTCATAGGAAAAAACTAGATAAGATTTTCATCCTACATTCAATGTGGGATGAACCAATCCTTATCATTTCACAAATCAATGGGTAGGTTTGAGATTTTGGTGGATGTATTCTCATTTATGTAAAAGACTTGATAAGATTTTCATCCTACATTCGTCGTGAGATAGACCAATTCTTATCATTTCACAAACTAATGGGTAGTTTTGAGATTTTGGTGGATAAGGTCTCATATATCTCATGTTATAAAGAAGGAGAAGCTTCATAATTTATCTAAGAATCAATGTGTGATAGATCGAAGCAAGCTCATTTAGTTTATGCTATATGAACTTGTACACGTGTCTTAAAATTAAGAAATTTTGCATGACTAAAATACCTTTGAACCAATATGCATTATAAAGTAGTATAGATAGATAAAATTTTCAATTAAAAATTATTGTTAAGTTGATAAAGACTCAACCCCTTCATAGGAAAAGACTTGATAAAATTTTTATCCTACATTCAATGTGAGATGAAACAATCCTTATCATTTCACAAATCAATGGGTACGTTTGAGATTTAAGGAAAAGACTTGATAAGATTTTCATCCCACATTCAATGTGCGATGAACCAATCCTTATAATTTCAAAAACCAATGGGTAGCTTTGAGATTTTGGTAGATGATGTCTCATTTATTGAAAATGCGTGAGCATCGGATCGTCTACTCGATCTAGCTAATCGGACATCGAAATGTAAATAACCGATTGTTTTATTGATCAAATGAGAACAATTACAACCAGTAAATCACAGAGAACTAACACAGAGAAATTCACTCAGAAACACACACTTAAGATTTGCTCATACGCTCAGAACTCCTAAACACAAAGACCAAACTACTATTTATACACGACTGGCCGAACGTCCTCCGAACCTCAGGTTCGGCCGGTCCGAACTTCAGGTTCGGACCTAGTTCGGCCAACCCTATATTGACTTGAACTTGGTCTTCATTCGATACTTCACACGACGCACATTTCAGGTATCAACAAACTCCCCCTCGTCGTGTGCAGTATCTCTTCTCATTTCTTCTCAACACCATCAAATATGTATCATCAATCAAGCTCCCCCTTAAGTAAAGAATCCGTTTATCCAATGAAATGAATCTTCGAACAAACTCCTCCTCAACTCAATCGTAACTTGATCTTGAATACTTTGACGATATCTAGTATATCTCTGGTCTTTATCAACAGCTTCAGAAGACTTGAAGTTGTGATAGCTTGCACGACAGCATCCTGCATTAACACTTAAATAATCTTGGCGCAAAATGTCTCTTCGAGACTCCAAGATATGATTTTGAAAATGATTATATATCACGTGTTGATCAGATCTAAAATAAAGCAGAAACAAAATCTTTTTGGCTTTTTGAAACTTTATATTAAAACACACCAAAAATCTTTTTGTACTTTTCTTGATATGAAATGAAATCGCAATACAGAATCAGACACTATTTTTGGTATGAGAAAGATCACTATATGGGATCATATTGATCATAACGCACTGAACTACACTTCAATTTCAATTATTTGAAGCACACAAGTCATGTCGATTGCTGGTATAATTTGTCCATCTTAAGCTCAGACAGAATCATACTCATAACATCTGGATACGTTAAGGTATTGATTAGATTTGCTTTGACCAGTGAACCCCACACTATCAAACATATTCAGACAATTTCTGTTTGTCTTTCTTTTTCTTTTGTGTGATTGCATTTGTGAACTTTCACATTGCATACAATTTTCATGATACAGTCATATGTGTTCCATGCAAAAAGAAATAAGAACGTTAAATCGTCTACCTTAAGGTCGATCTTTCGATACGCAGATAAGGCCTCGGTTTTAACAAAATAAGAAAGATAAAACAAGTTGAAGTTGTATAACTCAACAACAATCAGGTCGGTACTCCCGTACACGCAAAGAAAGTCCGATGAGTTATACGAAACACCAAAGAAAATAAAGCAGAACGTCAAACGAACAACAATGAGGTCGATCTTCCGATACGCAGAGAAAGTCCGATCGTTTGACAAAATAAAGAAAATCAAACAAGATTAAATCTTTGCAAAATGAACACATGTATACACAGAGACTTCTCATTTTGAATTTCACACTTATTTTTCTTTTTGTGTCATGAAATATGCATCAAGATGTTATCCACATGGTCAAGCATTAGTATTTAGTGAATATCACATCTGAATACTTTCTGATTTGTCGAGCCTACCACGCACATCAAACAATGATCTTATGGCCCTTTCATCTACTTTATCCATGAGTCAGATACGTATGCCAATGTACCATCATTTCCCAATGATCAATTTCTCACAATTTAATATTTTGCATGTATTCACCTTCCTTCATTATATATTTTGCATGTATTCACCTTATCCCCATACCATGCATTTTCTCAATTACTCCCCCTTACTTACAATTCTCCCCCTTAAAATGAAAACTCTATTTTTGGATTTTCATTTTACACAAAAATAAGACTCTATTTTTGGCTTTTTGAGAAAAACGTAAGCAAAGAAAATTGATCAATCAACACGGATATTTTTGCAGCTTTAGAATTCAGAAAATTTGCATATGAGAAAAATTTGTCATGAATTTTAAATTAAGCAGAAAACTCCTCCATCAACAACTTTGCAATCGTCGATAGGTCTTCTAGAAGTACCTGCACACTGGACAGTCGGATTAGTTCACAAACGACCCGAAGCGAATTGCTTCTGGTCGACCAGTATCCTGATTTTGCTTTGAAACCACCTTAGGTTTCCATTCCTGTTGTTTTGGTACTTCAGTTTTCGATGAAACAGTCACAGGTGACTGTGATGATGAACCTACATGTTGATCCTTTGAAAACTTTGAAACAAAACGTTTTTGTTTATGAAAGAATGTAGGCTCAACTTCATCAAAAACTCTGCCTTGGTTATCAAAGAACTTCGTTGTGGCAGAATTACCAAAAACTGATTTCTTATGAAATCTTTGTGACGAATCAACAGGTGAGGGACAATCTTTTGCCATATGCCCTGGACGACGACAAATATAACAAATCCTTGTCATTTTATCCCATCTTTGATGTACCTGCGAAGAACACATATGAATATCTCTAACATGATCAGAATGAGAATCATATACCTGATGACGATGATCATGCACCCATTTAGAAGTTGGGCTACGAGATTGAGAACTTTCAGAAGAAATAGCAGCTTTCACAAATACTTCAGCAATTTTCCGAGCATCCACGCAGTGAAGAGGAAATTCCTTGTCAGAAAATAACTGTTCAGAACCTTTGAGTTTGTAGAATCTCTCAGGTTGAACTTTGTCTGCTTTGAACACATCCTTCTTCATTTGCTTCATTTTAAGCTTCTTTAGATTTGATGATTCAGATGCTGGACCTTTCTCAACTTGAACATGCTTTTCTTGAAATCCCAAACCAACTTGTTTACCAGAAATCTTCTCCTCAGAATTTGAACTCTGGTGTCCATTCTTAGCCAACCTGGTGAATTCAGCTTTCACATCAGTGATTTTCTTCTAACGGATATCTGTGAACAATCAAAATCATCAACCTGTTCCTTCACGTCTTTGACAGCTTCCTTGATATGAGCAGGGGGTGATGCAGTTTTATCAAACATCCTTTCAAAGTTTGCATCATTTGCTAAGAAGCTTGTGAAAACTTGTGAATTTGAAACATTGTTGAGCAATATTTTAGCATCAATAACTTGAATTTTGAGATCAGAAATTTGCTGTTGAGCTTCTGCAAATTCTTTTTCTTTAACTATCAAGCGCTTGGCAACTTTATGAGTTTCAAATTTTTGCAGACGAAGATTGTCAAGACCTTCATGTAGCTCCTTCTTCAGTTTATCCTCATTTCTCTTTTGAATTTCCAGATTTGCAGTTTGAACCTTGTTAACTCTAGCCAACTCCCGCTTATCATCTAACAACTTTTCCATATCAACTTGATATGCTTTGATTTTAGTATCAGATTCTTCAATACTCTTAGTAAGCAAATCAAGCTTAATCTTGGATTTATCAAACAAATTCTGAAAATCATTTGCAGCATCTTCTGCCTCTTCCTTCCATTTCTTCACTTCTTTGACTAATTCACCTTTTTCTTCAAAACTTTCAGCTTTCGAAATTTCAACATTCTTCTTTTCTTGCTTCAATACTTCCAAAACTTTATTCAACATTGTGTTTTCATTAGTCAAATCCTCATTCTTCAAAACCAAATCCTTTTCACATTCTTTATAAATCTTCAATTCAGATTTAACCACCTCAAACTCTTCAGTCAATTGTTGAACTTTATTCATCAACAAAGCATTTTCCTTCATCAAACTTTCCAAGTTTTCAGCAGATGCATACGAACTTGGTATTGAACTAGTATCTGAACTAGTATCTGAACCATAATCTTCTTGTAAATCATGGGTAACTATAAAAGCTGAAGAATCATACCCAAATTTTTGACCCCAATCATATACACCATCATTTTGAGCAACCAAAGCAGTAGTCTTGCCTGTATTACTAGTAGATGGTTGAGTAAAACCAGGCTTTGATGATTGTGAAATATTAGCTTTCTGTTGGCATTCTTTGGCAAAATGTCCAAATTGTTGACATTTAAAACACTTGAGTTTTGACTTGTCAAAACCCAATTTGTCACCAGAAATACTCCTTCCATGCTTCTTAAAAAATCTTTTAGATCTTTGACACAACATAGCATATTGCCACGAAACATCCAATTCAGTCAATTGATCATCATCAAGAGCATCAAGATCCTCACTGGTTAACTTTGCATCAGCAACATTTTTGAGAATCAGACCAAAAGATGACGAAATCAATGCAGAAATCATTTTGGCACAATCATCGGTTGATTCTGTTGAAAAATCATTTTGATTTGAAAAATTTGGAATAGTGAAATGGCAGCCCCTTGAAGAATTGTTATCAGAATTTCCTGAAGCTCCAGCTAGAAAAGCAACACTTGGTGCTGTATTCTGATTTGGCTTAGACTTTGCACTCATGCTTGCACTATTTTCACCATGATACAACTCAGGATGTTGCAAGGTAGCAGTTGACTTCTTTGAGTTTAACATTTCCATTTCTCGAGCATGAAGTTTTCCAGTAAGCTCATGAAATGTCAATGTTGAGTATTCTTTATCATGAGTGATAAGCAAAACATAATTTTCCCACTTTTCTGGTAATGCTTCCATAATCTTTTCCTTTAACTCTTCATCAGTTTTCTCAATTCCCACAATCTTCAATTCACTAATCAGATGAGATAACCTTGAGACAAGAGCTGTTATATTTTCATTCTCATAATGCTGGAAATTATCAAATTCCTTACTCAAAACCTTCTTTCTACTTTTCTTATACTGATCATTACCTTCACACCTTGTTGATAAAGCATCCCATAATTGCTTTGACTTCTTACACGTGCTGAATTGATGTAACAGTTCAGTAGGTAAAGCCATGGTAAGATAACCATAAGCTTTTTGTTCAAGTTCATAACTTTTTCTTTCAGCATCATCAAATTCTTCAATTTCCTTAGACTCTCCATCTTCTTTTGGTTTTTCATACAATTTTCTAATTGGAATCCATAAGTCAATATTATTTGTGCTGATATACGCTGAAAATCGTTTCTTCCAATTCTGATAATCTTCAAGTTTCAACAATTTGGGAACTTTCTGACTTGTTCCGATTTCATTGTCATAATTCATCATGGTCTGCATAGCACTTTGCATTGAGGCAAAAGCTTGAAATTCCGACATCGTGGAAAATCTGAACAATTCTGCCCTCCGAACTTGCTCCGAACTTAGTCTGTCGTCCGAACTCTCACCGAACTTAGTCCGAACCTAAAAACAAAATCCGAACGAGCTCCGAACCTTGTCCGAATCAACTACCAGCTCCGATCTACCTCCGAACCTCAAATCTCACCGAACCAGACCGATACACCACCGAACTCTCGCCGAACTCTATCCGAGTCACCTCCGAACCTCAAGTTCGGAGCGGTTACTCCGAGCTTGCCCAGTAACCTCCGAACCTCGAAGACATTTTTCGAAAACTCGTGAAAACGGACTGATTTTGACGAAACTTGATATGGTAGATCAGAAAAGTCAATAGGAAGTGGTTTAGGAACAGTTTTGGCACAAATTGCACATCAGAAAAGATAGAAAACACGAAATGAAACACGAGAAAACTTCAAAAACGTTCAATAATCCGAGAATAGCAACCACAGATCAGTAGAGTGAACCAGAAAGCTCTGATACCACTTGAAAATGCGTGAGCATCGGATCGTCTACTCGATCTAGCTAATCGGACATCGAAATGTAAATAACCGATTGTTTTATTGATCAAATGAGAACAATTACAACCAGTAAATCACAGAGAACTAACACAGAGAAATTCACTCAGAAACACACACTTAAGATTTGCTCATACGCTCAGAACTCCTAAACACAAAGACCAAACTACTATTTATACACGACTGGCCGAACGTCCTCCGAACCTCAGGTTCGGCCGATCCGAATTTCAGGTTCGGACCTAGTTCGGCCAACCCTATGTTGGCTTGAATTTGATCTTCATTCGATACTTCACACGACGCACATTTCAGGTATCAACATTTATCTCATTTTATAGAGAAGGAGAAGCTTCATAATTTATCTAAGAATCAATGTGGGATAGAGCGAAGCAAACTCATCTAGTTTATGCTTTATGAACTTGTGCACGCGTATTAAAATTAAGAAATTTTGCATGACTAAAATACCTTTGACCCAATATGCATTATAAAGAAGTATAGATAGATAAAAAATTTAGTTAAAAATTGTTGTTAAGATGATAAAGACTTAACCCCTTCGTAGGAAAAAAACTTGATAAGATTTTCATCCTACATTCAATGTGGGATGAACCAATGGTTATCATTTCACAAATCAATGGGTAGGTTTGAGATTTTGGTGGATGTAGTCTCATCTAAGCAAAAGACATAATAATATTTTAATCATACTTTCAATGTGAGATGGACCAATTCTTATCATTTCACAAACCAATGGGTAGGTTTAATATTTTGGTGGATAAGGTCTCATTTATCTCATTTTATAAAGAAGAAGAAGCTTCATAACTCATATAAAGAATTAAATGTGTGATAGATCGAAGCAAGCTCATCTAGTTTATGCTTTATGAACTTGTACACGCGTCTTGAAATTAAGAAATTTTGCATGACTTAGTACCTTTGACCTAGTATCCATTATAAAATAGTATAGATAGATAAATTTTTTAGTTAAAAATTATTGTTAAGTTGATAAAGACTCAACCCCTTCATAGGAAAAGATTTGATAAAATTTTCATCCTACATTTAATGTGGGATGAACCAATCCTTATCATTTCACAAACCAATGGATAGTTAGATATTTTGGTGGATGCAGTCTAATTTATAGGTAAAGACTTGATAAGATTTTCATCATATATTCAATGTGGGATGAATTAATCCTTATAATTTCACAAATTAATGGGTAGGTTTGAGATTTTGTTGGATGTAGTCCCATTTATAGGAAAACTTTTGATAAGATTTTCATCCTACATTCAATGTGGGATGAACCAATCCTTATCATTTCACAAACCAATTGGTAGGTTTGAGATTTTGGTGGATAGGGTCTCATTTATCTCATTTTATAAAGGAGGAGCTTTAGAATTTATCTAAGAATCAATGTGGGATAGATCGAAGCAAACTCATCTAATTTATACTTTATGAACTTGTACGCATGGGTTATTTAGTTGTACGCGTCTTAAATATTAAGAAATTTTGCATGACTAAAATACCCTTGACCCAATATGCATTATAAAGTAGTATAGATAATATAGATAAATTTTTTAGTTAAAATTTGTTGTTAAGTTGATAAAGACTCAACTCCTTCATAGGAAAATACTTGGTAAGATTTTCATCTTACATTCAATGTGGGATGAACCAATCCTTATCATTTCACAAACCAATGGGTGGGTTTGAGATTTTGGTGGATGTAGTCTCATTTATGGGTTTGAAATTTTCGTGGATGTAGTCACATTTATAGAAAAAGACTTGATAAAAAAAAATTTCATCCTACATTCAATGTGGGATAAACAAATCCTTCTCATTTCACAAACCAATTGGTAGGTTTGAAATTTTGGTTGATGTAATCTTCTTTATAGGAAAAGACTTGATAAGATTTTCATCCTACATTGAATGTGGGATGAACCAATCTTTATCATTTCACAAACCAATGGGTAGGGTTGAGAAAGTGGTGGATGTAGTCTCATTTATCTCATTTTATAGAGAATGAGGATGTTCATAAGTTATCTAAGAGTCAATGTGGGATATGATCAAACTCAGCTAGTTAATGCTTTATGAACTTGTAAATGTGGCTTATTTAGTTGTACGCTTCTTAAAATTAAGAATTTTTGGAATGACTAAAATACCCCTAATCACAATATGTATTATATATATATACTCAAAGTATAGGTTTGACCTTTATTTTTTGACGGGTTGTCACACATAGATAGCGTAAATCCATATAACTTACCACTACGTCAAAAATTGGCTTTGGCCACGGTTTTTTTTAATGCATAGCCACTGTTTTGTAAAAAATGTGGCCAAAGGTAAGAAACTCTAGTGTTAGCCACACATATTTTGTACCCGTGGCCAAATATATAGCCTCTGGACCCTTTTAGCTACGTATTTTTTTGTTTATGTGACAACAACAATCAGGTGCAGTGGCTTTAGCCACTGTTTTACAAAAACATGTGTCACTTATTTATCACACTTAAAAAGAGTGGCGAAATGCACCAAACGGCCACGGAGTTTTTATGATTTTTTATTCGTGTGACAAAAAAGAATGTATGACCACGCTTAAATAATGTTGTGTGATGGAAGAGTAGATTTTATTACTTAATAAATTGAAAAAAACAAAACTATTAAGTATATATTATGCGTGGCTAAATGTGAGCAATGGTCACTGTTTTTCTTAGTTATGTGGCTAAAAGCTAGTACATATGGCCACTGTTATTAGGTTGTGTGACTAAATAGTAGGTTATGAGTGACAAAAATCTATTATCTATGGCCACATATATTAACCTTGACTAAATGGTAGGTTGTGAGTGACAAAAAATCTATTTTATGGTCATGGTAAAATATTAAATGTGTGGGGAAAGTAGACAAAAATCTATTACCTATGGCCACATATATTAACTGTGACTAAATAGTAGCCAATTTTAATTAGTTATCTGTGGCGATGGCGGATATATATCATTACTAGAGGTCAAATCTTTATCTAACACCTCGAGTTTCGGATATAACTCATATAATTAATTAATTGTCGATCATCACCATATACGCCGTTATCTCTCTCAGCTCTCTGTTTTTTGGTTTATCACCACTCTCTGAAAATGTGGCATTTTCGTCCTCTGAATGTGGAAGATAGCCCCGAATACGGTAAGTAATCATCTAAATGACTGAAATTTAAATGCTTTAATGTGGAATTCGCGTCTCTGATTTGGTTATGTTTCTTGAACAGTGGAAAGAAGATTTTAGTCTGTTTACTTTGGTGATCTATCACCTAGGGTATTTTGCGGGCTCAATGGTCGGATACAATACATCGATGGGAGGGTTCGCTACTTCGACGAGGTGGACATTACCTCCTTCTCATTCGATGACCTAGGTTAAATGGTGTTTGACCTAGGTTATGACTTGAACGATTTCGACCCCTACCTGAGGATCCTAGGGTTGTCTCTGGATTATGGACTGGTTCCATTCACTGATGATCCGAGGGATGTCAGGGTCTTGGCCCTGCACGTCAAGGACGAGGAGGTCATATCCATCTACCTGAATGGAGATGTGGAGGTGTCTTCCTCCTCCTCCTCCCCCCCCCCCACCCCCCCCCCCCCCCTCTGAAGGTAGCTACCCATGGAGAATAGGCCGATATGACGATTCAGACAATTTCTCTAGTGGGAGCATGTTTTAAGTTTATGTTATTTTTTATTATATATATTTGTAATTAATTAACGAATATTACATCTTTTGGATTATATATGTAATTAATTGTTTATGTGTATGCATTAGATGTGTGTTTTGACTCTTCTTCCCGAAGAATTCTAGTTCATCCGGTTGTCTTCTACATATATTAGGTTGTGTGACTAAATATTAGTGTATAAAGATTATATTCAACCAGAATGATTTTAATTCACTAGATAATGGGTTTAAATACATGGGAATATCCTATAGACTATGAACAGAAATAACAACTTTAGATATTTATAGTATATCTAGTTTATCCGGTTCATCCTGAAGAACTCCAGTTCATCATGTTCTAATACTGAATAATTCTTGATCCTGAAGAACTCTAGTTCATCCGATTCTATTAGTGAATAACTTTTTATAATCCCAAAGAACTCTAGTTCATCTTCTCTCAATCATCATGAACTCATGGGGGGTAATTTTGACTTTCTTCGTTTAATTTTGACTTGTTAATTTGATTACCAGAAAATCAAAACATTCAACGGGATATGCAAAGAGAATGAAGAGGAGAACCAAACCAAGGAAGACATATTGTTCGTTGCGTTCGAACTCTACTTACATGAAACCGGAGAAAATTTCAATCTTCTACTGGTGTGGGTATTGATTAACCTCTTTAGAGTTCCGGATTAAAGAGTAATTGTAATGAATTGATTTTTAATTTACAAGCTTAAGGCTGATGTTCTAAAAGAGGCGGTTATTATCGCCCATAAGGCCGCTGAATACAACGAAACTCCTTGAAGAGGGGGTTGTGACTTGTGAGGGTCAAGTGTTTAAACCAAATATTTGGTTTTATTTTGTTTCTGTAATATGTTTAACATTTATAGTAAAAAAAATACTAAATGGGTAACCCGAACACCATTGTAAAACCCAACAATGGTATCAGAGCCCTGATCACTGCACGCAAATTGAAAACCGGTCTTTTATTTTAACCGGTGATTCGCGATTTCGATTTGATTCCAGATCACGAATTTAATTTGATTTTGAATTATTTGATAATTGCAAATATCCATATATATAAAAATTTCGAATTTATATGGATATATATATGTATATATATTTTTTTGATATATATATATATATATATATGTATATATATATATATACTAGGGGTATACCCGCGCGTTGCGGCGGCCGCAGTTTATAGGGCGTTATTCATCATTTGTTCGCTTGTTATAGAGCGTTATTTGTCTTCTGTTCATGCGTTTGGCGACAACAATAGTTTACAACACGATATTCATTTTTGTTATCGTGGTGTGGCGTGAAGACAATTTTTAATGTGGTACATACGCGTTCGACGACGGTGACAATTTACATGACTCAAACCAAATACTTTATAATACATATTCATTAACAAACGTTAATGTGATTAATATACTTCATGAATAAATAAGATTAAATTATTTCAAGTGTTGCAACAAATTTAGAAGCGGTTATGTGTTTTTTCTACACTAAGACGTTTTTTATTAAGTGATTGATGTTTAAATAATTATATATGAATAGTAAGAAACACCATCTTATGTCTGAAAGTCAAACCATTAACTGAGTCGTCGCTGCTTGTGTTTGTTACAAACAAAACATGTAGAAATATTAAAGAAAGATGACACCTAAAACTTGCGGCGGCGACAGTTTATAGCGCGTTATTCGTCTTTTGTATGCGCGCTGCGTCGGCACGACAATTTACTACGCAGTATTCGTGTCTGTTAGTGTGATGCGGTGGGGCGACAATTTCCGATCCAATACTCGTTTTATGTATGTACGATGCGACATCGGTGACACTTCACAATGCGGTACTCTTCCTATCTGCCCAATGCGGCAGAGAAAATATACAACAATGTACACAAAATCTATTCGCGCGATGAAACGGTGACGACAATCAACTAACACAGTACTTTTTTTTTGCATTGTACGTTCGTTAGTTTTCACGTCCGTAGTACCAGTGTAATCTATCTTTTTTCACCTCCTAATTTTACGAAATGTTCTTCCGTGTCAATGTATGTTGTAGTTTGAAAAACTTTGTAGAAATATAACCATGTTTAAAATTTGTTCCAATTAAATACTTCATATTTTTTTGTTCTATGTTCATCATTCAAGTTTCATGTGATATTCTTATCCTAGATATTTTATCCATTCAATAGGTTGCTACGGTGATTTGCCATTTCTTCTTTTATTTTATTCAATTAATGATATGTGAAATTAAAACTAATTATTTGGATTTATAAATTTTATTAAGATTAACCCTTTATACACAGCTCTACCAATAAATTTAAATTAAAAAATAATATTACTTTTTGAAAGGCAAAATCATACGAATCGAATACTACCAACAAATTTAAATTAAAAATAATTACGATAAAATCATGCCACGTCGCACGACAACCTATTGAATAGGTAAAAAAATCTAAAGATTAGATTACATGAAATTATGAAAATAGAACAAAAGAAGCATGAGGTATTTAATTGGAACAAATTTAAAACTTAATTACTTTTGCTGACAAATTATACACAAAAACAAAAGCGTACATCTATTTGCAACCACCTCAATAGTCGTTTACATTTTAGACAAAAAGTGTTTGGGTAAAACTCGATGCTTCCCACAAAATCACCCATTTTACCCAACTATGGAAGTTGCAACACTTACAGCCATGGATCATTTTTGTAAGAGTTCACAGAGGATAGTTCACTTTGAGTTGACCTTCAAAAGCTTTTGTGTCCACGGAGGCAAATCTGCCTTGCTTTTCCTATGGTTCTCCAACAAACAAAACACCATAAAAAACGTACTTCAATGATTATAGACACATTAAAATACATACAAAAAGGAGTGAACAAAGGGTCTGACTTCGTTAATATAAACTTAATTAATTGAATACATCAAATCTTCAAAAACATAAACGCCCCAAATCAGAAACTATAGAACACCAAACACAGATTTCATATCTTTTTCCAATTTCAGAATACATAGAACATCGACACATAACTTTTCATATCACATTTGTGAGTAGAAAGAAAAGAAAAAAGAGCAAACCAAATGAGTGAAATCCTAAACTCTAACAGGGGAAATTAACCTGAACAGGTCCATTAGAAGACCTACACAGTGAAAAATAGAATGGATAACTACACAAATATAAGGGAAAAAAGTATTCTTAACATGTAATAGACATGGTAAATATACAAAGTTTTGATCACCTAATGTGTGCATAACAAAAAGTTATAAAAAAAAAACAGGTCCAGATAATAGATTTATATAAAAAAAATATTAATATTATAAAAAAATTAAAACAGACAAACCTTGGTATTCAAAACACATTAACACACAAGCCTTCGAAGACTCAAACCGAAATTAATTCTAAATTAAGTATTTAAGTATTGAGTATTAAGTATTAACACACAAACTTTCTATACCTTCACTTAAGAAGCAGTAGTCGGGTCATATTAGTTACCAATATCAAACAAACCTGAAAACAAAACCAGCAAAAAAAAAGATTAAAAGAATTTTAAAAGCTTGACAATTACAATGTGATATAAACTTGCTTCTTTTGGAACATATATTTATGAGCTCAGTCCCAAACGTCCTTTCCTGGATTCTTGATGAACCACTGTAGTGGCTGGTCAACAATAAGCTAAACAGAAGAAACATAATAAGCTAAAAATAATATGATCATGGTAATAATTTGCTAAATTTGAGATCTAAATGACCTAAGAATCAAGATTATTATGATTGCTTTGACAGACGAAAGAAATTTGCGTAAAAAGGTTTACTGGTCGTGAAGAATATTTGATCTCATATTAGACTTCCCTGATACAATTTAAAGAGAAATCAGAAAGAAAACTTAGGAATTAAGAAAAATAGGAAATATGAGGCTAGAAACACACAAAATTATGAAGTGACTCAAGAATTGCACTTGGCTACTCTAAATCTGGTTACGTGAGAAATGAAACATCTGCAAGATCAAAAAGTAACAGGTTAGAAATGCTAAATACAATAGTGCAAGAACTCCCTAATCCTATAATCTCTGCAACTTAGCGTGAATAATCTTTGACGCCATGAAAGATCAACTCGTGACTTGGGTCTAAAGAAATCTGGTTATCTTACAGCATCATTAACCTAAAGAAGAATCAGGGAAATATGTGAATGATGCTTCATGATAATCAATTTTAAATTAAAGAATTACTTTTTGTCATGCTTCCTGTAGAAAGAAACTGATCATCGGATATCTTCACATTTGCATTCCATATCACAACTCTACCAGCCGACCAACTCAAGGGGGTTTCAGAGTTTCTTTGCGGACGAACAAAACAGTATGGCTGGTCCTGTGACACTTCACAACGCCGATCAAATACCCGGCTAACAGATTTGCAGACACATTATAGCAAGGAACATAGTCCTCTCTCTCTTGCATCATACAAACATGAATGTACCTAAAGTTTGTACCAATTAAGTAAAGACACTACATGGAAGTATGATACAAAACTTTTAACTTACATGGATCAACTCCAGAGAGGTCCTAAACCCCAAAATCTATGCACGACCTGTAGGAAAATACAAAAAAAAAGTTAGAAACTTAAAAAGAGAACATGACTCGAACAAAGCAGTAGAAATATTACTCATAATGCTTTCGGTTTAGCACGTTTACTCTACTTCATCCCAAGATCTTTGCTCACACCTAAAAAAACTAATAATAAACCAATGCATCTATATGAAGAACAAATTTATTATTGAAGCTGAAATATAAGCCTTTGAAAATGTGACAAACCTTGTAGCTCTTCACAGGAATGTCCTGTTTAAAGGTCCTAAACCCCAACGTTGGGCTTGTTGACCTTAGACCAACACCCATGAAATAAATATGCTCAATGTAAATCAGATTCATCCTCAATCAACTTAATTTCTGATAAAAAAGAAGACAAATAAAATGAAAATGAAGGGGTTATAAACTATGTAAAGGATCAAAATATATTAACAGAAGCTTCACAAAATATTTAAATTCCTAAATTCGTGAATTAATAGCCAAAAATTTATAGCTTAACACATCCATATACCATACAATCCCACAAATTAATACATGAATGTATAGTAAACCAGTAATGAATGTCACAAACACAACCATATACCATAACACAACCATATACCATACCCATTTTTCAGCCTTAGGTGCACTTATAAAATGAAAACAACCTTTTTTCAACTAAAGCAAATCTGCAACACTAAAACAATGAATCAAAATAAGAGGCTAGTGAAACGGTATATCTGCAACACAAACAAATCTGCTCAGAATCCATCAGGGAAAGGTCATATGGTGTACATATTTTTTCTGCATAGCAATTATAGTTCGTAAATCTGTTCATAAAACATATGTAGTTCGTAACATACCTTGTCATGGTGGATTGTTCCTTCGATTTTGACCTAGCCATGAACAACAAATAACATCACTATTTCACTCAACTTGAATCATAATTCAAACTTTAAACAACAAAACAAACCTCTTGTAGCCGAGAGTTGTTCCACGTGTGTACAATCTAAAAATTACAGAAAAGTCTTTGTGATTGAGATGAAGGGTATAAACCCTAAAGTAGATGAATAATAATCGGGCAAAAAAATTTGAAAATTTTAGAAAGAAAGTACATGGGGATGAACAAAGAATCAAAAATTAAGAATATTTTAGGGTTTGAGCAATACCAATTTGATGAATCGACGTGAAGAAGGAGAAGACGATTAGGCTGTGATTGAAGACGGAAGAGGCCGTTCACGGAGGAGTAACAATGGCCGCCTAGAAAACCCTAAGAGGAATATAATCGAAGAGCTGGTGAGGTTGATCTGGCATTTGGTGTTCTTCATTTTGTTGAAGATGCAGAAGAAGAGAGAGAAAGAGAGAGGAGAGAAGTAGATCTGAAATATGGAATGGGGCTTCTCTTTCTTCGACAAAAGTAGTGTTTAAAATTCAAATTTTCAATTGGCCGCCCATTTTATTTCACGGTTGTTTGAAAGAGTCTTAATTTTTCAACACTTGTGCTTTAAGGGTTGTACAACATGCTTCAAGCAATTGTACATCTCTTAAAATTCAACAATTCAAGTTTCTCTCTCCAATATACATAATAAGATATTATATATATATATATATATATATATATATATGTGTGTGTGTGTGTGTGTGTGTGTGTTTCGGGCGACCCTCGTATTTAACTTTAATAAATTGTTATGGATGTTTATGGTTTGGCCCAATTGTTGGTCCATTATTGTAATTTAACAGTTTTTGTTTGATTGACCCAATTTCGGGTTCAAAGTTGTAAATTAGAAATTAGGGTTTCTATTTTTAGTAACTTTCCAATTTTGGAAACTTTCCATTTTTGTAAACCAAAGACTGAAAATCCAACAAGAAACCAAGAGGAGTCCTGGAGGTCAGTGGGAGCTATAACAAGACACAAGACGCAAGAGTTGCCTACCGTGTGTTTGTTTTGTATTTTATATATAATTGTATACCTCCTAACCCTAATTAATCTTGCTAATCAGGCTCTAGCAAGATTAAGTGACCTAATGGCCGATTACACACATATAATTGATTCGCTAACGCCTATGCAATTTTAAATAATAGGTTATTTAAAAGGGTGACCCGAGTGATGATAGGGTTTTTCGTTCTCGATCAAACGATAAAAATAAATATATTAAAATTGCTTTAATATACCTATCCGGTAATTAATAATTAATAGTTAATGCCGTCCCAGGGCTAACCCAACTTGTAGTACATTTATCGAAACGTCAGTATTGGAGCTACAACACCTTACTTGGTGCGTAGGGTGTACTCTAAGGAACATACTATTGGAGCTATAGCACCGTAGTTGTACATGTGGCCACCTCGGATAACTATTCCTCTACTTTGTAGGGGGTCACGTTATTGGAGCTACAGCACCGTAACGTGGATCCTTGTAAATAGAAGTGGGCATATATGAGGCTAAACGTATCGCATAAAACATTAGATGTTATTGCGGCCACATAAATGAGAGTTCTGACCGATTATTCACAATTGACACTCGATGTCAGTTCTTTTACTTAATTACTATTGATTGCATGCTACAGCTGCCTTTAGTAATTAACTGAATGAATTCTCATGAATTCTTAAATATAAATACTTACCACGTTTTTTTAAGAATTCCAAACATCGAATATACTAATTAAAATACTTTGCTTATTTTTCAGAAGGCAATTGAAAATTCAAGTCCGTTAAAGTCAATGATAAAGCTGGACACTTTGACCGAGACCAACTTCATCTCATGGTAAGTCACCCTAAGAAGTGTTCTAAAGGTGTTTGGCAAACTCTATGTCCTGGACAGGCTTATACCAAATCTGCCATCATTCTTACACTGACCGTACTAAGGCGGAATTGGATAAGCATACTGTTAGAGCATATACCTATGCTATGATGTGTCTCGTGTATTGTATCTAGATTAGAGTGAGTCTGTGAGTTGTAGTGGCAATATCCTTGGTACCATACCAAATGGTACGCCGGACCATATGGTACGCCCGTACCAGATGGTTCACCATTTGGTACGCAAGTTGTTTTGTCACTAACTATAAATTACGTTTGTGTTAGAATGATAAAACACTTCTGTCATTTCTACACTTTCTGTGTGTGTGTGTGCTCTAGAGAGAGAAACTAGAGAGAGTCTTCTTTGTATCTTCAAGTGATCAATAAGAATTCTCTTATTTACATCTCATGTTCATTACATTGATCAAAGCATGCAGTAGTAAGATCGTATCTCGGTTTTACAAGTGGTATCAGAGCATTTGGTTGCTCTACTGCTGTGTTTTTGATCAATTTTCGGATTTTTAGAGAGAGAAAGTTTGGGTTTCTTACGTTCTTCATCAATTTTTCTCCATTCTGAGTGTTTCTGATGCTAAAATGATTTCTGAGCGTTCCTAGTATTTGCGCACCTTACTGTATCAATTTCCAGTTCCAAAAGTCAAAAATTTGAAAAATCCGTCGATTTCAACGTGGTACGCGTTTGGTACGTACGAAGAATAGCTGGTACACCTTTGGTACGCTGCTAGTACGCAAGGAAATATTCATCAGGTTTTGGTACGCTGGAATTTGGTACGGAAGACAACCTTCAAGTTTGGTACACGGCGGTTATTTGGTGGTACGCTGGCAGTTACGCCGTACCATTTTGGTCCGCTGCTGGTACGTTGGTCAATCTGGTACGCTGAGCATTCTGGTCCGCTGGTCTTATTTGGTTCATAGGGTGGTACGCTGAAGATCTGGTACGTGGTTGGTCCGCTTTGGATATTTTGGTACGTTGAGAAGTTTGGTCCGCTGGCAGAAAAGTTGTCGTTACTATAACTGACGTAACTTGAGAACCGTTAAGAGTTACGGAACCCAATACCAGCCAAAATGTTCGTCTCGACAAGATCTAGACTTTCACTCGCCTAACGGCCAGTACCCTCCATTTTGATACCCAAAATCCACTTGGAAGACCCTCGTTTTTTGAGTTCGAAGTTTTTGAAGTATCATTTTCGATGAAAAATGTCTGATTTTCAAGCGTTTGCGGCTATGCAAAGCACGGTACAAGCTATGCTCAATTTTGATTATAAAATAGGATCAAGTCATAAAGTTCCTAAGCTATTAAAGTTGGAAGATTATCAAAATTGGAAGCAACGTTTTTCTGCATACATTAGCACAAATGATATTGATTTGTGGATTCCGATTCGAACGTTATATGTACGTCCAACTGAAGATGGAGAGTATAAAGAAATTCAAGATTTTGATAAGGATGAAAGGAAAAGTTATGAGCTTGAACAAAAAGTTTATGGTTATCTTACCATGGCTTTACCTACTGAGGTGTTGCATCAATTCAGCACTTGCAAGAAAGCTAAACAGTTATGGGATGCTTTATCTGCTCGATGTGAAGGCAATGACCAATATAAGAAGAGTAGACGAAAAGTGTTAAACAAGGAATTTGAAAATTTTCAACAGTATGAAAAAAATATATTTATGCTTTTGTTTCAAGTTTTCACATCTGATTAGTGAGATGAAAGTGGTTAAAATTGAAAAGACCGAGGAGGAATTGAAAGAGAAATTCATGGAAGCATTACCGGAAAAGTGGGAGAATTATGTGTTGTTGCTTACTCATGATAAAGAATATTCGGCATTATCATTTCATGATTTAACCGGAAAGCTTCATGCTAGAGAGATGGAAATGATGACCTCAAACAAGTCAACTGCTCAATTCCAAAATCCTGAATTGTATCATGGTCAAAATTCTGCGAGTATCAATGCAAAGTCTAAATCATTTGGTGTTGATTCATCAAATCCACCTCAAACAACTTTTGTTGCTGGTCAGGGATTAGGAAATTCTGGAAATTCATCGAGAGGATGTAACTTCAATATTTCAAATCATTCAAGTCAAACTTCATTTTCAGCAAAAACACCGGATGAGCATTTGGTATTAATTTCAGCTTTGTTATCTTCATATTATGGATTGCTGAATGGTGGTTTGACAACATCTAATTTGATTAAAGAAGATTTTGATCAGATTGATCCAGATAACCTTGAACAAATGGACATTAATTGGCAACTTGCAATGTTAGCCCAAAGATTCAAAAGATTCAAGAAAAAGACCGGATTTCAAAGTCTAAATCCAAATGGCAAGGTTGGTATAGATAAATCAAAAATAAAATGCTTCAAATGTTCTGATTTTGGTCATTTTGCTCGTGAGTGTTCAAAATCAAGTGCTTCTTCATCAAAGTCTCCAACAACTTTGGTTTCTCAAAACGATAAACAATATAACTGGGGGCAAACTTCTGATGACTCAAAACCAATTGCTTTAACTGCTATTTCTTCTTAGTCAAAACCCTGGTATGTAGATTATGATTGGGATGTTGATGAACTTAATGATGAGTCTGCATTTCGTGCATTGATTGCTCAAGTTGTTCCTAGTGATGATGAACTAGAAGTAACTGATTCTGAATCTGAAATAATTGGTTCTGGAAATAGTGGCTATGAATCTGTTTGTGAGTTTTGTTCTCAGAAAGACAAGAAGATTGAAGGACTGATAAAGGAAAATGGGTTGTTGATTGAGGAACATAAAAGAAGGATAGAAGAATTGGCAAATGAACAACAAAAGTTAGAAGATCTAATTCAAGAATTCTCTTCTCAGAAAGAAAAGTTTTCAGATTTTCAAGCAGTGGTTGTTGAGAAAGAATCAAAATTTCAAAGTGTTAAACAAGAGTTTGAACAGAAAGTTACAAAGTTATCTGAAGAAAATGCTGCATTAGTTCAAGAAGCAAACAAATGGAAGGATGATGCTGCAGATACAGCAAATGATTTCCAAACTCTTTTTGACAAATCAAAGTCCAGACTTGATACGCTTACTAACTTTCTGATGACCAAGCTATTAAGATTCAATCTTATCAGCTTGATATGGAAAAGTTACTTGATGAGAAGAGGGAGTTGGTTAGAGTGAACAAGTTGCAAAATGAAAATTTAGATATTCAGAAAAGAAATAAAGATAAGCTACAGAAGGAATTGTGGGCTGGACTAGATGAGTTAAGATTGCAAAAGTATGAAACTCATAAAGTGGCAAAGAAGCTGATTGCAACCGAAAAGGAGTTGGCTGAAGCTCAACAAAATATTTTTGATTTGAAAGTAGAAGTCATTGACTCAAAACGTCTTTTGAACAATGTTACTAATTCACAATCTTTTACAAGTTTCTTGGTCAAAGATGACAACTTTGAGAAGATGTTCAAAAAAACTGTGTCACCACCAGGAAGTCTCAAAGAAGGAATTCATGATTTGAAAGACAAGGTTGAGACTGGTGATTATTCTGAGTTTGTTGGTTCCAAATCTGTTGAAGAAAAGAAAGCGAACAAAGGTAAGGATGCTAAAAATTCTGAAGTTACAAAGGTTGTGTCTGGCTCTTTATCTAATGGCAAAGAGAAATCTGCAAGTTCAACAACTGATATTGTTGAAACTATTGTTGATGCTCCCAAGGATATTACCAAGATCAAAGTAGAGTTCTCTCGTCTTGCAAAGACTGGGCATAAAACATCTAGTTCAAAAGAGAAGGTTTCTGGAAAACATACAGGTTTGGGATTACAAAAGAAACAAGTTAAAGTGAATGTTTGTAAGGTTCAACAGCAACAACATTTAAAGAAAGCCAATATGAAGCAAGTAACGAAAGATGTGTTCAAAGCTGATAAAGTTCAATGGAAGCGATTTTATAAACTCAAAGGCTCAGATCAAATATTCTCTGATACGGAGTTTCCACTTCACTGTGTGGATTCTTGGAAAATAGCTAAGGTTTTTATCAAATCTGCTGATGCTCAAAAGACCAAGAAGAAACAAACTGCTAAATTTTCTTCTGGAGGTTCAAATTCTGCTCCAAAGAGCCCGACATCCAAATGGGTACATGATCATCGCTATCAGGTATTCGATTCCTTTTATGATCATTTTGGAGATGTTAATGTTTATGAAGCTTTGCAGATTCCGAAACGCCGAAATGTCAACAATCGTTTGTGTTACAATTGCCGACAAAAGGGGCATATGGCACAAGATTGTTCGGTTTCTGCTGCTTCTAGTTCAAGAGAAGGAAAGGTTCCACATGTTTGGTAAATCTGCCAAACAACGATTCATTGACGAATATGGAAGAGTATTTGATGAATATTCACAACCTACAGTTTTCAAAACTCAAGGAAGATTTATTCCTCGTTTTCAGAATATTCCATATGTAGGTTGTTCGTCAAAATCGATTGTGACTGGTTCATCAGATACTGAGTTACCAAAACAACAAATCTGGAAACCTAAAGTGGTTTCGAAAGGAAACCAAGATACTGGTCGACCAGAGGCGATTCGCTTCGGGTCATTTATAAACTGACGAGTTTGACCAGTGTGCAGGTACTTTTAGAAGACCTATCGGTGATTGAAAAGTTGCTGATGGAGAAGTATTCTGCTGATTTAAGTTAAATTTAAAGACATATCAAATTTCAAAAACTGATTTTTTTCTAAAAGCTAAAACTGCAAGGTATCCATGTCGAAAGGTCAATTTTCTTCTTTTTACATTTTGTATGTAGTTTAGGGGGAGAGAATTGAAAATACCAAAAATAGTGTCTTTGTGTTTTTTGTTAAAATGAAAAATCCAAAAATAGAGTTTTCATTTTAAGGGGGGGGGGGGGGGAATAGAAAAATGCAAAAACATTGAAAAGTTTGCAAAAACATTGAAAAGTGGAAAAATACAAAAACATTGAAAATGAGAAATTGTATCCGACATGATTGGGAAATAATGGAACATTGGCTTACGTGTCTGACTCATGGATATATTAGAAGAAAAAGCCATAAGATCATTGCTCGATGTGCTTGGTAGGCTTGGCATTATATCAAAAAGTATTCAGTTGTGATATTCACTAAATACTAATGCTTGACCAAGTGGACAACATCTTGATGCGTATCTCATGATATCAAGAAAAATATATGTGGAAAAGAAAAATGAGAAGTCACTATGTATACATGTGTTTATTTTATAAAGATTTAAACTTGTTTGATTTTCTTTATTTTGTCAAACGATCGGACTTTCTCTGCGTGTCCACAAGACCGACATGATTGTTGTTCGTTTGACGTTCTACTTTATTTTCTTTGGTGTTTCGTATAACTCATTGGACTTTCTCTGCGTGTACGGGAGTACCGACCTGATTGTTGTTGGGTTATACAATTTCAACTTGTTTTTATTTTCTTATTTTGTTAAATCCGAGGCCTTATCTGCGTATCGAAAGATCGACCTTAAGGTAGACGATTTAACGTTCTTATTTCTTTTTGCATGGAACACAGTTGACTAAATCATAAGTACAATCATTATGTGATTAAATCACAAATGAAATCACAAAGTGTGATATAAAAGAAAATACATATGTGAGTATGTCTGATAGTGTGGGGTACACTGGTCAAAGCAAATCTAAACAATACTAATAACATATCCAGATGTTATGAGTATGATTGTGCCTGAGTTTAAGATGGACAAATTATACCAGTAATCGACATGACTTGTGTGCTGAAGTAATTGAAATTGAAGTGTAGTTCAACATGTCATGTTCAATATGATCCCAAGTTGTGATCTTTCTCGCAAAAGACAAAAATAGTGTCTGATTCTGTACATTGCATTTTATGTTTCATATCTGAAAATTACAAAAAGATTTTTGGTGCTTTTTGATATAAAATTTCAAAAAGCCAAAAAGATTTTATTTCTTATTTGTTTTTGACCAATCGACATGTGATACGAAGTCAAATTTCAAATTCTATCTTAGATTCTCGAAGAGAAGTTTTGTGCCAAGATTAAATTAAGTTTTCAAAAGAAAAATGAAATCGCGTTTCTGTCTTCTGAAATTGCAGGTTATGTGTGTCAAGACTCAAGCATGGTGAAAGGGAGAGTTTGAACTTTGAAGTATCTTTCACAAGTGGATCTTGAAGACCAAAGATGATTCAAGAGTGATCCAGCCATGCAAGCTCTATTTCTGACAAGATTTCAAGTTGAAGATCAGATGCAGCAATGTTGAAGATTGAAGACTGAAGTTTCGTTAGAATATAGATACACTACACATTAAAGGGGAGTTTGTTAGAGCATATACCTATGCTATGATGTGTCTCGTGTATTGTATCTAGATTAGAGTGATTCTGTGAGTTGTAGCGACAATATCCTTGGTGCCGTACCAAATGATACGCCGGACCATATGGTACGCCCGTACCAGATGGTTCACCATTTGGTACGCAGGTTGTTTTGTCACTAACTATAAATAGGTTCGTGTTAGAATGATAAAACACTTCTGTCATTTCTAAACTTTCTGTGTGTGTGTTCTAGAGAGAGAAACTAGAGAGAGTCTTCTTTGTATCTTTAAGTGATCAATAAGAATTCTCTTATTTACATCTCGTGTTCATTACATTGATCAAAGCATGCAGTAGTAAGATCGTATCTCGGTTTTACACATACCAATGATTCACATGAGGTAACTGAGCTTATCATGTCCAGTAGGTCACCGGATTTCCGGTACAAATTACATGACATGAGTGCCTACGACATTGTTCGGAAGCTCAAAGATCTGTTTGAGTTTCCACAAAGAGAGGAACGATACTCTATTTTTTAAAAGTTTATAAATACTAAAGTATCGCCTGACTCCTCTATTTATTAACATGTCGTATTGATGAAGGCCCATCGTGACCATCTGATTGAGCTAGGGCTACCCATACCTGAGTGTATGGCTTTGGACATTGTCCTTAGTAAGTTGCCCGAATGTTATCGCATTCATGCGATTAACTGTTCAATGGAAACACTGGACCGGCTCATAGCACTTTTACCATGTGCTAAAATAAGAACCACATCCGATGTGCTTAAGGTCTTAGATGGAGGTGTCAAGAAGAAATACAAGACTAAAGCTCAAATGGTCAAAGGCAAGAAAGCAGATAAATCAAAAGTGATGCCTTTAATGGAACGCATCTGCTTTGAATGAAATGAAGTGGGACAGTGGAAAAGCAACTGTCCCGTTCATCTTGCAAAGGTAAAGATGAATAGAAGCTCTCAACCGAGTTCGTTATCAGGTATGTCAATAAATGTTATTGAACTCTTCACTATTTCCTCCAATACATGGGTATTTGATACTGGATGTGGTCATCACATTGTTAATGTTTTACAGGAACCTGAGAAGTGGAAGAAACTGAAACAAGGCGACATGGAGCTTATTATAGGCGATGGAAAGAAGGTCCCGGTTCTTGTAACTGGGGTTTACTCTCTAACATGTCATTCTGGCCTTGTAGTTAAATCAGTTAACTGTTTATATGCACCTGGATTGTCAAGGAACATTGTTCTTTATTGTTTGAACAAGGATTCAAATATAAGTTTGATGGTTTGACTATTCATGCTTATTTTAATGATATGTTTTATTTCAAAGCTAAACCTACACATGGTATATACGAAATAAATGTTCAAACAAACGACCAAATCTTTCAAGTTTCTAAAAGAAACAAGACTGATAGTATTGATTCCTCGTTATGGCATTATAGACTTGGTCATATAAGCAAGGCACGCATCAAGAAGCTACAAAATGCAGGGAGTCTTGAATCCACAAATGCAGACTCCTTCAATGAATGCGAATCATGCTTATCTCGAAAAATGACCAAGTCACTGTTCATAAATGTTGGCAAATGGGCTAGTGGACCTTTGGGACTAATACATACTGATGTATGCGGACCGTTAAGGACCACCACGAGAACTCAAGAAAGGTACTTTGTAACCTTCATAGATGATCATAACAGATTTGCTTATACTTATCTAATGAAGCATAAAAATGAAACATTTGAAATGTTCAAAGAATTTCAAAACGAAGTTCAAAATCAGTTAAATCGAACTATTAAAATACTTCGATCTGATAGAGGCGGTGAATACCTAAGCACCGAATTCCTCGATCATCTAAAGGCCTATGGAATCATTTCACAGCCATTTAAACGGTGTGAGTGAAAGGAGAAATTAAACCTTGCTAAACATGGTTCGATCGATGATGTGTAGGACTAACTTGCCACACTCCTTCTAGGGGTATGCCCCTTTGACCGTCACTCGCTTAATTAATCTAGCACCGACTAAGAAATTGGATAATACACCATATGAGATATGGCATGGCTCTAAGCCTAAATTATCCTACCTCAGGATATGGGGTTGTGATGCTTATGTCATAAATGATTCTGACAATATGCTTGATCCCCGAGGTGAAAAGGTTACTTTCTTCGGTTACTACGGTAACTCTGTTTATTATTTCTACCATCCCGATGCAAATTATATTTCCATCAAAAGGAAAGGTAAGTTCCTCGAAGAAGAATTTCTGAAACGAGGAACAAATAATAACCAAGTGGATCTTCAAGATGTTCAAGAAACACTAATTCCTAAGGAAGTCGTTGCGTCTAATCAACAAGAAATTGTTGGACCATTAGACATAGACACAAGCATTCACAGAAGCAGTAGAATACGATGGGAACCAGATATATATCTTGGATATCTAAATGGACCAGAAGTATTGTTAGTAGAGGATTCATCTGATGAACCTCCTAACTACAAAGCTGCTGTTTCAGATTCTGAATCTGAAAAATGGCTAGAAACCATAAATGCTAAGATGCAATCTGATGCATAGCATCTTATACATATAATTAAATAAATAATTCCCACATTTTATCATGTTTTTAATTGAAAATTAAGAGAATCAGTGCTTAAATGCTTTATATTTAAATATTAGATGATTTGGTGGATCGTTGGTTATTATTTGAGAAAAAATTATGATTCACATTTAATTTTGTTTCTAACTGAGAAAACTATGCAAATTAGATTTTTAATAGAAAAAATATAAAAGATATGGTGCTTAATTGTTTTTATTTGTGAATTTTAGGTAAATGGATGGTCCGCGGTGAATTTAGAAGAAAACCGCAATTTACGGAAGTGGAATCGAAGTTCGTATGCAAAAGTTATGGAAGAAAAAGAAAAAATAATAATAAATAAATTAAACAGATCAGCATTTCAGCTCTCGGCCCAGTCCCTACTTTTATTTCAGTGGCCCAAGCAGAATCCCAGTGGTTCAGGCCCACCAGCGAAGCACAGCGTAAGAAAAGAAAAAAGAAGGAACAGTTTTGGAGGTCACAGGAATCGAACCTGTGACCTCTACGTCCCCAGCGAGATCCTTACCACCAGAGAAACAGATGCTGCTGGTTTTATTCCAGTTCAGCATTCTTTTATCATTTCATGTCGCAACCCACTTTTCACCCAGCGACCTGATCCTTTTACAGCCTCGTTTCTCAGCATATATAAGGGTTTGAGGCGCCATTTTTAGGAGCCTTCACCCATGAAAAAAACCCTAAAAAACCCTAATAAGATTTGGAATGATGGAGGAAGATTAAAGGGTCAAGATTGGAGCTTTTTAGACCAAAGTTTGGAGATTTTCAACACTTTCGTTTTGGATCTTCAATTAGGTTCTTTATTCTTGTTATTTTTAATCTTGTTTTTCACCATGTTCATGTTAAAGATTGGAGTTTTATCTGTTCTTTCCATGTTTAATGGCTAGTTTCCTTGTCTTCACCTAGATTGGATAATTCTTGACCCGTTTGACTTTCTAGTTTGACTTTTTGTCATGATCTTGTGAAATTGCTCTTTGATTCCGATTTGAATGCTTTGGATGAACATGTATGCATGTTTAGCTTCTGTTTTTATCGTGTTATGTGGGTTAATTGATGTGGTTTGTAGAACTACACCATTTATTGATTAACTTATTGTTAATCGGTTGACTTTTTGGAGTTTATTGATTAATCCGGAGGCCTCCTACATGATAATATATTATGGATTTGGGGATGATTTTATGTGCATCTACATGGGATAGAGTTGACCGATTCGTTTCATGTACTAGGAAACAACTACGCATTATTTAGTGAGTTAGGGTGTTTATGACCATAAGATTCGAGCTCGTTTATTCGTGTTTAGAGTTTTCTAGGTCCCAGGCTATTCATTTCAGAATCATTGCATGTGTTGGGTGCCATTTAGAAAGACCCTTCTTGTGGGTTCCTTTTACGTGTGCGTTTAGTCCGCTTTGACCGAAGCGATTAGACAATTGGGCAATTTTACATAGTTTTCTATCCGAGCTTCATTTAGGATTACCTTAGTGATTAGGATGTGTCTATAGTCCTATTTCATTTTGGTTTTCATCGTTAGTGGATAGTGTTCGTGTTGATTAGTCAAACTAGGGGTCTTATTGGGTTTAGAGGATTCTTATCTAGGTGATACTTTTCTCCGACTAATTTTTCTATATTTTGTTTTCGTTATCTGTTTTTTTCTGTCTGATTAGTTAACTTCTTTAGTTTTCATTATTAGTTCACTAAATCACTTTCTTCGAATAAATATTAGCAACGGTTCAGTATCGGGAGTCTACATACGCGTCCACGGATTGATATCCGGTTCTTACCAATACTATAATGCATACAACGGGTACACTGCCCTGGTGTGTAGTTTGGTCACTTGGTGATTACCATTTAAAACTTGACCACATTTTTGTACATCAAAATCCGACACATCAAGTTTTTGGCGCCGTTTTCGGGGACGCGTCAGATTCCGATAAAAATTCGAGCTGGTAGTTTAACCATTTGTTTGCTTATTTTTCTTTCTTCCTCTAGTGTGTTTATCTTCTTGTTTTCTTTGTTTATTTTTATTGTCTAGTTGTTTTAGTTTGGCCGTTTATGATAGATTTATTTTTTCTTTTTGTTTGTCTGTTCTCTGTAAAAAATTTCATGGAGTGGTTCTTCACGCAAAATTATGAGAGCTATCGGGTGCGGTGTCAGATATGTGGGGAGCCCCATCACGCACGATTTTGCACTTATTCGGTGAGGTCTTCCACAAATTACTATAGTTATGTTCCGTCACCCGCATACAACTTTGGAGTTAGTGAACAAGCCCCAATCAAGGATAATAGCATCAAGAAGTTAAAGGATATGATGGCTTAACTTTTACAGCAAAACGCTCTTGTGGTACAGCAGAATGAAGCTCGGTTTGCGAAGAACAAGCATGATATAGCGTTACTTGCCAAAGAGTTGAGCAGTTTGGGAGCTTGTGCCCTAAATTTAGAGAGAACCGCGAACGAGCTTTTAGAAAATGTTTCTGAGAGCCAACATGTTTATGAGGAGAGTTATGAAGAGTTTGAGCATGAGATCTTAATGGACGAGGTGCAATCAAGGCTAATCCCATCAAGTACAACACATGTCCCACCTCCAGTTCAGCTCGAGATCAGTCACGATAAGCCACACTCAGATGCATTACAGGAAGATCCAGTCCCTTAACATTTATACCCACACGATGCATTTGATGATCAGATGTTAGAGGAACTTGGAGACGATTGGGTAGATGTGCCACCTGTGGTTGAGGATAGAGATATGTTTGATCCAAATTGTGATTTGAAAGAGTTGGAGGCCATGTTGTATGTAGAGCCGATTGTGGAAGCTAAGGAAGAGTCACAACATAAGGATGAGTTAGCAGAGAGCATGTTCATTGTAAAACCATAGATGGAGACACCGGTCAGCCTCCCCATGAAGGAGCAATGTAGAGACCAAGTCTGGGGATGTCCGAGCATCCGAGTTTTTAAAAATCAGCTCCTTCACCATCTTCAGACCATCAAATTTGGACCGGGAAAATTCAACAGTTGGTGGCCAGATGAAGCTAAATGGCACAACCCCATACACTGTCTACTGGAAACCATTTTAGGGAGATGAAACGAGGAGTCCACACGGGCTTGGTAAGAAACAGATTAAAGAGAAACCACGTGATTGAGGTACGAGTGTTCGAGTCCGGGTGACGACTAGTAAATAAATTCAGCGCTTGCGGGAGGCAACTCGAGTACTTGGTTAATTTAGTTTTCTAGTTTCATGCATTGTTTGACTTTTAAGTGGTACATAGACTTTTAGGTAGTTTTTTTTTAAATTAGTTGCATTTTTTTCTTGTTCCGTTTTATGTTTTTGTTTCAAGTTTTGCAGGTTTTTGGAAGCATGCCACTGTTGGAAATTGCATTAACTTATCATTTTGGTATTGCTTCGCGGTGTTTGTAGGTAACGCACAATTTGTGGACCGTGGGTAGGGGTGTGCAAACGGGTTTTACCCGTCATACCCGTATCCGACCCGTACTAAACCCGTACCCGTTTAAGTCAATAGAGTGAACCCGTACCCGTACTTTCATTTACAGGGTTTGAGCGGGTCTATACCCGCAGGGTTTGAGCGGGTCTAGACCCGCAGGGTTTGCGGGTATTCGAGTCTTGACCCGTACCCGTTAAATAAGATACGTTTTGACTCAATATGACTAATAATATCACCCGGTAAACAACCCCACGTTCACAAATCACACGGACTAAGAGCTGTCTAAGATCAAGTAATGAAATAATGCACAAGAATTATAACAAACTTGGTAGCATGTGCCAAAATAATGATTCAAATCAAAGAGAAGTTAGCTGAGATTATGAACTATAGTAATTAACTTAAAATATCGATAATAAAAGTATAAACTTACTATGTTACGATTCACGGGTGAACAAACGAACCGATACTCGAATAGTGATGAATCGGGATGAATGCGATGCGTGTATGAAACTTGAAACATTGAATCACCAAAATATGAATGAGGGTTACAAACTCAAATTTTTAAGGTAATTGACTTGACGTAATATATTTTCAGAGTCACGGAGATGAATTTCATTCATAAATCAATAAGAACCTATTTTTTAATATATTTGTAGTTTAAATGCAAATCAATCCCAAAAACAATTCAACTTGCTTAACAAACAAACAAGTGAAACAAAATTTTTGCTTGAATACTATTTAATCTATTTGGTTTTATTAAAATGAATGGATATACATATATGATGCATATATTAAACAGACGAAACGGGTTTTACCCGCTAAAACCTGTATCCGACCCGTACCCGATTAACATTATTTTTCAAACCCGGGACCCGACCCGTTAACTAAAAACAGGGTCTTTACAGGGTCGGGTATGTCGGGTTTACCGGGTTTACAGGGTAAAACCCGTTTCCTGCTCACCCCTAACCGTGGGTACTCAATCTCCATTCTCACGGTCCACAAATGTGCATTCATGATATTGTTTCTTGTTTTTTGAGGATACGGACCGTCACTTCATAAATGACAATCAACGGTCCGTATGAGGGTTTATCGGGCATGTGACTTTTGGTCAAAGCGTATCGTTCACTTCCTAAATGACAAACAAACGGTCGCTTTTGGTTAATTGTTCACTTTTCAAAATGTTTAAAAATTATCAAACTTGCCCGATGTCGAGACCCGATCCGCTTATGACTTTCACTTGAGTTGTATTTTCTTGCTAGATTCATCATCGGACCACCAGATGCCTTGATTCATCGAGAGCTATTTCTTATTTTTGAGAATTTTGGTCATGTTGGAGGCAGTTCTGGCACACGACATGATAGGGGAGTATTTTAGTTCCCTTCCCCCTTAATTTTGTCTATTTTAGCGTACATTAGGGACAATGTACAAATAAGTGTGGGGATGGGGGTAAATTGAACTGAAATTGCTTAAAATTAGGAATTTTTCAAATTTTCTTATCATATCACCCTGTTTTTAGTTGAAATTGAGATTTTTGCCCATCTTATTGCACATGGAAGCGGGCCCATTGATGTAATTCATGACGTTTTGCTCGCCTGTGTATACGATGCTTGTCTCTAGTCAAAACATTTTCTTTGAGTATCTTGAAAAGTATTTCCAAGCAAGTTTTTTTCAAATAAAATCAACAAATGGGATACTACTTAGTGAAACTATCGGATGGGGGATAGATTGCTTGCATCATATCAGTAGCCCTTTTCCATTCGTTTTCCTGAGTTATTTGAGCCTAAATTGCATTATATGCTACATTATTTACTCACTTTCGTTTGGTTGAGTGTTATGCCTTCATGTGATTTCATTTTACAACTTGTGTTGTTTATACGCGTCGAGATCATGAACTAAAATTGAGCATAGAAATGATAGAGGCATTAGGATTACCCCCTTTGATTTGGCCTTTTTTCTTCGATCTTATCATTTTTTTCCTACCCTAGAACATCATCCCTTAGAAAACCCGTTGAGCCTTTTCCCTTCTCGTTTGATTTACACACTTTTTGACCCATTTAGCCTTTTGATTAGCCTTAATTTTGTTCTTAAACCCGTGTGAAGAATCCGGATTAGTTCAGGACTTTTTGTATATATTTTGGTTAATTTCTTCAAGTCTTGTTTTTAGTTTAAAAGAAAAAAAATAGTGATTAAGTGTGATTCTCCTAGTACTCAATCTCCATTATAGGAATTCATATGAGATTGCAAAAAATCAAAAAATCAAAACAAAAAAAAAATTCAGAAATTTTTAGCTCATTAATGGAGGTCATAAACTTAAGATAGAGCTGAAAAAAATAGAGTTTTAATTAGCTTATGTGTTCGGGTCAAAATTACCTGATTTTAGTTTATTTTTGTAAAAAGTTTGATAGTTTAATTCTTTTGTTCCTTGTCCGGATTTCTAAGCACTTCGCCACTTTCACATTCCCATTCCATACCCTAAACCCTAGCCTAACATTACAACCCATGAAAGTCCTCCTGATTTATGTCTAGTTTTATGTTATTTGGTGGAGATGCGATTTCGATACAAGCTTATGAAAATGAAGTGCATGTTTGGTATTGAGTGATTCACTTAAATCGATGATTTTTTTTATCATCTATCCACTAAATTTCACCGAGTTGAGTGATCATTGTGAGGGGTATTGTCACACCCCCAAGTAACCACTAACGGAGTTTATACCGTTAAGGGGTGCGAGCAAACAAGGAACACAACCATTAGTTACAAATACTAAACGAATCAGAGTTAGTCCAAACACATGTCATAAATTAAATCTCAAAATACGCAGCGGAAAAATATTGTCTTAGCACTAGCCACGTGCTTTACAAAAATCATTGTTTTAAATTCCAAATTAAGTTTGAACAAAGTAAGTGTCTTCATGAGCCATGCCAACCCACTCCGGATACTCCTCAGCGATCTGCAAAAGTTTAAACCACGCAAGTGTCAACCTAACGGTTGGTGAGTTCACGGTGAGCTTGTCATGCAGTGGCCCGGTCTCATAATCATAATCGTGTCAACATATACTTATGAAATATTTATTTGTGAAAAGCAATGCTTAGTGGTAACCATAATCATAGTATTGTGGTTTAGTAAAAGTATTGTCCGTAACATACGTTATCGGGTATGTACTAGTTTTCTATAGTTAAAGTGCTCAACCGATATCGCGGGTAGCTAATCCGTTGTTCCATGCACTAAGGAAGTTTGTACCAAAGCTGACTCATAATTGTAGTGGCAGCGCCATCATCTATTTTGTTTTGCGGACCTACGTCATCGCGGCTTTTCCTCCCCCGTGTCCTCTCGGGACCACGGTCAGATAGGCTGATATTGTACCTCCGTGCACTTCCCGTGTCACGAGGCGGAGTTTGTCAAACTCCAGTAGATCTACCTAACATCCCCTCGCTTTACAATTAATGGTACAATTAAGTTGAGGACTTTTTCAGTTATAAGGCAATCCTTAGAAATCATGTGATATCATGTGGTTTAGACTTTAACCTACACTAGCCATATTAAAACGGTTTACTTTGGGTTCTCATGAATCCCGAAAACATTTTCAGTTTCGTTTTAGAAATAGTCGTTGGTATTTCACAAGTGTCTCCCATAAAACACTTCAAGTTCATCAAGTGGGTGCCAAGCACTCCTAAGTTCAAGTTCATCAGAGAGGTGCATATCACTCATAAGGTTGTCAGCATTGTTTTTCATTGAGTTATTCAGTGTGACCCAAACGGGTTCACGGTAAATGGGTTAGTGACACTCACCTTTGGTTGCACTGCTACACTTGCTAAGTAATCCAAATATTGTTTGCTTAACGAAGACCTAGGAACACGTTTAGGTCTTAAGTATTAGTTTTGTGTCTAATATTTAACTCACGTCACTATGGCCCATAACATAGCACGTTGGAACTATGACACGACATACCGACACACGACACCGATGGTTGATCATAACAAGGGTTCACATAACTCGGAAATCAAGGCATGTTTCATTATTGCATAATCATGTAAGTCATAGCATAACATTCAAACAAGTTGCACAAGTTTGGGTTTTGGTCAGATCATAGTTTCGCTATTAGTGTCGCTACATACTTTCGCTAGGTGCACGGGCAGCACTTTCGCTAGGGATTACCCGATGACACAGTTTCGCTAGCTAGTTTCGCCAGAAACTGCTGACGCAGTTTCGCTAGCCTAGCTTCGCTCGAAACTGGTTTGAACTTTCGTTCAGGTTAATTCGCTCGGTAGTTTCGTTCGAGCAGGTCTAATTAGTTTCGCGGGCGACACTATAGTTTCGCCACATAGTATCGCTGGTTGAAGATATATACAGCTTCGCTGTATAGTTTCGCCCAGAGGACAACTCAGTTTCGTTGGTCATGAAAAACACATAAATCAGCCTAAAAATCAATCTAACAGCTTCCATATTTCATGTGATTCAATATTTAGCATGCATAAACATTTACCAACATCAAACAACAAGATTTAGCACCTTAAACATGGGTTTTCACATTCAAATCACCAAAAACATATTTTAAACCTAAAATGACCTAACTAGCATGAATCTTCATTATGGTTTGATTTCAAACGTAAAGTTACAGACTTTATGATAGATCTAGCCTTCCTAAGCATCATATCAGAAGATCAAGTGATTACATGAAGATCTAAGCATGCTTTTTAAGAAAACACATAGAAAATGCATAAAGGATGGTTTTGGGACTCACGATTTGATCTAGGGTCGATGGATGGTCTCTACCAACAGAGATGATAGCAGCAATTGGTGATTTCTCAGCTGGTCCAGAAGTTTCAGGAGAGTGTGTGTGTTTAGTGTGGAGATGATGCAAATGGGATGTAACTAGGGTTTTATAAAATATATATATCAGGGGCTAGTTTCGCTGGCAGTTTCGCTGGCCAAGCGAAACTGGCTCTAAGCACATGTGAGTCAAACAGTTTAGCCGGCTACCGAGCGAACCTACAGTTTCGCCCGGTAGTTTCGCTGGAAACCAAAAGTGGCCAATTTACATTCTATTATTAATACTAAATCATGCGTTTAAATCACATTGCACATAATGACAATAAATAAATAAACACATAACACACATGGACGGGTTCGGTGATCAACCAAAGGTCGTGGACGTATTCGGCCTAGTTAAGCATTAGTTACTAAGTTAACACTTATAACGTAACTAACGGAGATTGTCTAACGGAAGTTAACCTTGGAATTCTCGGATGTCACATCATCCCCTTGTAAGTGGAATTTTCGTCCCGAAAATTATTCTTGCGTTGTAGCGTTCGCAGCCTCAGCTGTCGTGGTTGCTGTAGTTGCTGGGGAAAGAAAGCAAAAGTTTTACGGTCGCCACAGGTATGATGCTTGTTTGATTGAACCTTGATGTGTGTTAAGCTAGTAGGCATTTCCATGTTTTTAAAATAAATATCATAATTGCTTGTTGGATTATAAATCTTTTGAAAAGTGTAAATCTTGAGATTTGGGGATGCATGTGGGCTTGAGTAGTTGCATTGGGTTGGTGGGATGTCACGTTTTCGATTGGCTTGTAGAAGTGTTGCATAAGACTCTTTCGTGGCGAAAAAGGTTCAAGTCTGGGGATATTATCCATCCATGATAATCAAGTATGGGACTTGATTGAGCTGCCTCCTGGTTCTCGGGCCGTAGGCAGCAAATGGATCTTCAAGAAGAAGACTGACATGCATGGAATTGTGCAAACCTATAAAGCACGGCTTGTTGCGAAAGGTTTCACTCAAACCCAAGGGATTGACTATGAAGAAACCTTTTCGCACGTTGCTATGATCAAATCGATCAAGATATTACTTGCCATAGTCACGTATTATGACTACGAGATATGGCAAATGGATGTCAAAACTGCTTTCCTAAATGAACTCCTCGAAGTGGATGTCTATATGGTACAGCTTGAAGGTTTTGTCGATCCCAAATATCCTAGTAGAGTTTGCAAACTGAATAAGTCCATTTATGGACTTAAACAAGCATCATAGAGCTGGAATCTCCATTTTGATAGGAAAATCAAAGAGTTCGGTTTTGAAACGAAGATGAGCCATGTGTTACAGAAAGGCAAGTGAGAGCACTATATCATTTCTCATATTGTATATGGATGATATACTGATCATAGGAAACAATATACCTATGCTTAATGAGGTTAAGAAATGGCTATCTACTAGTTTCGCTATGAAGGATTTAGGAGAGGCCGCTTACATACTGGGAATAAAGATTGACAGGGATAGATCTAAGCGACTTTCTGGACTCAGTCAAAGTACATACATAGATAAGATAATAGCTCGGTTCAACATGGAGCATTCCAAGAGATGAAATGTTCCTATGACTAAAGGAACAGTGTTGAACAAATCACAAGCTCCTTCCACGGATCTTGAAACGAAGCAAATGGAAAAGGTTCCATACGCTTCGGCTATTGGGTCAATCATGTATGTTATGCTCTGCACGAGACTAGAGATCTAATATGAATTGAGCTTGACAAGTCGTTACCAACAGACTCCAGGAATTGCTCACTGGACTGCTGTAAAGAACATATTAAAATACCTTAGAAAAACTAAGGATGTGTTCTTGGTATACGGACAAACGAATAAAGAGCTCACTGTAAGATGTTACACTGATGCGAGTTTTCAGACTGATCGAGATGATTCTCGATCACAGTCCGGATTCGTATTTACTCTGTCTGGAGGTGCCATTTCATGGAAGAGCTCAAAACAGAGTGTTGTGGCTGATTCCATAACCGAATCTGAATATATAGTCGCCTCAGAAGCTACAAAGGAGGCTGCTTGGATGAAGAAGTTCATTACTGGTCTTGATGTGGTTCCTTCGATAAACCAACTGTCAGGACCGATTTCACATCGAGAATCCCGATCTTGAGCAAGAACAAAGGTGAGATGAAGGAGACGGGATGATGAGAATCAAAGATAATAAATGACAAGAAATGATAAAATCAAACGATTCATTGATTATTGTTGAATGATTACAACGAACCGAAAGATTACAAACTCGTCATAGGAAATCCACGGTCACATTGGGTTAAGCTCGAACCCAATGTGTGACTCTCTCTCTAGAAAATGATAGCTCACATCCCTCATTATTGATCTATTATTCATCATCCAAACAAATGAAGCTATCCTTTCCTATTTATAGAGAGCCCATGTGCTCACTAGCCCACTAACTAGCTAACACACATACAAATGAGCAAATACAAATAAACAAATGACATAATTATTATTAATTAAATCAAAGATGATTTAATTAATATGAAGCTTGACTCGCTCGAACCGATCTTCCGTTGACTTTTACGTTGACCGTTGACCCGAACGGTTGACTTTTCAAGAAAACGTCTTCGGTCCAAACTTGCAAGCCTCGAGCATCACAACCCGCGTCTCTGAATCAAATCACAATGAATTCTTCAACCGAATTATTCGAGAATAGATTTGATGGCGTCAGTCATACTTATTAAAAGTTCCAACAATTCCCCCTTGACTGACGCTGTCAAATCTGTCATACTGGTGAAGAACCGCTCTATCGTGCATCTTCAAAGAACAACTGATAAACCTGAATCTTTCTGTTGTAAAGATTCCCCCTTTGAATAAGCATCTTCTGTTCTTGTTGCTCCAGTTGAGATCCAAGTGTTGCAGTTCACTTGGTTCACACGGTCGGGTACAATACTAAGAATGCTGAACATCAGAGTCAAATTCGCAACAAATCGACTCAGATAAACCAATCAATCACAGAAAATGCTCCAACTTCTGATAATCGACTTTATAATCCAGTTCTATTATTGTTCCCCCTTTTCTCTAGATCCCTCTGAAAACATCCGATGCGGAAGCGGAAAATCAGATGCAGAGAGTGGAACCGTCCGCTCAGTTCCATAGAGAAAACGATACTGAAATCCTGAAATAAGATAATCTTGCGAAATACCGAAAGCTGGATGCAGACAGTTGTGAATGATCCATAAATACTGAACTTGTTCCGCATGACTGGGTTGGATGCAAAAATAATGTCAAATCGGTGAAAAACTGAGATCCCCAGCGTAAACGAGAAATTTATTCATAACCGGAGTCTTCGTAATTTTGGGCGAAGAAAATCAAGCTCGGAAAAATATTCCATGAAGAATTCTGAGTTAAACGGTGCAATTTGGAATGAATCTGAGAAGACCGTAAATGTTATTCAAGTAACGGCCTTCCGTTAGAGATTTAACGGAATATTCCAATATTTAACTGAGATTCCAGTTAATTCGGTTAGATGACATCAGCGCTGCATCAACTAAACAACTTGGAGTGAGACATAACGAAACAGTCACAAACTTAACCGAGAAGCGAAACCAGTCCGTCAGTGGTCGTTAGCTAACGTGGCGTGACGTCAACAAAAACTGAAAATCCGGTCGAAATATAGTGGAATAAATCCAAGACCAATAAAATTTTCGCAATTCCGTTTGGCGTTATCTCGTTATTCTTGTAAAAGACCAATGAGAAAACCCCGCATTTAGCGAAAATACTGAAAATAAATTAATGGAATTAAATCTCCAAAAAAAAAATTCAATGATCCTTGTCAATTAAATTAGACCAATCAGAATTAGTCTTCACATTAAATCCAATGGCTGAAATTAATCAGATCCAATGGTTGTAGCCCATGATCCGTGAGATGGAGAGCTGGCCAATGAGAAGAGAGCAGCGCACAGCCATTCAACGGATCTTTCATCCAGCCAGGGCCCACCCGTTTACTTTTTCAGCCAACCAGATCGGGACAACACAAAATCAACCACCGATATCTTGGTTATTTGGGACCCACGAGCTTGTTTTCATCCAATAGGATTTCGACAGGCCGAGAGCATTCAACGGATCATTTAGATAGCAGGACCCACGCGCTTTCCTCTTCAGCCAATGGGCAGGCGACAACAAGGGAGCTCTCAACAGCTCTTATACCTGCGGGTCCCATGTGAGTATTCTACCCCAATGGAAAATCGACAACGGATAGGGGAATGCTGGGGTCAAACGGACAACCAGGAGAGAGACAATTCTCTTCTGGCCATTGCGCACACGCCACGTCAGCCTACGGTCCCCATGCATCGTCTTTTACCTAGAAACCCTAATATGACCGGACCACCTTGAAAACTCGCCGGAAATGCGTGAAATGATCATATCTCAGTCGAAACTCAACGAAATTCGACGAAATTTATGTCACTGAACTCGTTATTCGATGCTTTATCATCCTGGACGATTAAAATCATCTGAAAACGATCCGAATAAAAACCCAGATGACGAGATCGCCAAACTTATTGAGGTCGCCAAGGCTACACGAGGTCGCCAAGGCATATTCGAGGTCGCCAGGTTATGAAATCGCCAAGAAGTAATCGAGATCGTCAGGAATAAGGTTGAAGTCGCCAAGTATATCTTCAAGTTCATTCCAGATCGCCAACAACATCTTCAACAAAATGAAGAACACTTGAAAAACAGCAGAAAACCCAGATCTTCGTGATCGATTTTGAACCACCAAAACATGAGGAGAATATAGATCCATGAACGAAAATGAAGCCAAGAATTAGACGAAATCATTCTGGCCACAAACAACTCGAATCGCAGCTTCAAACGTCCCGAATCAACCCTCGAAATCTGGAAATCCATCAAGAACACGAAGAACACGCACAAACACCGTCAAGTGTGTGTTTTTCCAGATCTGTCAAATATGTTGCGAATCAGGCGAAACCGATGCCTCCATTGGATCCGGAACGCGTTTTCCATCAAGAATAGTGCTTTATTTCATCCAAAAACACAGAGTATAACACCAAAAACTCAAGAAATCAAAGCTCAAAAAATCTTCAAAACCTCAAAAACGGGAAAACTCTAACAGCTTCGTTTTTCTGCCTCGGATCTCGCATATCTTCACTGATTTGAACGACCGGAGCATGAAATCATATCTAAATGAACCCAACAACAAGAATCTATCATCAGATTCATCCAGAAATCATCCAAACAGCTCTAAAAATAAGAAAAAGTAGAAAAAGTCTCCAAAGTGGGTTTTCCAATCAGCACCTCATTCAAGCTCAAAATCAAGATTCGAGTGACCAGATTCGTCGTGAGACGAGATCTGATCGGTACCCGCTCTGATACCATTTGTCAGGACCGATTTCACATCGAGAATCCCGATCTTGAGCAAGAACAAAGGTGAAATGAAGGAGACGGGATGATGAGAATCAAAGATAATAAATGACAAGAAATGAAAGATCAAACGATTCATTGATTATTACTGAATGATTACAACGAACCGAAAGATTACAAACTCGTCATAGGAAATCCACGGTCACATTGGGTTAAGCTCAAACCCAATGTGTGACTCTCTCTCTAGAAAATGATAGCTCACATCCCTCATTATTCATCTATTATTCATCATCCAAAAAAATGAAGCTATCCTTTCCTATTTATAGAGAGCACATGTGCTCATTAGCCCACTAACTAGCTAACACACATACAAATGAGCAAATACAAATAAACAAATGACATAATTATTATCAATTAAATCAAAGATGATTTAATTAATATGAAGCTTGACTCGCTCGAACCGATCTTCCGTTGACTTTTACGTTGACCGTTGACCCGAACGGTTGACTTTTCAAGAAAACGTCTTCGGCCCAAACTTGCAAGCCTCGAGCATCACAACCCGCGTCTCTGAATCAAATCACAATGAATTCTTCAACCGAATTATTCGAGAATAGATTTGATGGCGTCAGTCATACTTATTAAAAGTTCCAACACCAACCGATCAATATGCTCTGTGGTAACACAGGAGCCATTGCTTAAGCCAAGGAGCCCAAAGCACATCACAGAGGCCAGCACATTCTGAGAAAATTCCACTACATACAATAAGTACTGGAACTAGGAGATATTCGCATAAGCAAAGTAGAGACATATCAAAACTTAGCCGATCCATTTACTATGCCCATGGCTCAAGCTGCTCATGATATTCATAGAGAAGCTATAGGACTGAAATCGGTAATATGTTTTGATTTAGTATTTGGATGTATGAACATTTAATAGTTATCTATTTATTATTCTTATTCCATTAGAGAATGCAATTTAAGAATTATATAACTGTGTTCGTTTTAGTACGTTTATTTATCCAAGAATTGTTCTAAATAGTCCGTAGTTGATCAAATACTATGGGAACAATATTTGAATTAAGACTATTTTAACTTTTGAAACTCAAAGGAGTTGACATTCAAAACTTAAAGGCCTTACTAAAGAATAACGCTAGACGTAACTCGCATCAAATGAAACTCCATGGATAAAGAGATTTCTTTGATTACAGGAATACTCAATTGTATCCTTCGACCTGAGACGTATACTAGAACTCTCTTTTACCAAGGTCTATTCTTTGATTGTAGTCAACCGCTGTCGCGTTAATGCCAGTCATAAAGGCTACTTTTGGGAATAGATCTGAAGTTCTGTGGGAGTTGTATACGGGCAATAAGGGATTCTGTACTATTGTGTAATTTATTACACAATAGGTAGACGTCATGACGCCATTGTTGATTCAAGTGATGAGTGTGAGGCTCACCCAAACTTACTGTGTGTTTCATTGGATCACTGAGTCTAGAACGAGAAAATGATTAAACATAGTATGAGAGCCATGTCTCATAGTTTATCAGATGTCTTATACAGAAAGGATCAACTAACTTTACGGATACCTTAAGTCCTAAGTATTATGTCCAGTCTACATATATACCTTGGCTGATGACTTAAAGTGTCATGACTGGTTGGACAGTCATGCATAGCTAGAGTGCCTCTGACTGTACACGTTAAATTGTCTGGATCAGTCCAAGTGGGAGTTTGTTGGATATTTAATGTCCAGATCCGACAAATTGACGTGACCGACCCGGTCATCAACCCGTAAGAGTTACACTGGGGTTAACGTGTCGGGAAATCCAAATTAATTTATTAATCGGTAATCGAACGAAACTTAATTACTAAGTTTAGTAATTTGGTCGATTACATTTAATTACTAAATTGTTAAGTTAATTAAATAAATGGTTAATTAATTAATTAATTGATTTTAATTAAATTATGAATTTAAAATTAAATCAGATAATTAATTAGTTAAGTGGATAAATGAGAGGTTTAAATAAAAGGTTTATTTAAAGAGATAATTGATATTAAACCAATTTGGATAGGATTCAAATAGGTTTAGGATCAGCTATAAATATAACTGATCCTAAGGGTTTAGGGGAAGCAATCAAGAAGCCTAAAACAGTAAAACCCTAAACTATCTCTCCCTCCCTCTATGCGATCTCGGTCACCGCCCCCCTCGGGTTTGACCACCGCCGACCGCCGACCTCCTCCTCCACCAGCCGCCGTCCACCGCCGCCAGACCGCCGACCCTCCTCCGATACGACCACCATGGTTCCGCCGCCGCGCCACCACCACTCCGGCTGCCGCTTCTGTCCACGCCGTAACCGCCACCGCCACCGTTGCCATTCACGACGGTGCACGCCGCTGCCACCGCCGCTGCTGCCGCCCCAACGGTCCCGTCCCGCTCGTGGCCTAGTCCACTCTACCCGGTGAAACTTTCACCGGATTCCTTCGCCGCCCTGCCTCCGGCGATTGGAGCACCACCACCACCGGCCACCGTGTCACCGCCGTGATGTCAGTCGAGCACGGGGTTTCTAACCCCGATTCCGGTTTGTGGATTGGGACGATTCCGCCATTATCGGAATTCATGGATCAAGATCCACCGGTCACCCAGTTTCTTGGTGACGAAGAAACTTATCCGGTCAACTCGGTAGAAGACTTGACGATGAAGTTTGACTCTACGATTTCGTTCAACCTTAGCGATGACATGTTGAATCCCGGTGTCTCGAACGGTTGTTCGGATCCGGCTAAGGTATATCTAATTTATTTAGATATTTATTTTTTGTCGTTGTATTTAATTTCGTGTTTGCGTGTTCACGGTGATTTGATCCTATAACGGTTTTATGGTTTTCGCGTTTTAATAAAATTAATGTTTCCGCTGCGTTAATTTGTTAATATATATTTATCTGGTTAAATATAAATATATATTTGTTTGGTAAAAAAATACTAAACGGGTAACCCGAACACCACTGTAAAACCCAACATAACTTTCATCAAGTATCCTGCTTGTCGTTTTCATGGTCTGCTTGTTGCATGTTCATGCATACTTTTGGAGATTTAGTCGCATTACGCCATAGGGTTGTTATGTTTTTAAATCTCATGACATTGTCTTTTGAAACTTAAACTTGTATCACCCCTACCACTTTCCCGCTACCACTGTTTAAATGTTTTAAATAAATGTTTAAGACTTATGTTTTCAAAGACAAATGACTTTTCTAAATGTTCATTTAGAGGTCGTTCATTCATAACTGTAAGGATCGGAATAACCCAAACACGATATCACAATCTCTAGTGAATGTGCGGAATCCAAACACTAGAGTGATTCAAGATAAATCAAGAATAATATGAAAAAGCTATAACAAAACAAGTAAGAACACAAACCGATTGAAGAAAACACTTTACTATTAATCACCGACTGCTTACACACTTTAATCAAAATTCTCTCTGAGAATTTCGATATCACCAAAAATCGCAAAACACTAGCAACCCTAAATCGTATAAGTAAGGGTCTATATATAGGAGAGATTGACTTGGTAAACAAGTCAATCACTTTACAAAATTCGAACCCTAAGCCTCCTTAAAACCGATCGGACCCTATACAACCACAAGCCCACATTTTAACAAGCCCACTACTAAAAACACTAGACCAAACGATTAGCTAATTAACTAATGCAAAAGCCTCAAAAGCCCGGACTCTACAATCTTCCCCTAGGCTTTAGCATTAGTCAGACTTCACATCCTGAACTTCTTTGACAGATTCACTGTTGCTGGATCATGCCACAGTTCTTTTGCAACAATCTCAGCTACAGCCCGAGTATAACACTTTGCATATTCTTCAGTGTCTTGATTACTCTCAATCTGATGCTTTGCTAGTACCATTATATCCTTCTTGTGAAACCTCATCAAATCATGAACTTCCATGACATTGATTGTCTTTGATTTACAGAGAATTTTGGCTTCACCAGAATAATCACTATAAGCCCATGTTTGAAAATCATGCAAGCAATCTTCAGGATGTCTCAACGGCAGAGGTATTGTCTTTGTCTTGTCTGTAGGTGGATACAAAACATTTGTGAACTTCTTGGCTTTACCAATCTCCTTTCCTGGGATACTCTTCTTTCCATCCCATTTGAATACACCCCTGTACTTTTTCACATACGATTTCTTGTCCGGAAACTCTTCAAATCTCTTAAACTTGCTTCGCTCTGCATTTTCCAGCTTCTTGTAGAAATACTTTGCTTGCTCATTGTTTGATGGGTTTGAGAATGGTGCCTGATACAGCATTGTGAGATCTACATTCGTCCAGGAGTAAAACTGGGTCCAACTCTTGTAGTATTCCAATGGATACTGACCCTTTCTTCTTACTACGAACATATTCTTCTCTCCATCAAACATCCAGGCTTTAATATCTGCATTAATCCCTTGCTTATCATGATAATGTTCTCCCAACTGGATTAGATACCTTTCAGGAGGATAGGCAAATGTCTGAGCCTCCCAACCTCCATCAAACTCAGAAGCTGGTACTGTCATATAATCTCTATCCCGAGTATCTTTATCTTCAGTGGAGGCTTCGGGTAATACAGTCTGAGTTTCCTCAGGGATATCAGCTTCAAAGTAAAATGCTGGTGATTATGAGGAATCACCTGCACTTGAACTTCCTTCTGTGTTACCTGAATCTCCCTTATCGCCTTGACCAGAGTTGAACCTGCTTGATCTATCTGAACTAAGCTGCTTGATTAGCTTATGAAGATCTCTGAACTGTCTTGTAAACTCTCGGTTTATCTTCTTCTGATTCTCCAACTCAGTGTTGTGAATTTTCTGAATATCAGTCAGGTCTTCAGTTACCTCACTTTGGACTGCATTCTGGGCTTTCAGAACTTTTATTTCTTCTCTAAGTTCCTTTTCCAGTCTGTATACAGGGGTTTCTACTGCTTTCCCCTTTTCTTGGGTTGTGGGTTGAGTAGATGATTGACCAGCACTTGAACTTGTGACTAGTGGTACACGAGGGTCCAATCTCCTTCTTCTTGGGTCACTTGGGCCTTCCACATGGTGTTTTGTAGCAATCAACTCAGTCTTAGTCATTTCTTCAAGAACAGAAGCACCGAGGGGAGGATCCTCTGTGGCTTTCCGTTTTCTAATCAGCGGCGTCTCAGCAGTTTCAGTCTCAACTTCCTCTAGAGTGATGTCATCAAGATACGTGTCATAATTGATATTATCTTCACCTTCAAAATTCAGAGCACCAATCCGCACATCTTCTAAGTCAAAATCTTCCCAGTCAGAGTCATCAGGAAGGTCAACAACTTTCTTCGGAGGAGGAGGTCGACTATGTTCTTCTTCAACAGAAGCATTTCTGTTCACTGGAACTTCCTCTCTCACTATTTCTGCAAATTCTCCAAACTTGTCCCCAAACGGCATCTTATCATACAACTTCTTCTTTGGATTTATCATTGGAAAAACCTCAATACCCATTGGCTTAGTATCATGTGTGTCATTAGTCTTCCTCAGGGCTGGATATCTTGAATCCAGAACTGACTGAATGAACCTTGGTACGGCTGCAAACTTTTTATCTCTGGACACAACAGCCTTCACATCTTCAAATATCATCCTAGACCAGTTGAACCGAACACCTCTAACTAGTGACACCATTGCATGGGTGTGCACTTGGTTCAACTGATCTGTAGAGCTCTTTTTGGCAATGACACATTTTTGCAGGTAATGTGCCAGCATCCTCCAATATGGTGGAATGAGAGCCTTCATGGTAGGAGGAGATATTGTGAGGTAGCCCATTTCCTTCAGACACTGTGACACCATTTCTTTGTCAAGAACAGTGGGATCAGCAGCAACATCTTTAAATCTGAGTGCCTGCCTGAAATTTTCTTCAGTTAAAATCACCTCGGTAGCTTGAATCTTGGCAACTATCTGCTTTCCATCTTCAGATACATCTGCCGTCTTCCAAAACTCTTGCTGCATGCGTTTGCAAATAACCGGGTTTGTTGTTTGATGCAACGCATCTTATATATGTTTTTGAATTGCAAATCCCGCATTTTATCCATATTTTGTTTGAGTTTTGATGAGATTTTGGCTCCTAATTATTCATATGTTGATTTTTAGGAAATCTGGTGGTGCTTTGATGATTTGTGGCGATTCGGGCGAAAACGGAACGCGATTTGGAGTTCGGGAGTGAAAGATAAAAGAAATGGAAAATTCTGCAAAAAGTGTCAGTCATGGACCAGCGAGTGTCCACTCTCCAGTCTCGCAGGTCCATGAGCCTGGAATCCAGAAAATAGAAAAAGTGGGCTTCATGGACCAGCGAGTTTTCCTGTCCCAGTTTTCGTTGGTCCATGAACGGGCCCAGTAGGCTAAAAAAATCTAAAACGTGTATTTAAGCATTCTTGGAGCCTAGGGTTAGGGGAGTTCGACTGAGAGCAGCTTTGGGAGCACGAAAAGAGATCATATACGTCATTTTGAAGCAATCAAGGGCCGAATTGAAGATCTTGGAGCTTAGATTGAAGATTTGAAGGCTTCTTTTGGAGAATTCTTCATCTAATTCGGTTTCTTCTTCCTAGTTTTTTATTGTTTGGTCATGTATTGCTTAGATTGGACTGATTTGATGATTAGAGACATGATTTGTGGCTGATTTCATTCATATCACCTAGTTTAGATGAAGCTTTACCCATTTTGACTTTTCGGTTTGACTTTTCAACATGAATTTGTGATTTTTGCTCATGATTCTAGTTTTGGTTGCTTGAGATGATCATGTGTGCTTGATTAGCTGCTGTTAATGATGTATTATGTGGACTAATTGATAGGGATTGTGGAATTGCAACCATTATTAGTTAGTTTATTGTTGATCCTTAGACTAGAATTGGTTTTTGGGTTGATGCATGATCCGGAGACCTCCTACATGATGATATATCATTGATTAGTGGCTGATCTTGTGTGCATCCATTTGAGGTTGACTTGACCGAGTCGTTTCTTATGCTAGTTATTGTCTAGGCATTGTTTAGTAGGTTAGATTGCTTGTGACCACAAGATTTGACCCTACTTATTCGTGTTTAGAGGTTTCTAGGTCTCAGGTAATCGAAATTAGAGTCATTGCATGTATTAGGATTCATTTAGAGAGACCTCTCTTGGTGTTTCTCGATTTATGCGTGTTTTGCTTGTTTTGATCGAAACTGTGAAACCGTTGTGCAAATTCACATATTATGCTATCTATGCTTCATTTAGAATTATCTGATCATCCGGGATGTGTCTATAGTCCTCCTTGGTCGGGTTATTCTCACTTGGTGATAGTTTCATGTTGATAGGTCTTGCCGGGGGTCTTATGTGGGTTTAGTGGATTCTAGGCTAGGTGATATCTCTCTCATTCTGTTTCTCTGTCGTTTGCGTTGTCTGCTGTTTGTTTACTGTTAGTCTTATTGCTTGCTTAGTTTACTTAATTCAATCATTCCAATTGCATCGGTTAAATATTAGTTATGATACATTATCGGGAGTCTGATTACGCGTCCGTGGATTGATACTCGGTACTTATTGATACTATATTGCATACGACGGGTACGCTTTGCCCTAGTGTGTGGTTTGGTCACTCAGTATTTACCATTTTTAACTTGACCACATTTTTATATATCCAAATTTACACATCATTGTTAGTGCAAAGTGTAGACAGCACTTATTCAATCCTGCTATCATTGACTGGTACTTCTCTTTGTATTCAGTAGGCGGGTCCAGCAAATAGGCCACTTGATTGTGATCTTTGACAAACTCTAAATCCCTGCACTCACAAACACAGATGAAATCCAAAACACACAACAATTCATTAGTTCAAAGGCATTTCATGGAAAACGGACAGCATAACGGCTTAAAATTAAGTGAAAAACCCTTGAAAACATCATCAGGTACCTTTCCGATCGAAAAGCAGGGTTTTCGATCGGAAAGCATCCGTCCGATCGGAACATTAATCGAAAAGTTGAACCCCTGATTGAAAAGTCTAGGTAACCGGGATACTTGATTGAAAAGTGAACTCTCCGATCGAAAAGCCTAAGCTTTTGATCGAAAAGCCTCTGATCTTCGGTGACCAGTGATCGAAAAGTACCAGTGCCCGAGATCACTGATCGAAAAGTATACTCTCCGATCGAAAAGCCTAAGCTTTTGATCGAAAAGCCTCTGGTCATCGATGACCAATGATCGAAGGGTCTCAGATTCGGATCGAGAAGTGCTGGGGGCTGATCGAAAAGCTTTTCAGCCTGATCGAAAAGCCCCTGGCTCGATCGAAAAGTGTCGTCTTCTTCAAATAACACCTGCAACTCAATCCAAACAGCCATACTTGAGTGTATTGAATACGATTACAAGCAAAACATGTACCCAAACCATCATCCCTTCCATAACTGACCCAAAAACGCACAAAATAAGCAACATACTCAATCCGATCTTTTGGGGGTTGAGCCGCTCTCTTCAATCGAGGGGCCATAGCTCAAATCGGCACTAGAACGGTGATCGGACTTGGATTCCGACCGGCCCTGTGGTGTCGGATGGTTGCGGCCGTGGCGGATGGCGATGGATTGAGGGGAAACAGCGGCGGGGGTGCTGTGAGGGATTGGAGGGGCTGTGGTGGTCAGATTTTGACGGGAAAGGCGGTGGTGAGGTCGCAGGGGAGATGCAAAGGTTGTGGTGGTGGTGGATGGTGACGGCAGAGGGTGGTGGCGGTGTACAGCGGCGGTGGTTAGGTGTTTTAGGGTTTTGAGAAGAAAGGAGGTGTGGTGAGTAATGAGGAAGAAAGGGGCCGGTCACCCCTCTTCTTTTGTTAAAAAATTCCATTCCACCCCCCTCAAAATTTGAAGTTGATCAATAGAAACCCAAAGTTTTAAAACAGCCTCATTTTCTCTTAAAAAACATAATTTTTTTAAAAAAAAAACAACTTTGATCCCAGTTAATAAAAAAAACTTCCCCTGAACTCAAGCCCGAGAGATTAATATTTGGCAACTTAACACAAACCATAGCCAAAAAAAATAAAATAAAATAAACGCAAAATAACCAAACCAAAAAAAAAATTAAGCTAACAAAAAAAAAAAAACTTAACTAACTGAGTTTTGAACGAAGAGGCATTGTTAGGGATCATACCAGATAGTCTGTGACTGAGGAACCTTTTTCAACTTCAGTTACTTCGCGTGTTCAGGCGATTGCCGGTATTTTAGTCTATTTTTTAAACTCATGCCGCTTTCGCTTACTCAAGCAGTTTCATCACACAATTTATATTTTAAGGTTTATTTAATTATGACAATCTATCCAGGTCACAGACATAAGTCCTAGGTATAATTTGTACACTCTATCAAGCACACCTGGTTTCCGTACGACATTTTTCACGACACCTTTCCTTAAGCCCGACATCATGCTCCAGACGGGTTGAGAAAAGAAAAGAATAGATCACGGGGGTTTTGTTGGATAATATACAAAGACAGCTGAATTTTTGAAACATTTTTTATAATGTTCTCATCAGTGACAAAGGCTGAGGGTTTTGGACGCTTGAGGGTCTCTTTTGATTGTGCACATTGGCATCTTTTTGGTTTATCATATATATACAATGTGATCTTAAAACGTACGTGGATCAGGGTGGTTCCAGGTCTCCGCTTTCGCAGAACAGAGGAGTCCTGACTCACGTACAGCATTCCCAGGTCATTGCTTACGCAAAGCAGAGGGAATGGGATTTTTGAGCATGACATTAACACTCAGAACCGGACGTGTGTCACAGGATTCCTGATGCACAGTCAAATAGGAATTGTACTAACCTAAGTGAGTGTTTCCTTTCAAGCATCATACGTTATCTTCAAGTGTTGTGATAAACCATACCTTTTGATTGATTGTCAGCAGAGCCTACCTAGCATATCGACCATGAATCACTGCTTTTCACATCCACCTTACACGTGTCAATCAGCAAACACCTGGAAATTTATATCACTTCCCAACCTGGTCAACTAAAACCAGTAAAAAGTTTAAAAGCACACACTTTAGAGGAAAAGCATATCTCATATCTTCCCCTTGCTTTTAGATTTTTTTAAATTACCAAAAAGACACTATTTTTGTATTTTTTTTTTTTGAATTTTTTCAATTTTTTTAATAATAATAACTAAATGAACAAAAAAAATTGCCAGATTACTCATCAAAGGCTATCATTCGGAGGCCTTTGAGACACATTTCAAAATTTGCACTTGGAAGGGGTTTGGTGAACATGTCCGCCACATTGTCCTCCGATGCCACCCGTTCTAAATGAATGAGCTTGCGGTCATAGCAATCCCGAATGAAGTTCGTTTTGATATCTATGTGTTTGGTTTTGGAGTGCTGCACAGGATTTTTCACAATTTGCAATGCAGCATTATTATTACAAAAAATGGGAGTATCAAAGAAATTCAAACCGTAATCTCCCAGCTGATGCTGCAACCAGACCACCTGTGAACAGCAAGCGGATGCAGCCACATATTCTGCTTCGGCTGTCGACTGGGACACCGTGTGCTGCTTCTTGCTCTGCCAGGATACCAACCTGTCACCTAAAAATTGAGCTCCAGCAGATGTCGATTTCCTGTCGAGCTCATTGCCACCGTAATCACTGTCAGAGAAAGCATACAAGTTAAATCCTTACTCTTTAGGGTACCAGAGGCCTAGACGAGGCCGACCCTTCAAATATTTGAAAATACGTTTCACAGCAGAGAGATGAGAAAGTTTAGGATTAGCCTGATAGCGTGCGCATTGGCACACAGCGAGCATGATATCTGGACGGCTGGCAGTTAAGTACATAAGAGACCCAATCATTGACCGGTACATGTGCTCGCTCACCGGTTGGTCGTCTGGATCCCTGGTAAGTGCTGGTCTTGCCGCCATAGGTGTGGAGACAGGCTTTGCATCCACCATCTTGTACTTTTCCAAAATTTCTGTGACATATTTTGCCTGATGGATAAGTATCCCACTGTCACTTTGCTTTACCTGTAGGGCAAGGAAAAACTCCATCTCACCCATCTGACTCATCTCAAACTTTGTGTGCATTACCTTCTCAAAATCTTTACACAAGTCTTCATTTGTGGACCCAAAGATGATGTCATCAACATATACTTGCACCATGATTATGTCATTTCCAACCTCCTTCCTGAAAAGTGTCTGATCCACTATCCCTCTTGTGTACCCGTGTGCTAGAAGATGATCAGTCAGAGTCTTGTACCAAGACTGAGGGGCCTGATGCAAGCTATACAGGGCCTTGTCTAGCTTGAACACATGATACGGGTGTTCCTCATCAATGAAGCCAGGAGGTTGAGTGACATAAACCTCTTCATCCATTTCAGCATATAAAAAGGCTGTTTTCACGTCCAATTGGTAGACCGTGAAGTTCATGTAGGATGCATAGGCTAAGAATACTCTTATTGCTTCTAATCGGGGAACCGGTGCATACACTTCATCATAATCCACTCCTTGGATTTGTTTGTGGCCCTGAACCACCAACCTGGCCTTGTTTCTGACAATGATGCCATTGTCATCCTTTTTATTCTTGTAAAGCCACCGAGTCGTGATGACCTTTTTGTCAGCGGGCCTTTCTACTAACCTCCAAACTTGTAGCCGAGAGAATTGATTTAACTCTTCATGCATGTCCTCCACCCAACTAGGATCTGTCAAAGCCATAGTAATGTTGGGGGGCTCAATTTATGAGATAAAATAGGAGTACATACAGTGATTGATGTCTCCTGACTGGCTTCTTGTTACCACCCCGGATGCTAATGGACCAATGATGTTATCCAAGGGGTGGTATTTATGAATTCTGGTCTCCGCAACGGCCTGAATGGGAATTTCAGGAGGTAAATTTGAAAGAACGGGGTCATTAGCTGTTTCAGCTGCATCATCTGCATCAGTTCCCTGTGTTTGTGGAGTGTCTGAGGCGGGATCAACTTCCGCATCAGTATCTTGTGTTTGATTATCCACAAGATCAGTAGTCTCCTGTACTGGTGTGGTATCTGTTTCAGGAGCAATGACTGGAGCCTTGGTAATGGAGTGTGATAATGGCGGTCCTGAAACTGTATCTTCATAAAGTTCTTCAGCTATGACAGGTTCCAAACCCAAAAGACGGAAGAATTGATTATAATCGAAAGCTTGAGGAGGACCCACTCCACCATCAGATGGATTTTCTTCGAGCCAATCCACATTGGTAGACTCCATCACAATGCCAGTTGTTTTGTTGAAAACCCTGTAAGCGGAGCTGGCAGAGTAACCTACAAAATAACATTCATCAGACTTAGCAGCAAATTTAGGAACATCAGTGTTTACTAAAACTGTGCATAGACACCCAAAGGCCCGAAGGTGTCCAATTCTGGGCTTATCATTGTAAATCAGCTCATATGGAGTTTTCTGCTGCCGCTTGTTGACGAGCACCCGATTCTGGACATAGCATGCAGTGTTGACTGCTTCTGCCCAAAACATGGTTGGTAGCTTTGAATAACACAACATGGTGCGAGCAGCTTCAATCAGAGTCTTGTTCCTTCGTTCTGCGACGCCATTCTGCTGGGGGTGTAGGGAGCACTGAATTGATGCTCAATTCCCTTGTCGGCACAGAAATTGTCAATTGTGTGGTTCTTGAACTCCGTCCCATTATCACTCCTAATGGCCTTCACTTGCAGCTTTAATTTATTTTCGATGAGCTTGATGAATGCGATTAGTATACCTGCAACATCACTGTTCTTGGATAAGAAAAACACCCAAGTGAAACGGGAAAAATCATCAGTAATAACTAAACAAAATGCACATCGGTTAAGACTTAACATACTGACGGGACCGAATAGGTCCATGTGAAGCAACTCCAGTGAAGACGAGATTCTGTTGAAGACCTTCGGTTTATGTGGCCGTTTGTGCTGCTTCCCCTTAGCATAAGCCACACATTTCTCCTTAAGAACAAATTCTTTGATTGGGAGATCTTTAACAAGCCCTCCTCTGGCAAGTCGATTCAGGTTCTTCAGATTCATGTGCCCCAATCTTCGGTGCCACAGCTGAGCATGGTTCTCAGCTGTTTTAGAAAGGAGACATGCCACCTCAGATGTGGGGGGTTTCTGCATGTTCAGCACATAGGAGTTACCATATCTTGGTGTTCTCATTAACACCCAATCATCGGGGATGGAGTATCCAGGTTTAAGAATGAGACACTCTTTATTGTTGAATAGAACTGAATACTCTCGATCACATATCTGTGAAACACTTAACAAACTGTGTTTTAACTGCTCCACATAATTGACATCGTGGAAGCTGAGACAACCGTTGCGAACTGTGCCTTTCTGACTGATATATCCACCAACTCCTCCGGCGAACGACACATAACCTCCATCAAATTTTTCCAAGTCTTGTAGTAGGGATATGTCGCCCGTCATATGCCTGGAACAACCACTGTCAACATACCATAGGTTGCTGACAGTCCTCCTTGGCTGTTCCTGCCACTACTAGAAAAAGAGCCTTCCTTGACGCGCGAACGATGACACTCGGTCCTTTCTTGACGCGCAAAAATGAGTGTCATAAAAAAAACTGTCAAGAAATTGAAAAATCCTAAGGACAGATGACGCGCGTTTTTTAGCGTCATAAATTTCTGTCTTAATTTATTAAAAAAAAATTTTGGGCGTAAACATTCTTATTGTTTTTTTTTATTTTTCCCGCCAAATATTTTGCCCTAATTTTCATAATTTTCAGACTCTCAAAAATTTCCCCCAAAAACACTCCTCTTCCCCGCTCTCTCCAAAAAGCACCGACCCCGTACAACGAGACAAAATCCGTCTCTTCCACCGGAGAGGGTGACCCGTCTGTGTGCCGGCCGCTTCTCCACCGACCCCCTACAACGATTTCGTCCACGCCGCCGCCGACGAAAACCCTAGACGCCGACGGTTCCTCCAACCTCATCGCGAAGTCCACCTAATCGACGCCGATAGTTCTTTCTCTTTCTCCCTCATCCAGGTCCGGCGGCGATTTTCAGGTAACTCGTCCATTCCGTCCCTGTTTCTGTCCGTTTGCTTTTTGAATGTCAAGATTGACACGTGAAGCACCAATTGAACAAAACCTCATTAGTTCATCATTGCCCGTTCATTGCCATTTTAGGGTTAATCAACTGAACTAGTAAGTATTTCACTGCCATCTCTGTCTGTATTAACAAATTTCAACAATTTTGATTCATCGTCAGTCTCTTTCAGGTTAATTTTTGGGATTTTGTTGTAAAATTGACTTACATATATACCATGAAACTTCATTTTGGGGCTGGATGATTTGTTTACATGTATTATTTTGATTGATTAATTGATGCATTCCAAGTGTTTGTTAAAATTAAATACGCAGGTTTCGTTGTCTCAAATCGTAAAACAACACCTTAATCTCAATGTGAACTATTGGTTGATGAACTTAGTGATAATCCACCATTGATTTTGGAATTTTTACACAGGCAGCATTGTGGTTTCTACAAGATTTGTTCAAATGTACGGCTACTGGGGCTGAAAAATTGTTTTGCTTCTACTATCTTTTACTATTGCATGAAAAATTGTTGCTGACATTTGTGATTAATATTACGGTTGTCTAGTGATTTATTTCGCTGTAAAAAGTCAACACTGTCAATTGTTAGTCAAATGTGCCAATTATTGTTTTGGAAATGTTCTAAATGGTTGATAAAGAAGTCTGAGCCATTGGAATCTACTCATGAATTCACCATAGCCACCATACGGGCATCATCCTTTAATCCTTACAAAAGTTTCTCCATTTGGTTTGCTATTCGTCTGTGTTAATCATCTTAACTATAGATTTGTATGTGTTGTCTCTTATTAGGAAGTATGGTAGTATAATCATCAGGTAGTATGTATATGGTCATATATAGTATTTGGTTTTACTATCTGTTCCAATCAACAACACAGTTAGGTTTTCTTCGTTTCGTATGGGGTTTTGTATGTAGATTTGTTTGTTGTGGGTTTTAAAAGTTTGGATTTGTATTGGTATTAATAGATGTGTAAGGGCAGAGGTTTTAGATTACTATTGTGTTTTTGTGCATGATTTTAGTTGCATGTTTTCTCAGCAGAAATGTGTATGTGTACTTACGTGTGTATAATGTGGCTTATGGCATGAGTAAGTCTCTATTGTTAATGAATTATGTTATTGTGGTTTAGGTTTCCTTGGATTTTAAGTGAAAATGAATTTGTGCCTAAAATAAATCTCTATTTTAGGTAATGAAGGTCACACCAAAATTTCTTAAGGTCACGTCGTCATGTGTTTTTGTTTAAAATTGATGACCTTTGGACAATGTTTTAGTTACATTTCCTTATGTATTTTGTTGTTGCGTAATGTTTAGTTTGGTAATATGTTTTTTTTCCAGTCCTTATAGTTAAGTATGTAGTTGGGTTACCGTTAGGTGTTTTTTTGGTACTAATTCTGTTGGTCAGGTTTTCATTTATTACATTTATTACATTGCCTTTCCTTCTTATGTTCATTATACTTATCTTTTAATTTATCTGTTGCTGCAGGTTGGTTATTGTTCTACCTCACTCTTTTTAAAGGTTAATTCATCTGCTGTTTGATATTTGCTTAACATTGATTTATTACTTTAGTGTTAACTCATCTGTCTACATCCCTGTTACATACATGTACATTTAGGTTGTTGGCAGATTGTTAGCTGCTGATCTACAAACAGTAGCTAAGTCAATATTGAGGTTGTTACTTGAGTATTGATGGAGAGTCAAAGATGCGAGTTACCACCATTACTAGAAGATGGTTAGAGACTTCTGTTCTATCAGAGGTAAAATCATAAACATTTTGGATGTTATTATTGATACCATTTATTATTTCAAAACTATGGGTTAAACAGGAGTTTTGTCATTAGAGTTTTACTTGTTTGATCTGATTCGACCATCTGTACCTATTTTTTTCTGTCTAGTATGGTTCTATTGCTTTAGTAATTACAAATACGTCTTCAAGACTACATACAAACTCATGGTAGTGTGGCAATTGGATTGCTCTTCCACAAAAAAAAAACACAGGTATATATGTATTAGAACTCCTTTCACTGTCTTATAGCTTAGGTATATATGTATGTATTAGAACCCCTTTCAATTTTGCATTCAGGATTTTGTATCCATTGAGAACTTTAGAAGAATATATTTCATTTTATAACAAAGAATCTCAATCACAATTATATATAAGATCATAGATTTATGTGTGCTTAGGTCAACATTTAGGATGAGGCTACGTTGACTGATTCATCTCCGTGTTTTATCATTATCAGTCGTATGTTTTACATCTCTGAAAGATGATGGAGGAGTTTACCTGAATAGAATCGTTCTGTTATGATTGTTGTGTGTTTCTCTGGTTTTAGTTCATTGATCTAATATGCTCAGTTGTTTCAATTTGATTTTACTACTGTTTGGATCTATTACTCTGGTTTGTATGGCTCGGCCTGAGCTTTAAACTGGAAATCAAATACCAGCTGTTGTGATTTTATTAGAATCTGATTACAACATATTGTATTTCTAGGTCTAACTTTTAAATTTAGAACTCAGAAGTATATAATCCAAATTTGACAGTAAACTAACTAGCTGCAGTTATTGTATAGAGTGTTTATAAGTGCAGTTGGCTTGTGGTAATCTGTATTAAGAATCTACAACTATATATGAAATTGTATTGATGATAAAATTCTGTTTTGTTTTATATTTGTTTTACTCTAGAAGACACATGTAATTGCTTGATTTATCTAATTTCATTCTCCTTTATGTTTTTATTAATGATAAGTGCAGGTCAGAACATCCGTAAGCTGGTTAAAGGTGGCTTTATCATCAGAAAGCCAACTAAGATCCATTCACGATCTCGTGCTCGTCGCATGAATGAAGCCAAACGAAACGGATGTCATTCTGGATATGGTAATAACTTTTTCGGCATATACCTTTAAAAGATGATCCAAATTTATACAAACAAAAGTAAGGCCTGTATGTTAGAGATGAGGAATAGGTCAGTGTTTTTATTAGCCGAGTTTTTTTATTTGTTTGTCGTTGTCATTGTTCTATAAGACAGTTTTATTTAGATGGCGTACTTTTGTCATATCTTTGTTTGACGTTGGTTATATAAATTGCTAAGTTAATTGGAACATGAGGTTAGGATGAAATAGTGTTAGAATATGGCGTTTGCACTATGATACTTGGCAGGGCACTAAATACCAAAATCTGACTTGTATTGAATAAAATGGCATTCTTAATTCAGAATTTTGCTATCAACAAGTAACAAAATTAGGCTGTTTATACTTTTTAAAAAAGAAATAAAATGGAATTCTTAATTTCGGATGTTTATACTTTTTTGTAATATGAGGTTAGGATGTAATCTTACTGTCATACAGAATCTAACTTAAGAATTCTAACTTACGGAAGGTTGTTTATACTTTTTATATTTGTTCTGTTTAGTGTTTTTCTTTTTTTGTTTCTCAATTTAGTGTTAATGTCTTTGAAATAATTTATCTTCTTGTGAATTTGATAATCAAGGACAAGTTAGACATCAGGAGAACCTTGGAGGAGGAAGCTAGAAAATGCACTTCATTTACATGGCCGCGGAGTAGTGATTGTATATATATATATATCTATGTAAACTTTGAACATTTTACTTTTGTCGTTGTGATCAAATTGCATGTATGAACATGATGAAATCAAATTATTTTCAATTGCTATATGTATCAAATGCATTGTTTTGGTACAATAGCTATTATGTATTTTGGTTTGTGAAATATGCTTTAATATGGAAATTAGTAATTTTAGAAAAAATTATAAAAAAAAAACAGTTAAAAAGATGACATGCAAGAGTGAGTGTCATAAAAGGCATGACACGCAATTTGTGTGTCATAAAGAGACGAGACTAAAATATATTTTAAATAAAAATTTATTAAACACAGACGACACCTGAAGATGACGTGCAACAAGGGCGTCATGAATGGAGCGTCATAGATGGCGTGTCATTGTTCGCGTGTCAAGAACTTCTTGACACGCATTTTGCGCGTCAAGAAGCTTCTTGACCCCGGCTTCCTTGACGCGCATTTGCGTGTCAAGAAGACCCTTTCTTGACACGCATTGCACGTCAAGAAAGGCATTTTTTGTAGTAGTGTGCATACAGAGAAGATCAGTTAGATTTTGGTACCCAGGCCTTAATTGGTCTGGGTGAGACTGGTCTGTCCTTGTTTGGACTGAGGATGTCTTTTATGTTGACATCTTGGGAGTGATTTTCCTTGCCAAGCCACTGTCGATTATTTTTGTTTATTTTAGAACTTTGAACCTCTTGAAAAGACATGGAGTGTTTTTTGTACACTCTAGTGGGCTTGAAGGATAAATTCACAACTTTTGGGACATTCCACCTATCATCATCCCTCTGTTTGATTGATTGTGTGATTCCTGCAGGTTTTGAGAAAAATGGTGTTTCTGAAAATCTTTTGAAAACAGGTTGAGGGTGAACAGGTGATTTTAAAAAAGGTATCCTGCTTTGGGCGAGAAACAGATTTTGAAGATTTAACAGCTTTGGACACCCTAGCAGGTTTAGTGAAAATCTTTGACGGTTTCTTAGCATTTTTATTCCCCTTACTTTTCACAATTGATGGTTCCTGTTTAGGTGACTTGGGCTTTGGGTTCCATTTGGGGACATTTAGCTGTGGTTTGCCCTGCTGCACCTTTTGGTTTGAAGGTACAGTCTTTGCTGCTGGCCTAGCATGTATTTTTGCCTGTGAGGGTGGTGATGTGGACTTTTGCACCTTGGAATTTGAAGGTCCAAACTTGGGTTTTGGGCCAACATGTGTTTGGCCCAATGGGACAGTCTTTTGTTGGACCTTCTTTGGATAGTAAGGCTCATAAGGACGGTGCAGGCAGTTTCTTGCCATGTGTCCTGGTTGGCCACACACATGGCAGGATTGTTTCTTTGGATACACGGGAGCCTGTTGTTGGTTACGCCCAGTGGAGATCCAAGTTGGCTTTGAAGCGTTTTTATGGATCCAAAGGGCTTTACCATGGGGCTTTGTGGTCAGAATATACTCCCGTTTTATCGGCTGGACCTGGTCATATGCAGAGTTAACTTCTGGGTACGGGACAAAGTCATGGGATTTTGTGTCCCATACTTTCTGCACATTGGGAGTAGGATAATTAACCTTTTCCTCAGAAATTTTCACACTTCCTGTGGGTTTGGGACCATCAACCTGCGGTCCCTTACCCCTTCTCAAGATTTTAACAGTTCTAAGGGGTTTCACAGGTTTTAAATCACATTTACCAACATTAAACACACCACATTCAGAAAGTTTATCACACACATCAGACTCTGCAGTTTTTTACTCAAACTTAACCAAAGTTTCAGGTTTCTCAAAATCACAATTTTTAAGGCAAAAATCAACTTCAGACTTCATGGGACTCTTAGTGGACTCCTTGCAATTTACTACCCCTGCTTCATTATTACCTTTATCTGCACAAGAACTAAAAGTATTAGTAACGTTAGAAACAGGAGCATAAATTTTAATGGAACAGGAGGCCAGTTTCTTTTCTATCTCAGCCTTGGCTTCTAAGGAGGTCTTAGAACACTCATAATCTGAGATCATTTCATGCATCAAGGGCATCGGTACTGTATGAGTGGATTTTTCATCTTTTACCTCAGTACCGAGACCCAAACCAGAGTTGGCTTTTAGATGTCGCATTGGAACATCTGTGTTATAAAACAGAGAACTAGCCATCATTATTTCAGACACAATTTTATCATTGCGTTCAACTTTGGTTTGTGATGTTTCTAATTTACCTTTGAGTTGTTCAAGTTCAGATTTTAATGTGACAATCTCTTCATTAGCAATTTTAAGATATGTAGTTTTGTCGCTCAAATCCCTTTGAAGATTTTTTATGTCAACTTTGGCAGCTTCTAATTTCTCATTTAATGATTTAGTCCTACCTTTGTATTCTCTCAAGTCTTTATCAGAAAGTTCACGATTTAATGTTTCATTGAAGAACTTACGTTGCCATTCTTGAGATTCATTAAGTATAGTTTGACATATAGGATTAAGACATACCTCAGAGCTGCTGGTTGAGGGTCCTGGAGTTATGTCTGCCATGAATGCATGATGGAGTGCTGCAGCAGCTTCTTTCTGAACATCTTCTTCAGCTAACAGGGCTACATGATCGAGTGACAGACTTAAGTCTTCCACCTGAGGTGTCCAGTCATATCCTGGCGTGTGCTGAACCACCAGTGCCTTGTCATTCTTTCCAGTCTCCTTCTTCATGCCTTCACCTCTGTTGTCGGTCTTTCTTTCTCTATCAACCCTTGGTTTGGTGCATTCCCTTGCATAATGCCCATACTCGTTGCAATTGTAGCACCTCAGATTTGCTTTATTGAAACTGAACTTTATTCCTTTGCCACCATTCCAGTCCTTCTGTCCTTTCTTTGCCATGAACTGCCTAGCTCTCAGGGCTGACATTCCCATTTGGTAAGATATATCCATGTCCTCCAGGTCGTCAGGGTTTACTTGATTCACATCATCAGGAGATAGATCCGTGGGAAGAAGTGAGCCTGCTACGAGTGCCTGATAGCAACTCATAATCTCTACCCCAAGAGCAAAGTCGGGGTCTTTAGTTAAAGCATTAACATCTAGAGAGACAACATTTGATATTCCAGATGCACTTGACCCAGTGGCTTGAGCAATGAATCCCATTGGAGTGGATGGTGGATTGTTTGGAGCGACAGCAGGCTGAGAGATGAAAGCTTGATTCATTTGATTCATTAATGCCCCGTTGCCAAGTTTTCTTGCCCTCTTCTATTTCTTCTCTTCATAAGCTCTAATGGTAGACATGAGCTCACTTAGGGGTGATGTGGACATTTGCACTGTCTTTTCAATCAGTTCAATGGTGCTGTCCCAATTTGGCGGCAGTGAGTTGACCAGCTTTCTGTTGACCTCCACTTGAGTATATGTGACTCCAGCATCTTTCATTCCAGTGACTATCTTGATGAAGCGTTGAAGCTGAGTCTCAATATTCTCACCAGGAATATAGTTAAACTCATTGAACTGTTCTATTAAATTTTCTTTTCGAGATTCCTTCATATCATCATTTCCTTTGTAAGCAGCCACAAGGGCATCCCAAAGAGTCTTAGTGGAGGTGTATTCTTTGAAAGCTTCAGCAACTTTAGGAGATAGGGCCATGGTTAGAGCGGCCAGTGCCTTTCTATCTCGTTCCACCTTTTCCTAGTCTTCATCAAGCCATTCAGTTTTAGCTTTAGGTGTAGGTGGCTGACCCTGGGCTCCAGCAGTTGATGGGACAAAGTCTCCCACCTCGACCGAACGCATGATCTTGGCATCATGGTAGTTGATGTAGTTGACGAAACGATATTTCCATCTCATGAAATCCTTGCCAGACAACAGACAGGGTGGTCTGGCATTTGTTCCGATTTTGGCGTCCATTTCCAGAGTGGCACTTGACAAGGTAGACATGTCAAAGGCCATTGCAGCAAAGAATTAAAATTGAATCGAATAAGGGTTTCCGGTTGAAAACGGTCTGATCGAGAAGTACTTTTCGATCGGAAAGTTGCAGGTCGAAAAGTCTCTGGCGATCGAAAAGTGAGTGTATAGATCGAAAAGTCACTGAGGGGACTTTTTGATCGATGAACACAGTTGATCGAAAAGTCACAGGGGACTTTTCGATCAAAAAGGTGGGTCGAGAAGTCTCGAGAGGACTTCTCGATTGAGATGTAACGGATCGAAAAGTCACTGAGGGACTTTTCGATCGAGGATGCTGATCGAGAAGTCTCAGAGAGGGACTTCTCGATTGGAACTGCTGGTCGAAAAGTCACTGGAGGGGACTTTTCGACTGGAATGGTCTGATCGAAAAGCCTCAAGGGGGCTTTCTCGATCGAAAATGGCGGCAGAAAAGGGGTTTTCGATCAGTTCGGCTGATCGAAAAGTGCTTGTCAGGGTCAAAAAGTCTCTAAAACTCGAGCTGATTGTCACGATCACTTCTGTTCAGTCCGAAACCTGCAAAAATAAACAATCTTCCAACCTTGCTACTGCGAAAACACCACAAAACTCAAACGGTTAGTTAATAAAAACTTGAATCAGATATCGCGAGAGCCTCGAAACTTGCGTTTCTTGGCTCTGATACCAATTGTAAGGATCAAAATAACCCAAACACGATATCACAATCTCTAGTGAATGTGCGGAATCCAAACACTAGAGTGATTCAAGATAAATCAAGGATAATATGAAAAAGCTATAACAAAACAATAAGAACACAAACCGATTGAAGAAAACACTTTACTATTGATCACCAATTGCTTACACACTTTAATCGAAATTCTCTCTAAGAATTTCAATATCACCAAAAATCGTAAAACACTAGCAACCCTAAATCGTATAAGTGAGGGTCTATACAACCACAAGCCCACATTTTAACAAGCCCACTACTAAAAACACTAGACCAAACGATTAGCTAATTAACTAATGCAAAAGCCTCAAAAGCCCGGACTCTACAATAACCATGATCATAATGCCAACCAGTCACACGCCCACGTTTCGCCATTTTCGGGGTGTGACAGACTTGGTATCAGAGTCGTGGTTATAGTGAATTAGGATCCATCGATTTGCACCTATTCTATAACCTAAGCTCTGCATCATTCATTTATGTGTGTGCGTTCATTCATTGCCTTGTATGTGTGCTTACTTGCAAAACTATTACACCTTATTATCTAAGATATTTGCCTAATATATTATTATATATTATTGTTATAACTTGGAATTGTCATAGCATGGCAAACAAGGAGATCACTGAGATACCATCGGACTCTGAGCCAGAGCTCTACTATGCCCCATCTTCACCGACTATGTTCCTAGTTCACCAGAGTACACTCCGTCTACTCCCGTCCTAGAGACCGCACTTGCTAAGGAGCACTTACCTCGTCCTCTTTCGCCGAGGAACATGTGGGATCCTATCACGTCTGACGATGAGATTGCTGATGACCCCGTTGAGCCTGTCCCTACTACTTTCTTTCCACCTGTCGCCGTTATATCGGTTCCTGAAAGTTGATGACATTTCACCTGCAATCAAACCAATTGAAGCTTTAAAATCAGAATGTAAAGTTAGTCTCACAGTTGATTACATTTCATCACAATCCAGTTCTGAAAACACTGTTGAGTCTAAGAAAATTGATGTCACTGCTGCTAGCACATCTGCTTCAGCTGACCAATAAAACATTTTGAAACCATCAATTGCTGTTCCTCCACCAACTGTTTATGAACCTAAGGATTCAAAAGTTGGAGGAAAGCAACCTGAGCAACCAAAGGGAAGTCAAACTCAAAGGTTTGGTCAACTGAACTTTAATCAAGTAACCAAAACTGAGTCTCCCAGGAAATTTGAAACCAAAATTGTTGAGTGCATGTGCTGTGGTGAACAAGGTCACCTAGCTGCTGTCTGTCAGTTTAACCCAATGAGTAAAGTTAAACCATTTCAAAAACCAAAACCTGTTTTGAAACCAAAGGCTGATTTTCAAAAGAAGCTCACAGGAAGAATCTCACCTGTGAAAAACCACACTTTGAAGCATTTTGGATCTGAATCCAACAGAGTTTTAGTTGGTAATGATAGAAATGGTAGTTTCACTGTTTTAAAGCAAAATCGTTTTCCGGTTGAAGTTCAAGCGGAACATTTTTCCGCTCGAACTCACGTTCAACCGGAAAATAAATTTCAACCCAGATCAGCTACTGCTCCAAAGCAGAGACCTCAAGTTCATTTTGCTGATGGGTTTGAACATTTTGAAGCTCAAGGAAGAAGAAACCCCTCCAGAGGAAAAGTCACCTCTAGAGAAAACTTTTCAAGAAACAGCAAACCCAATCAATTTGAAATTGTATTGGCTAATGGTTTAAGTGGAAATCATTATGTTCCACTTCAGGGGGGTAGTTTAAATCAAAACAAACATTTTCCTCAAAGATTTTCAAAATCACCTGAAAGGACTAAGTTGGTTAATCAAGAAAGTGAAAAACTCAAGAAACTAACCAACAAGCAAAGAAAGTTTAAAGAATATAGGGATAGGAAAATTGCTGCAAAAAGGAACACCAAAGATGAAAGGTCTAGTCAAATAAGTGCTCAGTATGAGAACTTCAGTTTGGACAATGATGATCTGCTAAATGAAGCTCCAGTAGTAAATACTCTAGTACTCAAAGAGTACAAGTATAATGATGCTTATGGCAGACCCAAGACCACTCAGGCTTGGGTCCCCCATAGAAATTAATCACTTTTGATATGTGCAGGTGCAAAATAAAGGCCAGAATAGCCTATGGGTAGTTGAAAGTGGTTGCACTTGCCACATGACAGGGAATAAGCACATTCTGGAAAATACAAAAAGAATCAATGGAGGACCAGTTGCCTTTGGAAGCACAAAAGGCCATATCACAGCACAAGGTGATGTGACAAATGGACTGGTAAAATTTGATAGAGTCAATTTTGTTGATACATTGAATTTTAATTTGCTTAGTGTCTCACAAATGTGTGACAAGAACTTGAATTTAATGTTTAATGAGAAAGAGGCAATAGTTCTCAAACCTGGTGTTAAAATTCCTGATGAATTTATAATGCTTAAGGCACCTAGGAGAGATGGACTATACATTTTGGATATGTCAGTGGCTACACCTTCATGTGGCACTGCTTGCTTTGTATCCAAAACCTCAGTTGACGAATCTGATATTTGGCATAGGAGGTTAGGTCATGTGAACTACAAGAACATGAACAGAATTGTAAATTTAGGCTTGGTTAAGGGTCTTCCTAGCCAGCATTTTATATGTTCTGAAAACTGTGCCATGTCTCAAAGGCAAGCAACACAGAACCTCTTTTAAGCCAAAAGTTGAATCTTCAATCTCAAAACCTCTAGATCTTTTGCACATGGACTTATTTGGTCCAACTAGAGTAATGAGTCTAGGAAAAAGGTCATACTGCTTTGTTATAATTGATGATTTTTCTAGATATACTTGGGTTTTCTTTCTCAAAACAAAAGATGAAACTGCTGAATTGTTGAAAACTCTTGTCATTAATTTAGAAAATCAATCCAATCTTAAAGTCAAAACAATCAGATGTGACAATGGCACAGAATTCAAAAATCATGTTCTGAATTCATTTTGTGAGGAAAAGGGAATTTTGAGGCAATTTAGTGCTCCTAGAACTCCACAGCAAAACGGTGTTGCTGAAAGGAGAAATAGGACATTGATTGAAGCTGCCAGGTCAATGTTGGCAGACTCTAAGCTCCCTGTGATATTTTGGGCTGAAGCAGTGAACACTGCCTGCTATGTCCAAAACAGGATCTTAATTGTTAAAGGGAAGAATAAAACACCTTATGAGCTTTGGAGAAAAAGGAAGCCAAACATTTATTTCTTTAAGCCATTTGGTTGTTCTGTCACTATTTTAATAACCAATGAGTCTTTGCCTAAGTTTGCTGAAAAGGCAGATGGGGGTTATTTTGTTGGCTACTCTGGTGTGTCAAAGGCATTTAGATGTATACAACAAGAGAACTAAAATTGTTGAGGAAACCATAAACGTATCTTTCAATGAGAAATCTGCCAACAATTTTAAGTCTCAGCCAAGCTGGTTATTTGATATTGATGCACTAACCACTGCTTTCAACATAACTGTTGATAAGCCTGTGAGCTCTCTAGTGCAGGAACAAAACTTTAACAGGTCTGCTGATGAGCATTGGAAGAAAAATCAAACTGTTAATGAGAAGTCAATCTTCTTCTCTTCAATGAGTTCTCAACCTGTTTTCCCAAGAAATGACAAGAAACTGACTGAAATAATTCAAATTGAAGAAGAAATTGTTCCGCTTGAAGTTCAAGCTGAACATATTTCTCCGGTTCAAGTTCAACCGGAAAATCAAATTTCAGAAACTGAAGAGAATACTGAATCAGAGTCAAATGAAGCTGGAAACTCACATGATAACACATCAAATGAGCTCAATTCGGATCATCTGATCTACAATTCAGATACTAATTCTCTTGAATCAGTTGAAGTTTCAGATCCCATGTCACAATTTGAAAATGTTGAGCTTGATCACAGACTTCCTCAGCTCAACATACCCTCAAATGGAAGAAGCCATGAATTTCCTATGTTCATTGATAGAAGAATCAACAGAGATCATCCAGCGGGAAATATTATTGGAGAAGCTTCAGCTCCAGTGCTGACAAGAAGTAGATCTGCAAATGCAAATATCTGTTTGCATGCTGCATTTTTGTCTCAAGAAGTACCCAAAAAGGTAGCAGATGCCTTAGAAGATAACAGCTGGGTAGAGGCAATGCAAGAAGAACTATTTCAGATAAACAAGCAAAAGGTTTGGGAATTGGTAGATCTGCCTCATGGAGCAGAACCAATTGGAACAAAATGGGTGTTCAGAAACAAGAAAGATGACAGGGGAATTGTTATCAAGAATAAAGCAAGACTGGTTGTGCAAGGCTATGTACAGGAAGAAGGCATTGATTATGATGAAGTTTTTGCACCAGTAGCCAGGTTGGAAGCAATTAGAATCTTCCTAGCCTATGTTGCATTTAAAGACTTCCAAGTATATCAAATGGATGTGAAAAGTGCTTTCCTGTATGGCTTCCTGGAACAAGAAGTTTATGTCAATCAACCTCCTGGTTTTGAAGACCCTCACCATCCAAATAAGGTATGCAAGCTGATCAAAGCTTTGTATGGTCTCAAACAAGCTCCTAGAACCTGGTATGAAACTCTTTCTAATTACCTTCTAGTGAATGGCTACAGGAGAGGGGCAATTGACAAAACTCTTTTTGTTAAAACTGTTGGTAATGACATGCTAATGGTAAAAATTTATGTTGATGATATTATTTTTGGTTCATCTAACACTATGTTGTGCAAGGAGTTTGAAACTTTGATGCAGTCAAAATTTGAAATGAGTTCCATGGGAGAACTAACCTTCTTCCTAGGGCTTCAAGTAAAGCAAACTGTAGATGGAATCTTTCTGAATCAATCAAAGTACATCCAAGACATGCTGAAGAGATTCGACATGTTATCATGCTCAAGTGCCAAGACTCCAATCTTCACTTCCCACAAGTTAACCACTGACTTAAGTGTAAAGCCAGTGGATGTGCACATGTATAGAGCAATGATAGGCTCCCTGATGTATCTCACAGCTAGTAGACCTGACATCATGTTCAGTGTTTGCTTATGTGCTAGATATCAATCTTCTCCAAAAGAGTCACACATGCTTGCTGTTAAGAGAATCTTCAAGTACCTAAAGGGGCAACCCAAACTGGGTTTGTGGTATCCCAAGAACTCTGACTTCACTTTCAAAGCATACACAGACAGTGATTATGGAGGATGTGATATAGATAAGAAATCAACATCAGGAGGATGTCAATTTCTAGGAGAAAGGCTTGTCTCTTGGCAATGCAAGAAGCAAACATGTGTTTCTACTTCAACTGCAGAGGCTGAGTACATTGCTGCTTCAAGTTGTTGCAGCCAAGTCCTTTGGATCCAAAATCAGATGCTTGATTATGGGATCAAATTCATGGAAACTCCTATTCTTGCAGATAACAACAGTGCCATTTCCATCATCAACAATCCAGTGAAGCACTCCAAGACCAAACACATTGACATAAGGTATCACTTTATTAGAGATTGTGCTGAAAAGAATTTAATCAAATTATTTAAAGTTCACACTGATCATCAACTGGCAGATTTGTTTACAAAAGCTTTCGATAAGGCAAGATTTTTCTACCTCATCACAGCCATTGGGATGATGAACTTTGAATAAAACTTTTCACAACTTTAATAAAAGAAAGAGATGTGCTCAAGAGCCCGTCTCTTGATACAAAAAGAAAAAGAAAAAGAAAATCTCTTGTGTTAATTGAAGAATATTTCAGTTCATAGTCAATAACTGCTGTTAAAACTATGAAAAATCGACACAAATTTTCAAAATTTATGTGTTTTGGATTTTCCGGTTAAAGTTCAGGTTCAACCTGAAAGAACAACTTTTGAAATTCACCGGGTGAACTTCAACCGGAAAAATGCTTTAAATCTGACGTGGAAACTTATTTTTGAAAACAATTCTTCAAAGCGGAAAACTTGTCCGCTTGAAGTTCAAACGGAAGAAATTTGGTTTTTAAAATAAAGGAGAAAATGGGTTCCGCTTGAACTTCTGGGTCAACAAAGTCAAGGAATCATTTAATTACCCGGAATGCACAATTTTCTAAGCGGATGTTCATTTATTTTACCCATTGAATTTTTAACTGTTCAATTCCGAGGTTTCAGTAAATTAACTTTTGGATAAGGGCATGCTTAAACCAGTTGTACTGTATAACCCCTAAAGCACCTGTCCCATCCGTCAATGAACCGTCGATTTACAACCTCTCTCCTCCACGTCATCTCCGAAAAGGTAAAAAGCCCTAAATTACCGTCATTTTCCCCATTTCTCGCAACACGACTCAGAAATTACTCCCAAAACCCTCTCAAACCATCTCCGATTAACTTCCATAAAACCGTCGACATTCTCGAATTCCGTCAACAATGGCTCCGAAGGGAAAGGCTAGTGGCAAGAAGCCAGTTGGTGACTCAAAATTTCCGGTAGAACACAACCTGATGGCATATCTTGAACCACCATCCAAGACTGATATCTACAATGGAATGATCGAGTTCATCAAAAGTTCTCATCTCCATCATGCGCTTACTGTCGAAGCGGAAATCTTTGAAGAAGTGATGGAAGACTTTTGGGTTCACGCTAGGGTTACCGACGAGGCTGGCGGAAGTGATAAAATCGTGTCAACTGTCCAAGGGAAGGAAGTTGAAATTGATGAAGCAAAGGTTCGAAGGCTGTTGAAACTGAGGGATGAAGGTGGATACGGAGAGATAGATCAGAAAAGATATCTCCGTCTATTCAGAAGCATTGGTTATGGTGGCTCCCTGCACAGCAAAACTATCAAGAAGGGGCAGTTACCATACAAGTGGAGATTTCTCGCACACACACTTCTGGTGTGTTTATCTCCAAAGAAGGGAGGTTTTGATGAGCTCTCCGGTGAGCAAGCCTCTGCCTTCTACGCTGTGGTCAAGAGTGAGAACTTTAATTTTTCCAAACAAATTTTTCAATCCCTAAAATCCAATGTTCATTCTGAATATGTTTACCTGTATCCTAGATTTTTGACATATATTCTCAAAGAAGAGTACCCCCATATAGTATGGCTTGGTACAATTTTGCACCAAAAACTTCTGAATGAGAAAACTTTCTCAAACCTTGCTTTAAACAAGTCTCCATTTCTTGGAAGGGATACTGACCACCCCTTACCAATTCCAAGGCAATTTCCTGATGAACCTGCTACTGTAGAGGTTCAACCGGAAATTATAGGAGTGACTGAGCTCCCTGCTCAAGATGACAGAGCTGTAGACCTAACAGTTTCTGATCCCACATCTGTCCCAGCTTCCTCTTCACTCATAGTTTTTCAATCCAAAAAGAGGAAAGCTTCTACAAACACTTCCACTGCCACCTCCTCATCAAACTCACCTCCTGTCATTTTCAAGAGACAGAGAAAAGTGGTTACTAGGTCTCCTCCACCTAGCACCACCAACCAACCTGAAGCTTTAAACCCCGTTCAAGGCAAAAAGCCTAAACGGAAACTGGTAAATTTGGGATTCTCTCTTAGGGATGAACCTTCTGTTGAGGGGGAGTCATTAGAAGCAGATATAGCTTTCCCATCTGAAAATTTTTCACCCCTACAACCCCTGTCACCTAGGAGTGACAGTGCTCTCATTCTTGGCTTAAATGAAGGTGTTATTAACTCACCTGCCACATTACATGAGAATATCCTGATAAGCCAGGACACTGTAGCACTGCAACCCCACTCCTCACCGGAGGTGAATCTCAGGAGTTCTGAAGAGATTCATGCAGAAAGGGCTGCTGTTGCCCAAGTATCCCAACTGGAGCTTGGTGTCAGCAGTAACATCAATAAGACCCAATCTGCGGCAATCTTCTCTGAATCAGCACCCGAAAGTCCTTCATTGGAACCAAGGGTTGTTGAAACAGCAGAAGAGAATCCCAGGTGCCAAGAATCGCTTAAGTAAAGTGAAATATAACTTTAATTCTGCAGGGTTATATTTGCAAGTAAAGGGCTTAGTTTTAGTTTATTCATAACTAATAACGATCCTACACCCATTGTTTATATTCCTGATCTCCCTGAGCCCATTCCTTTTGTTCATGTCGTGGACCCTATTTCTGTTGACCCGGCACCGTCGCACCGTTCGTACCATTTTGTCCAGTAGGTCCTAGGCTTAAGCACACGCCTAGGAAGTCGTTCATTCGTTGTCGTCCTGCCACTTCTGCACCAGCTAACGAGCCTGACCCAAAAAGACAGTGCATTTCTGACCCCCCCCCCCCCCATTTGTTCCTATCATTAACAAGGTCGGAGAGTCCTCCGCCTCCGCCACTGCACGCACTTCCACTGTTCTTGACGGTATTCCCGTTCATCTGCCTGATCTTATTTTGATCAAGTGTCGTTTGTCTGGGCATGATGATGTCATTCGCCGTGTCATTGCTGAGCTTCGTTTACTACTGTCCTATCACACCATTCAGACCCTAGAGTCCTGTTTATCATCCATTGAGCATCAATCTGTTGCTACTAGCTACGCCATGGACTAGTTGCACGCCAACCTGACTGATATATCCAGTGATGTCATGTCACTACTTCCATGCTGGCGATGGAATCTTTTGAGAGGAGAATGCTAGCTATGGAGGAGACCATGTTGCTATTCCAGACTTCCATGGCCATGATCGACTAGATTTCAGGACTGTTCCTCATGCCACCATTCCCCAGAGGCCCGTATTAGTATGTTGTCAGAAGAATGCAGTCGTGTTCTTATTTAGTTAATGTATGAGAACTTTTATGTATTTTGGCAAACGGAGTTGCGCCTCCACTTTTGTAGACAATGATGGTATGTTCATGCTAGACTTGTTGTATTTGTCCGAATAGTTGTTTTCCTACTATTAATTAGTGATGGTTGTATTACTATTACTGTTGCCTATTGTGGTTATTATGGTTATGATGCATGATATGGTTGTTCATTTATAGATATATAGACTTTATATTGCCATGTATTGTCTATTTATATTTCTTGTTTACATTCGGTGAATTAAGAAAGATAGGTATGGATGTCGCCGACGCCCACGCAACAACTGAGCTCCCTCACCTTCACCTTTCCTTTTGAACGCTGAGCAAGTCGAGGCTCTAGTCGCCCAGCATATCGCCAATGCTATAGCCACTAATGAAAATGCCCGTGCCGCTGAAGGACACCTCGAAGGTGCTCCTAATGGTAAGACCGCCCTGATAAATGTTGGAAACCCGAGAATATGATTACCAAGAATTGTTTTCAAAGGTTATGATTAACATTTCAGGTGCCCGAGGATGTACTTACAAGGATTTCATGAATTGTAAGCCCATCAACTTCAAGTGTACCGAGGGTGCAGTAGGTCCCATTCGCTGGTTTTAGAAGGCCAAATCTGTTTTTCCACATCAGCAATTCCCTGATCATTCCAAGGTTAAGTTCTTCGGGTGCACATTCGTTGATGGTGCTCTCTCGTGGTGGAATTCACATGCCAAATCCGTTGGAACTGATCTAGCATATGCTATGCCGTGGGATGATTTGAAGCAACTGTTAAGAGACGAGTATTGCCCAAGAGAAGAACTTTAACGACTAGATGTTGAGTTTTGGGGACTCACAATGAACGGATCTGATGTTGTTAGCAACATTAGGCATTTTCATGAACTCGCCCATCTCTGCCCTACAATGGTGACACCATTGTACAAGAAATCGTATGTTATGTTTGGGGTTTGACTCCTAATATTCAAGGAAATGTGATATTGTGATGTCTTCCAATCCAACCACCCTGCAAAGCGCCGTTCGTTTGGCACATAGTTTGACTTATCAGGCTGTACGCCAAGGTGCATCATTCGCCAGGAAGGCTTCTGATTCAAAACCCACTGTTGATGTTTGTTTCCCTTCTTCTTCCTGAAAGAAATTCGACTATAAGCGAAAGCGCGGTCACATTGCCTCTGTTTCTGTTCAAGAACCAAAGAAATCTTGCTACATAGGAAACCTGCCTCTGTGTTCAAAATGTAACCTTCATCATACTATGGATTACAGTAACGCGTACTGCAAAAACTACAAGAAATGTCACATTGCCAGAGACTGCCCGTCCAGAACCTGTTTCGGTTGTGGATCTGTTGGACACATGAAGAATCAATGTCCAAAGTAAAACTAGTCAGTCGGAACTGCCCGTGGTAGAGCTTTTGTGATGAATGCTAGAGAAGCGCGGCAAGATCCTAATATCGTCACCGGTATGTTCATCCATAATGATTTATATGCCTCTGTTTTGTTTGATACCGGATCCGAGAAAAGCTTTGTGTCAACTAATTTTTCTCGTTACTTAAAATCAACCCAAGTGCATTAGAGATTAAGTACTCTATAGAACTAGCAGATGGTAGTTTAATCAAAACCGACAACATCTACCAAAATTGTTCTTTGCATCTTTCTGTTCATTTGTTTAGAATTGACTTGTTACCCGTCGAATTGGGAAGTTTTGACATCGTAATTGGCATGGATTGGTTATCAAAGAATCGTGCGGAGATTGTTTGTCATCACAAGCAAGTGAAGATACCATTGGAAAATGGTGAAACTCTAGTCGTCCAAGGTGAAAAGAGCGGAGCCAAGCTAGACATTATATCTTGTATTAAAGTTCGAAGATACCTTCGTAACTTCGTAAGGGATGTCATGCCATCTTGGCACTCGTTGCTGAGAAGGATTTAAAAGAGGAGTCACTGAAGGACGTTCTCGTTGCCCGTGAATTTCCTGAAGTATTCCCTGAAGATTTTCCAGGCCTGCCACCGGCTAGGCAAGTCGAGTTTCAAATCGATCTTGTTCCTGGAGCTGCAGCTATAGCTCGTTCACCTTATCGCCTTGCCCTTCTAAAATACAAGAATTATCCATTCAGTTACAAGAATTGTTGGATAAAGGATTCATTCGATTTAGTTGCTCCCCCTGGGCGCTCCTATTATTTTCGTTAAAAAGAAAGATGGATCTTTTCGCATGTGTATTGACTACCGCAAGCTGAACAAGTTAACTGTAAAGAATCGTTACCTGCTTCCAAGGATCGACGACCTGTTCGACCAGCTTCAAGGGTCAAGTTATTATTCAAAGATTGATTTGTGGTCCGGTTATTATCAGTTGAGAGTTCGTGAAGAAGACATTTCGAAAACTGCCTTCAGAACCCGATATGGTCATTATAAGTTTTTGGTAATGCCATCTGGCTTGACAAATGCACCAGCCGTATTCATGGACTTGATGAATCGTATGTGCAAGCCATACGTGGACAAGTTTGTTATTGTGTTCATTGTCTATATCTTAATCTACTCGCGCAGTAAAAAAGAACATGAACAACACTTAAGACACATCCTGGAGTTGCTTAAGAGTGAGAAGTTGCACGAAAAATTCTCAAAGTGCGACTTTTGGATTCGTGAAGTGCAATTCTTAGGTCACGTGGTTAATGAGAAAGGAATACATGTTGACCCATCCAAGATTGAAGCAATCAAAGATTGGAATGCGCCCACTACTCCATCCAAAATTCGTCAATTCTTAGGTCTTGCTGGCTACTATCGAAGGTTTATTGAGAGCTTCTCAAAGTTAGCTCAGCTAATGATTGCTCTCACCCAGAAAGACAAAAAGTTTGTCAAGGATTCTAAAGCTGAGACTGCCTTTCAAATGCTAAAGCAAATGTTGTGTAACACACCCATTTTGTCCTTGCCTGAGGGAACCAATGACTTCGTAGTGTACTTCGATGCGTCCAGCCAAGGCTTAGGATGTGTGCTTATGCAGCGAGAGAAAGTCATTGCCTATGCCTCTCATTAATTGAAAATCCACGAAAGGAATTACTCGACTCACGATCTGGAACTCGGAGCTGTTGTTTTCGCTCTAAAGATTTAGAGACATTATCTTTATGGTACGAAGTGTACGATATACACTGACCACAAAAGTCTTCAGCGCAGATTCAATGAAAAAGAGCTTAACACGTGACAACGTCGTTGGGTAGAATTGCTCAATGATTATGATTGTGAAATTCGTTATCATCCTGGTAAAGCTAATGTAGTCACCCGACGCATTAACCATTCAATCTAACCTCACCTCTCTTGTTCAAGAAGCTCAGATGGAAACTCTAAAAGATGAGAACATAATGAATGAACGCCTACGAGGCATGGAAAAGCAATTAGTCAAGAAGCCTGATGGAGCATTCTATTTCATGGGTAGACTTTGGGTACCAATTTCCAAACTGTAAAGAAATTGGTCCTAGATGAAGTCCATAAGTCAAGATATTCTATTCATCATGGTTTTGATAAGATGTATCATGGTTTGAAAGAGTTGTATTGGTGGCCTAACATGGCTATAATCGCCACATACGTTGGTAAGTGTCTGAATTGTGCAAAAGTCAAAGCTAAATACCAAAAACCCTCTCGTTTGCTCGTTCAACCCGAAATCCTAGAATGGAAATGGGAAGGAATTTCCATGGATCTCATTACCAAATTGCCAAGGACCCGAGCCAAAAATGATGCAATTTGGGTAATTTTAGACCGTTTGACAAAGTCTGCTCACTTCCTACCTATCCAGGAATCCTATAACACCGAGCAAATTTCCACAATCTACATTAAAGAAATCATGTCACGTCATGGTGTACCTATTTCTTCATCTCTGATCGAGATAGTCATTTTACCGCCAGATTTTGGAGATCTCTTCAAAAAGCTTTGGGTACTCGTATTGCCATGAGTACAACCTATCACCCGCAAATGGATGGTCAAAGCGAAAGAACATTTCTAACCCTCGAGGATATGCTTCGTTCTTGTGTGATTGATTTTGGTAATAGATGGGATGACTATCTACCCCTAGCTGAGTTTTCATATAACAATAGCTTTCACACCAGTATTCAAGCCGCCCCTTTTGAAGCTCTGTACAGAAGAAAGTTTCGCTCGCCCCTTTGCTGGACTGAAGCTGGTGATAGCCAATTAACAGGTCCCGAGCTAGTACACGAGACTTCACAGAAAATCTTTCAAATTCATAACCATTTGAAACCTGCCCGAGATCGACGGAAGAGCTACATTGATAACTGACGCAAGCTATTAAAATTCAAAAAAGGAGATCACACCATGTTAAAAGTAGCACCATGGAAAGGTGTCATTCGCTTCGGAAAACGTGGAAAGCTTAACCCTCTCAACATTGGTCCCTTTGAAATCATCGAAGAGATTGGACCAGTAACATACCGTCTTCAATTGTCACCTGAACTCAGCAAGATTCCCGATGTCTTCCATATCTAAAACCTGAAGAAGTGTTTGTCTGATGAATTTGCTGTCATTCCTCTGGACGAGATTGAGATCGATTATAGTCTTCATTTTATAGAGACTCATGCGGAAATCTACGAGCGTGAGGTCAAGCGATTGAAGAAAAGTGTTAAAACATGATATGGATCATTTCCAGATCATAGAAAGATAGAGAAGGAGAATCTAGTCATTAATTGTGTCAAATGGTTACAAACCGAAGAAGTATATATCAATGAAGCTCCGGGAGAGGTTGGACATACCTCTCCTCTCAACACAAAGACAAATGACCAGAAATCTAAATTGCAAGACTAAGCTTCACCAACTTATAGGTGACCTGCCCAGCGTACCATACTGTCCAGCGTACCATTTGGTACGCAGCAGCGTACCAACTGGTACGCCACAAGATACGTTGGCAGCCTAGCTACAATTTACAATCTATACAATTTCACAATTCGCACAGTAATGACCACACCCGGAACATGCTCTAACAAATTCCCCCTTGGACGTTACTGTCGAATGTAGGTCTTTATCTTCCAGCAATCGTCATCAGTCAGTCTGCTACATCTGGAAATCTTGAACTTCAGCAAACTCCCTATGGACTGAATTTCAGGCATGCAAAAAACAGTTCTAATCTTGTACAATCTCCACAACCAACATAGTTCCCCCTAGCTTCAAGCACAACCATCCAACTGGAACCGGCATATATGATAATGATTCACTTCATCAGTCATTACCCGGAAACTTGTAAAGACATCCACGAACATCACTGCATGTTGACAACAATTCATAATCTTCACAAACTTGTAATACATTCTGATCTTCATGAAAACCAACATGATCAGCATCTTCAATCATAGAAATTCCCCCTCAGCATGAAATACATCGCAATATATATCTCCGGTAAACACATATCTCGTTGTAGACTGGAACCTCACCAAGTCTTCACAACTCAAGAAAGTATCGGGCATATGACAGAGAGTTTCAAACCATAACTAAAAACTTTGGCATATCGGTTCGCATGAACATCAGAAAACACTACCAATTCACGAAGATCACAAATCACCGTCATCCCTAACTGATTGCTTTGAATATTCACATTTTCCGTTTTCATCAGATAAAACTTTGAAATTTTCAAGGGTCTCAATTTCCCCCCTAAACATGTGACATATTCAATTCCCGATTCCAACCTAGCAAGCAATATGTTCTTCAGGTAGCTCACAATGGAATCACATTATATCTTCAGTTTGTGTAGAAAGATAATCTCTGACAAACGTTCCAAAGTAATCACACCCCTGTTTCTGAATCTCTGTCCATCATCAGAAACGTGTTTTTGAATATATGCCCATCATCAAAAACCGTGACTACCCACAAACATATCTCAGAATTTCGACGACTAACTCTTGTTAAGCACCGAATCTGGTAATTCTTCTTTTTAAATTCACAGCTACCGAATCAAGGGTAAACCAGATAACTGATTTGTTCTTTAAAATTCCCACGACCTCTCCCCATTCTTGAAAATATCCCCCAAATGTTTATTACTAATGGGATTCGGTGGCAGCGCCCCGAGAAGCAGGGCCCAAGGGGCAGCAGCCCCTGGCGGGGTCCCAGGGGCAGAGCCCCTGGCTGGGATCAAGCTGTCCATTTGGTACGGTGTAACTGCTGCGCACCAAAAATAACCGCTCCGGACCACTATGGTACGTTCAATGAGTGCATTGGTACGGCGGTTGAAGATTGCCTTACGTACCACCAGCGTACCAGTAGCGTACCAACACTCAAAAACGCAAAATTCACTAATTTCACTCCAGATTCAAGATTTTGTAAAATTTATTCATACAAACACTACTGTTAGGTGCAAAACTGACTCAGGAACACTCGTTTGAATAAAATTTGATCAAAACATCACTGAATCTCGCCTAATTGAACTTTTTACGTCCCAAAAACTCTAAAAAACGAAAATGTGATCTGGAAATTGAGCCAACGGCTCTGATACCACTGTTAAAACAAGATACGGATCGTTTCCAGATCATAGAAAGATAGAGACGGAGAAATCTAGTCATTAATTGTGTCAAATGGTTACAAACCGAAGAAGTATACATCAATGAAGCTCCGGGAGAGGTTGGAAAAACCTCTCCCTCTCAACACAAAGACAAATGACCCGAAATTTAAATTGCAAGACTAAGCTTCACCTATTTATAGGTGACCTACCCAGCGTACCATACTGTCCATCGTACCATTTGGTACGCAGTAGTGTGCCATTTGGTACGCAGCAGTGTACCATTTGGTACGCAGCAGCGTACGAACTGGTATGCCACAAGGTACGTTGGCAGCCTAGCTACAATTTACAATCTATAAAATTTCACAATTCGCTCAGTAATGACCACACCCGGAACATGCTCTAACAAAAAGTCGGATTCCTATTATGAAAGTTCGCTGGAACCCGCGTCGAGGTCCAAAATACACATAGGAACAAGAAGATCAAATGCGTCAAATATTCGCATCTCTTTGCCAATGCTGCCAACTCCGGTGTTCAAGACTAAATTTCGGGATGAAATTTCTCTAACCGGGGGGGGGGGGGGGGAGGGGGATGTGACAAACCGTAAGTTCCAGGTTCACTTTAATATTATATATACGTGCAATTATCTGATTTACTATGTGCACTAGGCTTACTTTATTCAAATTAGGTGAACTTGCATACAAACATAGTCAAACTAGGCTTAACAACCTGTATCCGTATCTGAAATCAAGAACAAAGTTCTACGTTTATTCAAACAGGAACCTCAATAACAAGAAAGTTTCAAAATAATTTGTTGAACTTTAATAACAAGAAATATAAAATATTCATTTTATGTTTTCACAACCTTTACATTATGTCGTAACGTGTCCACAACTTATCGTTTATTCAAACGGCCAATTCATTCAAACAAAACCAAAAGTTTACATTCGTTAAACTCAATCATTTTATTTAAAACATTATTTCATTTCGACAAAAATAATTTACATGGTCGTTTAGGTTTAACCCTCAAATTCAAACATATTATATTTACGTCGAACAACGACCTTAGCTATAATCAATTGAAATCATTTAAAGTGTGCATTTCAATCATCAAAACATCAAGACATGTGACAAAATTCCATTTTGTTCATTCGGACGATGTTTATTTATTTATTTCTATCCATCATATATATATATATATATATATATCCGTTCGTAACCATTCGAGTTCGTGTGAAACCCGTTTTTCAAATTCGTTGACGTTTCAAATCGAACAAACACTCGTACAACTAATTTAACTTATTGGATCAACCCGGTTCAACCCGTTTAGGCCCAACATGGGTATCTGGCCCAATTCATTGGTTTACGACCCAATAGGCCCAAACCGGATTCATTTTAACCTGACCTAGTGGCCCAAACCGGCCCGGTGACCCGAACCGATCCAACTCATTTATTTTCTTTTTCTTCCTTCGGCCCGATTACCTTTTCTTTTTCTTTTCTTTCCTCCCGGTCACGAGTTTGAATCCCAGTTCACTTCTTTTCCCTTCTTCCCGGTTTTTCCTTCTTTCTTTTTCTTTCTTTCTCTCAGTTGCTCTTCTCCCTTTGTTCGTTTAGGACCAAACCAACTAACCTCCCATTAGACTTTGGCTCACCAATTCACTCACAAGCCTAATATATTTTTTGTCCCTAGTCCCCTTGGCATGCTATCAAGATACTAGACACAAATGTCTATTGAGGGTACAATATGTTCCTTGCCCATTGGATAGAAGTTTTAACCACCCAAATTAGACAAAACTTGTCTCCTCTTGTTCCCTCTTATTTGTATGGATTTTATGCATATATACCAACACACTAAACCCACTTACTTACAAGTGATAAAGACTATGAGGTTCAAGCCAAGACTCAAACTCAAGGATTCTCTTCTTCCACCTTCTCTTGATCGGTTCCAGCCAAGCCAAAAACCTAACAAAACTGGTTCATTCAAACCGTGAACCCAACCCCCATTGCACTATCTACTTAAACCTTTCTTTCTAACACTTAACCATTTCACAATCAAGAACATCAAACACATATACTCTCTCTTTCTCTCTAACTTTCGGCCACACATAAACCGCCACCACTACCATCTTTCTCCATCATTCAAGACTTGACTCATGCTCCCACTCATTTCTAATTGTTTCTAAACACAAGGGAATCCATTATTCAAACTTATTTCTTCATCATTTCTTCATGATCATCCATTTTACCATCCTAATCTTTTGTGATTTTTTTCATCATGATCATGTCACTTCTTTCATTTTATCATCACCATTTCCTTCATCATTCAAGATTCAAGGGTCAGTTTGGAGCTTAACCTGGAAGCTAATTAATAACCTATCAAAGTCATAAACCGATCATGTGGAAGCTTTAGTGAGATTCTAACCTCCTTTATGTTTCCATTCATGATTTTAATCTTAAATTGTCACATAATCCATGTTCATACAAGTTCTTGATGTTACTACTTGATCATTAACAAACAAAACATGTTGTTAGTAATTAAGTGCTTACTTTGATGAATTCATTTTTATACTAACATAATGATTTTATAAACTAAGTGATGTGTTAGTGGTTTTATGATAATGATATCATCATGAAACTAAAACATAACCAAAACCACCTTGGAAATCAAGAGTTCTAAAAATGTTAGTATGTATGTTTTCATGATATTTTCTCATAGATAATATGCACATGTGTATTTTGGTATAACAACTAAAATGGTATGTATATTTCATATTATAAAAATGTTATGGAAAATATGACATAAAATGTGTGTCATAAAAATGTCTTTATAAAAGTCCATACAAAAATTCATAACTTGTAATTTTGTTTAGTAGTTTGAGAAAATAAATTACTAATGGTCATTTTATAAAAATAAAATGCTATTTTGTTAAAATAAACACTAAACATAAAAGTATACTTCAATATATAATTTTTATGACTTAAAAATCATAAATTATGGATTTTTAGTGAAAATAATCATGACTAACTTTATGATGTATTTGAGACCTATAAAATGTGTGTTTATAACTTACCAAAACAGTTTTCAAAGTCACACTTAAACCCGACACGTTAAACGTCAAAAAACAGAATATTCAGAACCCGTAACGCGACTTTTCGAACTAAAATGCTTAATATTATTGAACTAAATTAAGTTATGGTCAAGAACTTAAATGTGACTCATTTCCATGTATAAAAATGTTTCATGAAGTTCAAATGGAATACAATGTTTTAGAAGCAAACCGGACCATGAGTGTGACTTTCAGTAACGCGAAAACACTGAATTTTGCAAGTTAAGCTACTACCGGCACACTTGGTAATTTAAAACCATAAACCCCAGCAAAACTAGTCCATAAACATTTTCTAAGTGTTTAGAAAACTCAAAAAATCATAAAACAAGTCATAGCGGTTAAATCGGTGAAACCGGCTCACTACCGGACAAATCGACATTCAAAACTATACAAAATATAAATTCTTATGTTTTGGAATCATTATTGCATACAAATAAATATATTTTTATGTGTCAAATGATATTTTCATAAAACGCAACTAATACGTGTATTGACGCGCGGTAGAAAACGTGTGTTCGAACCTTAATTGATGAAGGAAATTATTTATTATTATTAGGGGTTCAAAACCTTATAAATATTTGATAAAATTAAGTATTTATATTTTTCGTGTCATGTCGTGAAAATTAATATATTATTCAATATAATATTTTCTCACGTGAATGACCAAATATTATTTATTTATTCAAATAAATAATTATTTTCATAAACTCTACATTATTTGTTTGCCAACAAATAATAATTCAATTTTTCCATCAATATAATCAGGTAATTTCTGTCAAGATTTAGCATCGAGCATTGGGTGACGTATTCACTTACCCAATTTAGCCAAACCCTAAGACGTCTTATATTACATTGTAGACGCTTGCTAGGCTACGTTTAGTTCATATATGTCAGTCCATCTTCATATCATGTGAGTTTTCACGGCCCCTTTTACATTTTCGGTTTTCTAAACTATGGGGGAGAATTCAGTGAATGTCAATTCAAATTCATTTTTGTCTAATATTATTGATTGCTCTAATACGTACTGATTGCATGTTCTTTTTCTTATTTTCCCTATCTGTGTATTCATGTTGATTCATGTTATATGCCTAAATATTCACTATTGATTGAATTCAGCCAGTTCATTCGAAACGATAACTTGTGAATAGATCTATTTGGGTTGACAACCCTGTCCTGATTGGTCACTCCAATCTTGACTCCATGATTATAGTCAAGGGGTACATGTAATTATTCTGGTCATTCGGTATACTTGGGGAAGGACACCATGAGTGGGTAATCAGTTAGTTTTGAATTCAAGGTTCATGTACAATCTTTACAACCTCGATATCATTTATATAATATCATGACGGCCAAACATTTGATTTCCACCTAATCAGTAAACTCCGACTTTGAAATGGCTTTATACAAATCAGAATGAATGTATAATGAGTAAACTAAAATGAGGGTTAGAAAAAGTTTATTTCCACATAATCAGTATAAAATTGAATTAACAATTCCACATGGCTGATGCAAAATGAATTCGCTGATACAATTAACATAGAACCAATTGAGTATACACAAACCATTTCAGATCATTAATGAATGATAACGTGGCTATCTAACCCATTCTACGATCCAGAGGTCTTTAAAACTTTAAATTAACTTTAAGCATATGTGGACATTATCATAAATCAAAAGCAATGCTACCTATGACCATTAAAATTAGTGAAATAGACTTTGGGTGACTACCAAGGCGTTCGACCCATTTTAGATAAAACCCAACTCAGAACAGTGATGTGACACCCTTCAAATATCCGTATCGGTAACCCTATTTGTTTCGATACGTCTGAATAATTTTATTTTTAGCAAATTCGTTAAAAAAAGAATTGAAAATAAATTGTATGAAAAAAAATTAACACGTAATATGTGTGAGAAATGATTTTGAATTTTAGTTTTCTGCATTATAAATTAAATTTGTATGTTATATAAGTACTTTTCTATAAAAAAAATATATATTTTGTAAACCATAGGTAGCATTAAATCATTAATGATATTTTGTAAAAAAATAACATTTTACGAATACATCTTATCGTACGTGAAAAAAATGATATTTTATGAGCATACGTTATCATGTGTTGTTTAGACGGTCTTTTATTATAGTAAGAGGGCACTAAATGCTATGTCACAAAGTTGTTTACAAACCATTAAAGATAGGGGTTGAAATAAATTAAACTATAAACTCAAGAGGAATATTATGAGTTTATCTCAATGTGTAGGGTCTATTTGGTCATTGACCAAACCCAAATTGAAGGAATTTAATATCAGCTTCAGAAACCATTCTCCTCATCTTTATTCTCGCATTCAAGACTAATAAATCGAACACCGGTTATTCCCGTTTCAAGATCAGCCATGATCATCACCATAACTCAATCATTCTCACCATTGTAACCTTCATTAGATCAACCACTATCACCCTCTCAATTCCCGTTCACGCAAGAACCGGAAAAACAAACACAAAAAGAAAGACATGCCTCCGACTTCCAATTCTGGTTAATCTCATCACTGTTCCACCACCATTTCACTTCTGACCAAGCACCTAACCCACCTTCTAATCACCATGATCGACCACCACCTGTCCCTAGGAACGTCTTTGGTGATAGAACTGTCAGAATTCTGCACGGGTTGTGGACCGAGCCACTGAATGAATGCGAGACATCATCATCATCCTTCGAGGATCTAATTTGATTCTGATTCAAGGTAACTCTGAAACCTCTTTCCCGTATACCTCATCGTGTAATCCTGAATCTTGGTTGTCGAACTTCTGTTCAGTTATGGAGGTCGCCTTGTGGGGTTACCATGGGGAAGATGAAGAAGATGGCTCGGTGACAACTATTTATAACCAATCGAGCCATGTTTAAACTAAAACTCAAATCTGTCCTAGTGGTTAGTTCGCTGGATGGTAACCAGGAGGTCGCCGTTCAACCCCTGGCCTATAATGTTTTTTGTTTATGTTCAATTTCAGCTTTTTCCTAACCCAATAAATATATGTTTGATCTAAACTGTTGTAGAACATGTGAACGATAAATATCTTCCCGTTACAAAAGTGAGAAACCTAACTTTTTCAAATCAACGTAGTGGTTTTGTCATTAAATGAATTATATATATATATATATATATATATATATATATATATTATATATATATAGAGAGAGAGAGAGAAATAATCACCAATAAATTTCTATAAATTCCATAAGAAAAAGGTGTTGTAAATTTTATTTTTATCGCAAATATTAATAAATATAGATACGTATTGTTATATATCTATAATTATTTATTTGAAGCATTTATTTACGGGATATTAATTTGAGAAATCGAAACGTCATTTTAAATCATTGTTTCATTTCCATAAATATTCTAAATCATTTTAAGAAACCTTTATGGTTTTTTTCTTATTTTGTTTATTGATATCTAAATAAATCTTAGTCAATAAATATTTAAGGTCCAACGTTATCCATCTTCCTTTTTTTTTTTGAACGGCCAACGAATAGAATAAACCCAGGTACTTCGTACGGGGTGACCCAATGGCTAAAGGCCACCGCCAGCTGGCCCAACCCAGCCGTACGGAGCCCTTAAGCGTCCATGTGACTCCAGTTCCGGGGGAAAACCCGCTAACCCGCCCGCCCGTAGGCACGACAGCGAATTAACGGTAAAACCCGGTCGCCTCAAGGATCGAATCCGGGTCTCCCCGGATCTCCTATCATTGGCCTCCATACCAATGGACAAATAATGTTATTAGTGAGGATAGAACTTGGGTCCCTAGGAACACAAGCCAAAGCCTCAACCAACTCCACTAGATGCCATTGGTTATCCATCTTCCTTACTCATCAAAACTCTACATGTTCTAGAATCCACATTTCGTTCTCGTGACTTTAGCATAATCAAACTCGTTCTTCGTTTTAGGACATCCTTATACTTGAATCATTCTCATTACATCAAGCTAGCATCTCACGCAATCTAAGGTGAGTTCATAGCCCTTTTTTCTTCAAATTTTCTAAACCATTTTGGGGTGGAAAACACACATAAACATTTAATTTATCATTACTTTATTTTTCAAGTAAATCATATTTGATGAACGGTTTGAAACTACATATTGTTATATATTAACCGTCCTCTAAACACCACAAGTTGGGTCTAAAAGACATCAATTTAAATAGTTTGGTGTTTCGTGTGTTATGATGAGAACGAGTTTCAATGTGTCATTAAGTTGATTCTAAATTATCTTGTAATAAGTTGTTTGAATTATTATAATATTATAGAGTAAAAATAGATGACATGTTGGGTTTTGTCGTGAACAACAAGCTAAAAAGAATTAGAATTCCTATTGAAGCATAAATGATATGAAAGTTGCTAATTAATGGAGAAAAGAGATGGAAGATCACGTGAGATGCATGTGCAGTTTAATTAAATCCATGATGTGTGCGCGTTGGGTCGCGAAAGATAAGAATGAAACCCCTTGCGTACGCGAGGGGTAGGTCGGCATATATATTTTTAAGTGTTTTCTTATTTTATAAGTTTAGAACAATAGGGTTTTACACACAACTCTCTTCAGCCGTTTTTTGGGGTCTGAGAACACGAATTTTCTCTATTCCTTTTCCGTTCAATCATGTTCGTAAGCTTTAGGATGTTCGGCTAACGCGTAGGTGATTACCGACGGTGAACGGTTAGCGTTTTCTTTATTTCTTTTCAAGTATTCTTTGTCTACTTTCTGATTTTTATAAACATAGTGACAATGTTTGATTCATATGGATGTTCAATTTAAGTTTATTTATCTTGCGTTTTGATTGCATATGTGCCCCCCGCTCCCGGACTACCTTTCATAGCATAGCTCTAGGACTATCTTTAGCACTTGTGTGATATGAATGTTTGGTTGAATAAATTTTACAATTCAAGTTAGGGTTTATGAATGTGTTTCGCTCTCCGCTCCCGGATAACTCTAGGACTATTTTGTGATGCATGTGAATAGATCGTAGGTTGGATTGGGTTGAATTGATTAACTGAATTGGAGTAGGAATTAGCTAGCCGGGATCCTGAGGTTGTCACGGTTTTAATTTTCTGTATTCAATTAAATCAAAATTAGTTTCTTATTAATTAATCAACTCCAATTAAACAACCAAGAGGAAACTTTTTACGTTTTCAGTCATTTAGGTAAAGTAATTTAGGATTTAATTTAGTTAATCTAGCCTAGTGACAATAACTTAGGTTAGATAATTAGAGTCTCTAATAACCACCAACTCCCTTGGTTCGATACCCTAACTTCCACTACTACAAATATTAATTAAGTTGGGGATTTGTAACGGTAGCGACAAACCGTTATCAATATTGTTTATCATGCTTATTATTATGAATACCATTTACTTGTATGTATCTATGTGATATCGTGTGAATATATATTTTCTCATGCTTGATATTGTATGCTATTTGGGAAACTTTATGCTTAAGGATCCGGAGCATTAAACGTGAGGTTCCTTGCGAAGAACTGAACATGATGACGTTGACGTTCTTGCGAGGGACTGAACGTCGTCCGAACGTTGAGATTCCTGAGAGGAACCACTCAGGATATGTAGAGGTTCCTCGAGAGGGATTGAATACGTGGATAAACATTTTTACCGATTGTCGGTTTGCAAACCATCAATCAGGCGTCATGTTTATGTGTTGAATATCTGTTTATGTGATAAGTATCTGTTATGTGATGAATACTTGTTTATGGGGTGAATATGTGTGTATAAATGTTTATTCATGTATGACTTTGTTAAACCTTTTTCAATCATTTACTATTATTATGCAAGTCAAGTACTGTTAAAGAAATTGCTTGTATTTATCTACATTATATATACCGTATTCTAGAGACCTGTACGGAAGTCTTATGAGCAATCGATGAGCTTCCTTTGAGGGAATTAGACACTTGTAAGTCTCATGAGCATCATATTCTTTGGGGTCCCTTTGAAGGAACTTATCTATATGGTTTCTTTGAGGAAACTAATCATATATTCTTTGGGTTCCTCTGAGAGAACTAATTCTCTTTTTTTTTGTACAGGGACGTGTGTAATTAGAGTAATACTTGCACGTTTAGTATTAAACCTATGACTCCCAACTATGATAGTGACCTCTTTGTGTTTTTCAGTTCCTAGAATCAGCTACATGATTGATGCTACATATAAGATGCTACATATAGTGCTTAGTATTAAACCTATGACTCACCAACTATATAGATAGTTGACCCTCTTTGTGTTTTTCAGGTTCCTGAGAATCAAGCTACATGATTGACGCTACATATAAGATGCTTTTTGGACCTATTTAATTTAATCAAAAATGAATTTTATTTGTTTTTGTTTATTTGTACTTATTGTATGACCTTTAAATTTGGTTAAATGAATTATGAAATTTTAATAAGTGTCACGTGCTTATGGACAATCATCATGTCCCGACGTATTCCGTCGTCGGTTGGGGTGTGACAAGTGGTTCATAATAAATGGGTCAAGACAACCAATTTTAATAAAATGAAAAGGTGATATGCACACCTGCAACGGAGTACATATATTCCATATTTTGTATTATGTGGTCATAAATAAAGTTCTATCCATTTATCCATGAACATCCCATGTGGAGGAGAACCATCAATGACACATATGGTTTCTAAAACCTGCTTCTTCCAATGCAAGTTTGTCCATTTCACCCTCAACCTGTTAAGAAAATAAGAATTATATATGTGAGTAGAGAAGACCGAAAACCATAGAATATTGAAGTTTTGTACACTTGTGTTGATCTATTATTTATGTTACACCTCGTGTTTCTTCCGAGTCTATACTCAGAATACCCCAGTACCAGTAAAAAAACTTTCAGTCCCCCCCCCCCCCCCCCACATAGTGAATATATGTCTTTCAAAACAAGATCTTCCGTCCCAACCCATTGAGGTGCTTGCCATCATAATATGATGCTTTTACTATGAAAATTATTTGATGGATTCTCTCAATTTAGTAATGGGGTGTTTGCCATTTAATAAACCAGATAAGAAAACTAAAGTATTAAAAAATCTTGATATTTATCGTTCCCTAAAAACCAGAAATGAAAGAAACAACTACTTTGATTAAACACATTGTGACCCACGGTGCTTTAGAAAGTATATTTCTTTCCACATTACACATAGTAAAGATGATGTTATATGTCTTAATGGATGTAACATTTGATGATGAGAAAAAATGAGTATTAGTTAAAATTTGAAATAAACTTATGCAACTTGTATCCTTAACAACTCCTCTCTCATTTTCACCTCCCTCACAAGAAAATGGCAACCATAAAAAAAATGGTAAATGTAATATGAGAAAACATGTAATCAATTAAAAACAGTCATCGTATAACACAAATTCCTAGAAGAATGATACCTGATTGGGAAGATTCATCAGCCTCTGCATACACTACTCCCCTTTTGTGGTATCCGACTCCCCCTGAATCATATAACCAGTGCACCTAAACAATATATTGCAACAAAATGTTATAAACCTAAAAAATATGTGTGATGACGAAGTGAGTTGTTTTCCAGTTATTAGGGAACTTCAACTTGCATATTCATAGAATGAATGCATCTAATGTGACTCAATGTCTGCAATGATTGTTAAGAGAATGCTAAGTAGTTCTGAGACAAAAGGCTAGTCCTCCCCAACCTAAAACAACAAAAATTCGCATCATTATGTACATTTATAAAAGCAAGTATAACACTATCAAACAACCGTGAAACCTAGAAATAGTCAATAGATCAAATTACATTATTACCTACAATACGATGAAGTGACGAACTAACATCTCACCACCACCACCTCCCAGGCGGTTTTCACAAACAATAACATAAAAGAATAGACATAAGAAACATTAACAAAATGTCGTTTATTATAACACATAAAGATATATTGATCCATCAAATTCAGACATTGGTTTGGCTCCTCTAGTCTATGTATTTTTTTATGTCCCAGATCATGGCTCTGCAGAGAGAAAACAACAATTTAATGGGTCAATTTGGGTTGTGTTTCATTTCAAACGGATAAAACCAAAAAAATGGATAATCACATAAAAAGAGAAATCAATTCACTATAAACACTAAATAAACACACAAATGAAACCCTATACCTCCAATTTAAAGGCATGATAAACACATGTATGAAGCAAGCTACAACGCAGTATAATGGAACATAATGAAATCCACATTCCATAAGAATAAACAGGAGTATAAAGCAAGCTACAACACATTTATAACCATACATTTTTACAACGGAAGGTATGCACTTTTCTTAACAAGCTCCCTCTTTGACAAGAGATACGATAAACAGACGCTATAAATGTTAAAAGAAACCAAAAATACAAATTATATTCAAAATTAAGTGGGTCTTATAACCAATTCATAATGAAGTGACTTACAAAATTTAATGACGGCCTTTTTCAGTCAAATCTAAGCACAACTCCAGCAGACTGCAAGTGTTCTAACTTCAACTCATACGTGTACCTTGCTAAGCATCTGCAGTGGTCCTCAACAATCAATTAGAGATTCTACCTATATCATTTTTATATCCAAAATTCTTTGTTTACGCCAGTAAATTACGTATTCTGTAATTTACCCTCCAAAGAACTATTCTGCCTATAGCATTTTTTCCTTTTAGTTTCTTCAATTAAATTTTTGGATCCATAATTTACCTATCTATAACTAAATAAGTTGAGATTAGCACCTCTATAAATAATGTGTATAACATACATTGTTACTACATCCATGGGATATGACCCTTTAAAGAAAGACCTAAAACAATTCAAAAGCAAAATACATTAGATAAAAACACAAACAGTTCTAAAAGTGCACAAAATCAAATAAACAATTATGAAGCACATATTCAAACCTGATCAACTCAAATCATCCTCAAGAACACCAAAGCTTCAAGAATGAAACAAACCAACATCAAGAATGAAACAAAAATCATCTTTAATTTCATTGATAAAAATCTAAAAATATATTATGAACTATAGTACCTAAATTTCAGGTAGTCATGAGCTCAAACATACCTTAAAAGTTCTTGATGCAATAAACGTTATACGATGTGTTAATTTACCTGATGGTTTGCATTGAGACGCAAACCAAGTCTTATAGAAGGAACACAAACAGCTTGAAGAGTCCAATGAACCTCAAGAGAAGCCTATGTCACCATCCATTTTATGAATGTTTGATAATTTGTGGTCCCAATTAACCAAAGTTTGTTACTCACGTTATACTGTGAAATCAACATCTCAATTTCCAAAAAAAGATGATCCCTAGACTGAAACCAGTCATCCTTCTCTCTGCTCCAAACTCTCTCTCTCTCTCTCTTTCTCTCAACCACTGTCCACAAACATAGCATAAATCAGAAGGAACGTTTCAGTTATGATACAAAATGGAGCATAAAAGAACAAAGTTGCGAGTACTTACAAATAGAGAGTTGGATCTTGAATACAATGGTTTTCCGGTTTACCCCTCAGAAATTAGGGTTCATAGCTGGACGAAATATAAACCCCAAAATCGTAACAGTTTATGGAGTACGGAGACGAGGGGAAATGAAAGATAGTAAGCTTTTAATCGTAGACATGTCATCCCCTTTCATTTGAAGATTCGTCATAAGACACGATTGGAAGCAGAGGAAGAATCGGGAAGAAGAAATAAAAGAGGTCACCTTGAATCTTCACCTCTGGGGAAATTAGGGCTTGTGTAAGGAGATCCTCTATTCTTATTTTCTCTCGATCTGGAAGTGGATGACGCGATCAACATCTGTGAACCAAATTCCACTATTCTCTTCTCTCGATCCAGATGTTGAAAAGGCTAGCAACATGAAGCATTTGGAAGAAGAAAAAGTGGAAGTAGAGATAGTATGTGAAAAGCAAAAATGTGTGTAGGATCGAAAATTAGTTAGACTTTAACTAAACAAGAACCCTCTACTTGTAAATATAACCCTACGGAATTAAAGTTATATTTCACTTTACTTGAGCTGATTTTAGTTCTCTTGTATTAGGTAGTGTTTGATTTGCATAAGTATAGTAACAACGAAGTAAGAAATACTCGGCACTATTTGCATTAACTCAAAGTTACACTATTACAAGGTGATCAAGAACCGTGTGTAAACTAGAGCTAACTAATGCTATATATAGTGCAGATGAGATCAATGACAGTCATTGATCTCGAACGATTTAATCTAAACCGTTAACTACAAAGTCAAATACAAACTACCAAAAGAATAAACTTCGACAAATGGAATATTTTGAGTGTTGACAGCAACAACCTATTTCAGGAGAGCGGTTTTGATAGATTTGGAAGCAACCGAGAAGCTTTTGCAGGATTGGACTACTGAAAAGACATCTCAGGAAAAGTCCGGTTGAACTCATATTATCTGGTGGATAATCGAGTCCACCCGGAATATTCGCTATCAGACAAAAATGCTTCTTCTGCTTGAACTACCGGTTCCGCTTGAAGTTGAGACTTTCGCTTGAACTTCAACTTCAACCGAAAAACATCAAAACTGGCTTTCAGCCAGAAATCTCCAAAGCGATATTCCTTACAATCTCCCCTATGCTGATACTGTCAAATTATTCTTCGACTTCGAAGTCTATCTTCAAAAACTGACTTGTACCCAAAAATTATTCTCCTTGACCTACGTGTCAACAGACTTGATGTTGGCATCTGGGTCTTGAGCAAGCTCTTTAGAGTTGGTTTTAGTCACCTTCACATGTTTGAATGTTGCCCAATCTCTTTCACTCCATTCAGTATGAACTGAAATGGATTCATGAAGAGTGAAGGTGCCATCGGCTCTGTATACGTAAAACAACTTCTCTTCTTCTTCCTAAATGATAAATTTAATGTCACTAACAGGCTCTTCTTCTTCTTCTTCAGCTGAATCATCATCTAAGTTGCTCCTGTAGAGCATTCCACAATCAAGCACTGTTGGTTCAATGTGAAGCCTTAACAGGTGCTCAGCTCTTGATGGACTTAGAATTTCTCTAAGTTTTAGAATGATGTCAGTCATTTGTAGTGCAGAAAGAAGTGAAGTGGCCTTGTGAGCATTCACCACTTGAGTTGTGCCATTTACCAATTTGAACGAGAAGTCAAAGTTGTCTTCATTTACTATCTACCCAATGATTTTGGTCTTTCTAGGTGGCCCTTTTCTTCTTTTGCTTTGATCTTTCTTCTTTCTGGCATGCATCAATTTCCTCTTCTTCATCCTTCTCTCTTCATCCGAATCACTTCCTGATCCTTGCACAGCAGGTGCTTTACCCTTTGCTAAGGATGAAGAAGGACCAGGTTGAACTTCTGTTGGTTTGGCAGGTGGTGTAGGAGCATTGGTAATTGTGGGTTCTTTGATGGTGAGTGGAGGAAAGGATGTTTGAGTTGGTGGTCTACTAGCTTCGGGTGTAGGACTGGAAGGAGGAGTAGGTGGGAAGATATCTGAAAAGTCAATGGTGGGAGCAGGCTTCTTTTTTAAAGGGACAATTGGAGTGAAGTTGTCTGTTCTTTATTTTGGGTTTGAAAGTTTGGTGGCTACCTTCTTGGATAGTGAGGGAGGTTTGTAAGGTATGATGGCAAGTGACTATAAGATTGATGGAACTGTTGTAGGTGTAGGGCTTAGGTTTTAGATGAAGGAAGGTGGAGGTAGGATATCTGCATCATCAGTGAGTTATGGTTTAACATTTAAGTTAGTTGCCATACCTGTTGTGAATTCTGAAGGTGAAGGCAGCACCAGCTTTGGGTTCACATCAGCTACATCTCCTTTGAGTTCTTGAAATATTGAGTCAATTAATTGGTATAACTCCCTAACTTTCATCTGAGCAACTTCTTCCTCTGATTTCAAGTTTCTGACAACCATGACTCTTTTACCTTCTTTAACAGTAGGTAGTTCTCATCATTCTTTATCAATTTGGTAGGCATCTGAGAGGCAATTGAAATTAGCCTTTGCCTTTCAGCATCAGTCATTGCATCTAGGTTGTATTCCCTCAACCTCCAGTTGAAGGACCTCTTCTTAGCTTCTTCCAATAAACTTTCAACAACTCCATCTTGTGAGAACAAATCCAATTCCTCTTGAAGCTCTTTTGCTAGCCTCTCATCTTCAGCAACTAATATGGCATCTTCCACCATTTTGTTTATAGCCTCTAGTTCAGGAGTTTGAACAACCTGCTGAATTATTCTAATAATTGCAGGTTGAACTGGCTCTTCAGCTTGAAGTGGCTCTGTACTCCTCATAGCTATTAGAGTTTCAGCTATGTCTTCAGCCTCTTCACTAAATTGTTCTTCCGGTTGAACCACAGGTGGTTGATCAGACCCAAAAATTGATTGACCAGGGCCATATGTTGGATCAGGAGTGTTTTCATTAATTTGAATAACTTCAACCTGGGTTTCAGCTTCCGATTGAACTACCGATTGAACTTCCGGTTGAACTATTTGTAGACCTTTAGTCACCACCTAAGGTTTGGTGACTTCAGGTTCTTTATCTGTCAGCTCTAACACCTCGGTTCCTTCTTCTTCACCGATCAAGTTCTCATCTTCTCCTTCAGTCATAGTTGCCACGGCAACAGTGTCAGTGCTGTCTTCATATTCAGTTGTTGCCTTGTTGGTAGAAGCAATATTCTATTCAGTTTGATCACTAGCTTTTTCAGCCCGAAAAATAACATCTTTTAGTAGCCTAGTGATCATGTTGATGTGCTCCCGGAGAGCACCAGCAATCAACATTGAATACTGAACTAATTCAGTGAGGTTGGGGTCTTCATATGGAGAAATAGCAATCAGTTGACTGCTCTTCATGTTTACCCAACTTTCTTCAACTGTGAAGAGCTTGACACCAATTTTCTTGCAGGCTGTGGCTCTAACTTCAGCCGGAATTCTATCAATTTCTTTAATTTCAAGAATAGCAGGTGTTGAAGTCAACTTCTCCCCCAATTTGACAGTCTCAGCTTCATCAGCTTCTCTGTTAGGGTTTGAAGGACCTGCCTCAGCTTCAGTATGAGCAGCCTTCACCAAAGTTGCAACAGTTGTGTTCAAGTGATCAACCTGTGTTTGGAGATTTAGGTACAGTTTCGTCAATTCAGGTAGTGTATAGCTGTCCTCAACTGGCATTTTACCAGTATCCCTGGACAAAACCAAGTTATCAATCCGAGATTGATCAACTGTGGTACCCATGGCTTCTTGGCACCTGGGATTCTCTTCAACTGTTTCAGCAGCCCTTGGTTCCAATGAAGGACCCATGGGTGCTGATTCAGAGAAGATTGCCGCAGTTTGGGTCTTATTTATGTTACTGCTAACATCAAGGCCCAGTGGGGACACATGAGCAGCAGCAGCCCTCTCTGCATGAATCTCTTCTGAACTCTTGAGATTCACCTCCGGTGAGGAGTGGGGGTTCAGTGCAACAGGGTCTAGGTCCATCAGAATGTTCTCATGTAATGAGGTTGGTGAGTTAATAACACCCTCATTTGGACCAAGAATGGGTGCACTGTCACTCCTAGGTGATAGGGGTTGCAGGGGTGAAAACCTTGAGGATGGGGATAGTACATCCGTTTCTAATGACTCCCCCTCAGAAAGAAGGTTCATCCCTAAGAGAATATCCCACTTTTACCAGTTTCCGCTTGGGCTTTTTGCCTTTTGCGGGGTTTGAAGCTTCAGGTTGGTTAGTGGTAGTAGGTGGAGGAGACCTAATAACCACATTTCGTTGTCTTTTGAAAACGACAGGAGGGGATTCGGACGAGGAAGTGGCAGTGGTGGTTTGAGTAGAAGCTTTCCTCTTTTTGGAACGATAGGTTTTAATGGTAGAGGAAGCAGGGACAGATGTGGGATCAGGAGCTATTGGGTTAGTAGTCCTGTCATCTTGAGCAGGTTGCTCAGTTGCTGCCACAGTTTCCGTCTGAACCTCAGCTTGAGCAGGTTCATTAGGAAACTGCCTTGGAATTGGCAGGGGATGGTCAGTATCCCGTCCAAGAAAAACAGACTTGTTTAAAGCTAAATTTGAGAAAGTTTTCTCATTGAGAAGTTTTGGTTGCAAAATTGTACCACCCAAAACA
>JBCNJP010000007.1:49851497-50030636 GCA_039602395.1 Deinandra increscens subsp. villosa | reverse complement strand
CTATGGAGGTTTTCAGATGTTTACGATGGTCTCAACGGAGAAGACGACGCTTCGGTGTTTACGATCCATGATTACGACTCGGGTTTACGACCCGGGTATACAACTCGGGTTTACGACTCGGGTCTACGATTCATAGTTTACGATCGGGCTAAGGGTTTTATGGAGATTACGATTGGGCTTGGATGTTTACGACATAGCTGATTTTGACCCGATCGTGAACCCATTTCTTAATCGTAAACGCTGTTATTGGATCGTAAACATGTTTTTATGGATCGCAAACACTCATTAAATGCTAAATGAAAATCATAAATACTTAATTCTTATTAAATCTCATTAAACTTATTTGTTTTAAGATAAAATCAATATGTTTGTGAAACGTGTGATTCAAAATCAAATATTTTACTTGAACGATTCAATTGAAATTTTCAGAATTTATCAAATTAAATGAGTTAATCAATTGAATTTCAAGATTGTTTCCAAACACAATAGCTTTGATGAATATGTCTGATACATGTGTCTTGTCCTTCTCAGATGGCAGAAGAGATGCTAGACGAAGAGATAAAGTTTGAACAGGATCACTGCATCCCAGCGTATCTTGAAGACCCTCCAGAGAAGCATATGGAACTATTTTATTCTCTAGTGGCTGGGATGAATACTTGCAAAATAAACCATGCCCTGAGGACGAATGTGCTTATTGATGAGATGCTAGTGAGGGAGTTCTGGGGTACTACAAGAGCAAATGCTGACAAGACAAGTATTACCGCAACTGTTCAGAACAGACAAGTAGTGATTGAGGAAGATGATATCAGAAAAGGGCTGAACATCACTGATAAAGCCTCTGATCCAATCAAGTATTCGAAGGAAGTTGTTCTAGCGGGTGCTCAATCTATGGGGTATGAGGGGAAGTTTCCGCCTATCTTCAAGAAGCTACTGCCTCATTACTGGAGGTGCCTGGCACATTATATGCAGAAGTCATTTCTAGGCAAGAGAACTAGCTTCGATCAGTTGAATCAACTTCATGGAACTGCTTTCATCGCATTGGCCTTAGATTGGGATTTCAACTTCTCGAAGATGATGCTGTCAGACTGGGTAGGCAATGATGATCTGAGTGCCAGAGAACAGTTCCTGATGACACCAAGGTTTGTGCAAATGGTGGTCATGAAGAAATACCCAATGATTGAAGAAAGGATAGAGAAGTTGGACATAAAAGTGATGGATTGTGGGGGTTTTGGTCTTCAAACCCAAGATAGAAAGGGTAAAAACAGCTTTCAAGGAAGACTTGAATGGGTAAAGAGGGGTGCGTTTCCCGAGGTGGCAAGGGATCAAGAGTTTGATGAGGATGAACCTGAAGCTGATGTGCCTAATGTTAATGCATCCGTTGCTGAAGAACAAGACATAACGGCAACTCCGGCTGTTAATGTGCAAGAAGAAGATGTAATAATACCCTCCGATGAAGAGAATGTAATGGATGATATACTTGCTGGTCAGGAGATTACTGATGATGATATCTATGGGAATTTGGGGCCCCTTAACCTTAAAAGGTCAAGGGTTGACATGATCGGATAATCAGGCAGTGATACAACCCCTCCTGAGCTGAATCTGAATGTTGAGGATGTTCTTGAAGAACCAATTCCTGCACGTGAACCTTCTCCAAGAAAGAGGTCTGATCCAAGGAGCATAAGATTCAAGCTTACAAAGACAAGCTCAAGCTTAATGATAGTACAACCAGCAGGGACCAGTTCTGAGGGTCCCAGTGCTCAAGAAGAAACAGCTGCTGAAAATGTTCAAGATCAACCTGCTTCTGCTCAGACTGAAACTCCACTTCTATCCGAACGTAGCCCAGTTCGGGAAGAAGGACAATTTATAGAGGTTGATCATTCATTCGCTGTACCAAGCCCAGTGAGAGTGAGCGCTGCTCCTGTGATAAGTCAGCCAACAACTATTCCTAGCTTCAGGCCCTTCCAATCTGCTGAACTTCCGATTGATTTGAGGATAAGCACTGATCGTCATATCAACTTTTTTGATCTCTCATAATAGATTCAGAGAAAATGAGATAAAGGCACTTAAGGATGAGAACAGAAGGATGAGAGAAAAGGAGGTGGCGGATAAAAATAGAATGAAGTGGCTCTATGAGACTTTGATGGACCTTAAGAAGAAGTTTACTGACTTGAAAAGTGTTGTGGAATCAAAATCTTCAGGTGCCCCTGAACAAAGTTCTTCACAGGGTGTGCAAGGTGCTGATGCAATGAATGAAGATGATGGAGATGAAAATATTGAGATGTCTGATTATGCCAGAGGAGGAAGAGTCATCTCCAAAGCTCCTGAAGGTCACGACAACTAGTTCCGAGAGTTCTTTCAAGGACCAGCCCCCACTCAGTACTCTCTTGATCTTGGTGGAAGCTCTTTAGACAAAAAGGGGAGTTGTGAACCCATCTTGTGCTGGCATTATGACACCGAAAAGAAATTATTTGCTGTGATCCGTGAAGGCTATAGTCCAGTTGAATATTATAGAACTCGTGCACAATTCCATTCTTGGACTGAGCCTGAGATTAGAAATCTGCTTCGAGCTCCCTACATAAATAGATGGAACAGCCCTGACGGAGACCTTATTAGAAACAATCTGCTGAGCCATCAAGAAGATAACTTTGAAAATTTTGAGCTAAAGCAAGTAAGATGGGTCCAGACTGAAACTGACCCAGTGACTGGAGAGCCAATTGGTGAAGCAAGGAGACCACCTACCAAGCGCACAAGAGTAATCAACATGTTAGATGAGATTGAAGATGGTACCTTGGTCAAAAACTTTAACTGCAGGTGTTATGATCCAACGACACACGAGGTGGTGGTTCTCTGCAAGGGTATGAGGCAGTTTTGCTTTTACGATCCGGTTGATTTGCTAAGGTTTGGAGAAAAGGATATCAAACTGCTCGCCTCACAGCCTATTCTCGGAGATGAAAATGACATGGAAAACGCTGTGAGGGTGGGGATCTTCCATGGGACGGCAAACCGGATTGTGGCGAACAGATGGTGGTCGAACAACGCTCAGAATACATTCAGATTCGATCTGCTCCTGCCGTAGAAGGTCTAATGGTTCATGCCTAGGGGAAGATTGTTGGGCTATATTTAATTAAGGCATGAACATTAGTTATTGGGCTAGTTTATTGTTTTGGGCTTATTAGATATTGGGCTTATTATAGTTTGCGATTGGGCCATGTGGGCTGATTGCTTGTTTACGATTTCCATTAGGGCTTGTATGAGGTACTATATAAGCCTCACTTGTTTATGATTTTGGCCAAGCTTTTCAATACAATTTCGAGTTCACGATTTCTGTGTCACATTCTGTTTACGATCAGCTTCACAAGTTAGAGATTCTCATTCAAGATTCAATCTTTCTCTTAGATTGTGTCTATTTCTTCTACTTCACTACAACAAAAAGGGGTTTTTAGGACCTTTTGTGTGGGACGCTATTAAAATAGTGTCATAAAAAACTATCTAATAGGACAAATGAGTGTTCCGGGTCCTATTATACTATATGGAGTTAAACCGGTGTCCTAAAAAACTATGTAATAGGACGAATGAATATTTAGGGTCCTATTATCATATAACTTAATAGGACGCTTAGTATTTAGGGTCCTAATAAAGTAGATTATAGGACGTTTGTTAGTTAATGTCTTATTATGTGGTAATGTAATAGGACACTTGGAATTTTAGTCATAAAAGATTAATATAGTAGGACCCTTATTTATTGGAGTCGTATGGTACCATAACTTAATATGACACTTGATATTTAAGTCATAAAAGTTATGTGTAATAGGACCCTTATTATTATATTTTATACTATGTATAATAAGCAACTTTTGAATAGTTGATTGGTGAAGCTTTATGTACAAGTCTTTAGCTTCATTGGCATTTACAAGTTTTTGGATGATAAAAGGGGTATTTGAGTTTTTTCTTTTCTGAATTATCACGTTCTTGAAGAAAAAAGAGGACCCATACCTCATAGAAACGTCGGCACCTACCCGGCTACCATCACCATCGCCGTACGCATTTTCATTTCTCACCTTTCAATCCCTGTATCTCTGTTTTCTTTTTCATTTCTTCTGCGACGACGACGAAGAGGTGAGTCTGAGAGATTGGCAATCCGGCGATGCCGCACAATCACGGCGGCTGAGATTTTGTGCTCTTATTTGACGGGAATTTTGTTGTTGGAGGCATCCATCGAGGCTTACCCCAAAAAGAGGTACAATTGATTCTAAATATTTGATGTTCAGGGGTTTCTTTGTACAGTAACTGTTGTGTCAATTTCTTTTTTGTTTTATCAGAACTCGCTCATGAATGCCTTATTCCCATTAATCATGGGTTAACCTGCTACTCTCTATGATTTTTCCGAGGGCTTTTATTTTTTCTTTGTGTAAATGTCTCTCCGTTGTTTAAATTTGATGGTTTACTGCTTAATTTTTATAGTTTTAGGGCATTTGTTGTGTATAGCCTTTGCTTTTGGATTATCAGAAACCGCTAATTAACACTACTTGGTGCTCATCGTTCGTTCATCTAATTTGCTGCTGTACTGTGATTTCTTCAAGGTAATTCTTTTTCTGTTTGTCAAAATTTATGCGTATGACATCTCTAAAAGTTGTTGATCAATTTATTCATTTTAGTCCATCTATTCTATATCACTACCCTTACTCCACAATGCATTATGGAGCCCATCTTAGATTTTCTTAAACACAATTCTTCAATACAATTTTGTTATTTTGGTTGTCTTTAACTCATATACTCTCTTATCACAACAATAATGATAGTCTATGGGTGAAAATGATTAACGAATGTATGCATCAAGTGGTATGAGAGAGCCATTCTCGGGTACAACTTTTTTTACATGTTTAATTAGAATTTTTTATGGTGATAACAACTCTCAAGTGATGTATTTATCATGCAAATGTAACCAGGAATGAACCAAACTTTTGTAGATGCATATATAACATATCGATGGTTTGGCATTCTCACGTGCAGGAAGTGAAAAAACTTAACACGTACCTTATCGTTTTATTACAATATAGTTAACTAATATTCTTCATCAGCTAATAGAAAATGCAGGTTTGGAAACCTGTCAGTTAAACTCAAAGCTATCACTTTAATTTCATTTTCTCTATTCTAAACTTTATAACATTTATATCTTACTTCACGTTTAAAATTCTTGATTTCAGTGTGTAGCCTTAGTTTGTTGCCTACGTTGCACTTTTACGGTGTTTTTGGATAAATATATATTGACACCAGTTGATCGAACAAATTGTCGGCTTATTGACTATGAAAACTGTTTTATATATGCAGGGGAGCAAGAAGAGGGGTCTATGGAGAAACTCTTTGAGCAAGGTGATAATAAATTTTCCTTTACAACTTTGTTCACCTTTATTTATGTTTGGAAAATTTGCAGTTAGTGATCAGAACAATTGATATTTGAAACTGCATATCTAGTGAACATTCTTATTAAAAGTTAAATTTTTGCACGCTGAAACACTGCTTGGGTATTTGAGAGAAGCAAGGCAAGAATGTTGTAGTTTAAGTTCACAATACGGGCAAGATGCGGGCAATGACTTGATACAGCTAGGTAATCCATCTTTGTTTTCTTTGTCTTTGGTACATTGGTTCTTTATGTCTTTTATGGTGTTTCTCCATTTTATTCTCTCAAAATGTGTTCAACACAATTTCTCATGTTCAATTGTTAAAACACAAATCTGGAATTTTTTTTTTTTGGTGTAGATTTTGAGACAATGTCTACTGCAAGCATTGCAGACATAAAGCCTAATGATGAGCCAATCCGTTTATACAAAAAAAAAATATAACTTAATTACGGAAAAATACTCCAAACCTAGCAACATTTACACAAAGTTTCAAATAGACGCAGACGATTACAACCCGAAAATATAGAAAGTAGGTCGTTACCATACACAAACATCACCTGTTTAGACTCTACTAAAAAAAGCACAACGTGTTTAAATTTTTTAACAATGACTTTCACACCATCTACTTGAATCAGTCTATTTATGCTTTACACTCCATGTTTGAACTTTTTAACAATTATAGTGTCACATTAATCTGCTTTGCATCTCTGTGTCAAACTTTTGAATATTAGTTCTTATATTAGAAATTACACACCTAATTATTTCTGTATTTTATGCTATTAACAACAGGAAACCTCCAACTTGAGTCTACTTCAGCAACAAAAACCGACTTAGACTAGGTTATTGAAGGTTTGTCTAACACTATCAAAAGGTAATAGAAAATTACAGTCACTTTGAAAAAATATTTCCTTCTATTCTAACTGGCATATGAACATCACAGCCTGAAAATAATAAAGGGAAGTCATTTCTCTCATATCGGTTTCCAAACTGAGAAGGATATAAGAGAGAAGCTGACCACAATCTAGATCTTCTCTCAAAGGACCCGACATCTATCAACGTAATTTTATACATACAAGTAATATTTATACATTCTCTATAAGAGTTATATATACATACAAAAAACTAACAACTATATATTCATTTACAACTGAATCATAAGTTTTTGTGTACCGCAAGCATCAAGGAAATTCAAGTCTACCACACATGGTTTAGCATCAGGTTTGTAACGACAGGTTACGCTTAGAAGGCAGATATGTAGCTTGCAAACGCCATAACAAAACTGATAACCCGAAATACGTGTAAGTCTTACCTTCACAGCCTAACAAAACTGATCTATTTACACGTGTAAGTCTACCTTCACAGCCTAACAAAAGTGATCTATATATAAGTTGTCCATGTTAAACTTAGATATAGGTTCCTAAATTTGCTTTTGGGTTGAATATCTTTCATGTATTGTGAAACAATGTAGGTTGTGTGAGATGGTTGGGTAGCAAATTGCTATTAACACACCCACATATTCCATATATATTTATATATTTTTAAATGGTGATGAGCAGGTTGACACAACTTCAAATGTTCAGCCATAAAAGGTTGAATACATCTGGAACTTGAGAGGAATTCTAAACACATCATGGCATCGTGTTCATGTCCAAGTGAGACATTCAAGTACAAACTCTAAATATGTTTTTTTCTTTTTCTTTGAAAAGTCCATCTGAATTTGCAAGTGAGGCATTCAAGTACAAACACATCATCTGAATTATGTTCATGTGTATATGAAATTTGACTTTCTAATACTATCGCTGTGTACTAGAAGACTAAAGTATGCTTTGGTTTTTAATAATTATTCTCATACAAACGTTCCTATGTTCTTCATCTGATTATTCCTCATCAGTTTGTGTACTAGAAGACTAAAGTACAAATCTGAGTTTGTTGCTGATTCTCTATTTACATTCCCTTTTTTCTTTCCGTGTTAATTTTATATGAGGTTGTGAAAATAACTCTGGAATTTTAGGTCTGTAGGTGTTCAAGATTGTTGATGGAAGCCTAGAATCTTGAAAGGTATGCTTTGGTTTCATCACATGCCTTTTGTGTTTATGTCATTCATTCATTTTCTGGCCTACAACTAGCTAAAGCTTGTGTAGAAACAAGGCTCACATTAGCCGAACTACTATTAAAAGAACCAGATGAATACAAGGTATACACTCCTATACCACTTCTTTGCTGTTTTTTTCTCGATATCTTGCTCTTCTTATTTTGTTTAATTTGGGTTTATGCATGTATCGAGAAGTTTACATATATATGAGTTTACTTGATTGATTTGTTATCGCCCCTGTCAAGTAAATAATCAAGTAGCTGTGAAAAGAGATAGAAAATTTGGTTAGATCATATGGGTCATTGGACACAATCCAAGCTGCTATTGGTGCATCTATAGCATGGCCATGTTCTTTCATTTCGGTATGTCATTATCCTTAAACTTGTAATATATTATTAAGTTTATAACAAACTTTAAGCTTATATATGGATGATTAATTTGTAGGTGGTTTGTGACGAGTGAGAAGGATGCATGATGACTGAAGACTATATTCTTCTAGTGTCTTTCATTACTTTTAAGTTTCATGTTTAATGTTAGGATGTTGGATAATAATATTATAACTTATTTTTTATTTAATGCTTTTGTTATTGAAATGACTTATTTCAATGATAATTAAACTTTATTTATTTCATTAGTTGAAGTTCATCTATCGATAAGTTGACGGTATCTTATTTGTATTAATGAATTATGTTTAATGAGAACAATATTAAGGATGTTGGTAATCATCCTTAAAATAGGTATGCTTATATGCTTTACAAATGAATAAAACGTCCCATCATCATTTGACATGTTATGACCCTTTTTGTGGTACTAATATAAGGATGATTTATTATTTGATCTATCCACTTTTTAGGACGCTAATATGTGTTATAAAATGTATGCATCTTAAAACCTTATAAAGTGTCCTATTTTGTGGTTTATTGGGACCCTATAACGTGTCCTATTTTATGGTTTATTAGGACGCTCTAAGTTTATAGGACCCCTTTAGAAAGGACACTTTTATTAGTGGTCCTATTATCTCACGCGTCCTATAAAATAACATATTAGGACCTTTTTTGGTGTCCTATTAAGCTACTTTTGCTGTAGTGCTTGTTTCTTGAATCAATCACATTTGAGGATTCCGCACTCATTTGTGATTAGATATCGTGTTGACGGTTTGATCTCGGACCTACAATTGGTATCAGAGCCAAGAATCATTGATTCGAGGCTCACACGATATTGATTCAAGCTGTTTTCTAGGTTTTTGGGTTGATCTTTGAAGATTTGGAGGCTTCTTTGGTGTTTATGAGCAGCAGTAGCCCGCTCTGCATGAATCCCTTCTGAGCTCCTAAGATTTACCTCCGGTGAGGAGTGGGGGTTCAGTGCAGTAGGGTCTAGGTCCATCAGAATGTTCTCATGTAATGAGGTTGGTGAGTTAATAACATCCTCATTTGGACCAAGAATGGGTGCACTGTCACTCCTAGGTGATAGGGGTTGCAGGGGTGAAAACCTTGAGGATGGGGATATTACCTCTGTTTCTAATGACTCCCCCTCAGAAGAAGGTTCATCCTTAAGAGAATATCCCACTTTTACCAGTTTCTGCTTGGGCATTTTGCCTTTTACGGGGTTTGAAGCTTCAGGTTGGTTAGTGGTAGGAGGTGGAGGAGACCTAATAACCACATTTCGTTGTCTTTTAAAAAGCGACGGGAGGGGATTCGAATGAGGAAGTGCCAGTGGTGGTTTGAGTAGAAGCTTTCCTGTTTTTGGAACGATAGGTTTTAATGGTAGTGGAAGCAGGGACAGATGTGGGATCAGGAGCTATTGGGTTAGTAGTCATGTCATCTTGAGCAGGTTGCTCAATTGCTGCCACAGTTTCCGTCTGAACCTCAGCTTGAGCAGGTTCATTAGGAAACTACCTTGGAATTGGCAGGGGATGGTCAGTATCCCGTCCAAGAAAAACAGACTTTTTTAAACCTAAATTTGAGAAAGTTTTCTCATTGAGAAGTTTTTGTTGCAAAATTATACCACCCAAAATAATTTTGGGGTATTCTTCTCTGAGAATACAAGTTAAAAACCTAGGGTATAAATAGACATAGTCTGGTGAAATGTTTGTTTTGAGACCCTTAAAATTAAATTTAGAGAAATTAAAGTTTTGACCTTTAACCACAGCAAAGAATGCTAAGGCTTGTTCAGCAGCAAGCTCATCAAAGCCGCCTTTCTTGGGAGTTAGGCAAATCAGAAGGGTATTGGCCAAGAATCTCCATTTGTAAGGTAGTTGCCCCTTCTTTATGGTTTTGCTTCCCATTGAACCGCCCTAGCCGATGTCTCTAAAAGCAGATAAATAAACAGACGATTTAACAAACACATATCCTTCTTTATCCCTTAGTTTTAACACCTTTCTGATTTTGGCTTCATCGATTTTTCCACAATTGTGCCCTGAATAGTTGACAAAATCTTTTCACCACCATCATCGCCTTAAGCAACCATAGCATGCGACCAGAATTCCTCTATGATTTCTTCAAATATCACCGCTTCAACTGCTAGCGTGTGATGAAGATGGCTATTTTTAAGGAAGTCGATCATGTCGTTGTAGATGTTGGTCTTATTGGGTGCTTCAAGGTAAGCCACCAGGTTGTGTTCCACAGGGAACCTTGAGTCACTGGTTGGCTTCTTGCCACTCGTACTCGCCTTAGGAGCCATTGTTGATGCAGGATTTTGAGAGAGATTGACGGGTTTTGGGAGTAATTTCGGATTGGGGATTGAGAGAAATGGGGAAGTGACGGTAATTTAGGGCTTTTTACCTTTTCCGTCGGTGACGTGGAGGAGAGAGGTTTTAAACCAACCATTCAGTAACTGATGTGACTGGTGCTTTAGGGGTTATACGATACAACACGTTAAAGCATGTCATTATCCAAAAGGATATTTACTGAAACCTCGGATATTTAATGGTTAAAAAAATCAATGGGTAATTAAATGTGTATCCGCTTAAAAAGTTGTGCCTTCCGGGTAATTTAATGTAAAGTAACTTTTGACTTGTTGACCCAGAAGTTCAAGCGGAACCCATTTTCTCCTTTATTTTAAAAACTAAATTACTTTCGTTTGAATTTCAAGCGGATGATTTTTTTTGCTTGGAAGAATTGTTTTCAAAAACTTTTTCCACACGATTTACAAGACATTTTTCCGGTTGAAGTTTACCCGGAGATTTTCAAAAGTTTTGTTCTCATAGGTTGAACCTGAACTTGGACCAGAAATCCAAAATACAGGATTTTTGAAAATTTGTGTTAATTTTTCATAGTTTAACAACAGTTACTGACTATGAACTGAAATGTTTTCTAATTAACACATGATATTTTCATTTTTCTTTTCTTTTTGTATCAAGAGACGGGCTCTTGAGCACATGCCTCTCTTTCATTAAAATTGTGAAAAGCTTTGTGTTAATCAAAGTTCATCATCCCAATGGCTGTGATGAGATAGAAAAATCTCGCCTCATCAAAAGCTTTGGTGAACAAATCAGCCAATTGATGATCAGTATGAACTTTCAACAACTTAATCAGATTCTTTTCTGCACAATCTCTAATAAACTGATACCTGATATCAATGTGCTTTATTTTGGAGTGCTTGACTGGATTATTGATGATGGATATGGCACTGTTGTTGTCTGCAAAGATTGGAGTTTCCATGAAGGTGATTCCATAATCAAGCATCAGATTTTGGATCCAAAGAACTTGACTGCAGCAGCTCGAAGCAGGAATATACTCAGCTTCAGCAGTTGATGTAGAAACACATGTTTGCTTCTTGCTCTGCCAGGAAACAAGTCTTTCACCCAAAAATTGACATCCGCCTGATGTTGATTTCTTGTCTATGTCACACCCTCCATAGTCACTATCGGTGAATGCCTTGAAAGAGAAGTCAGAATTTTAGGGATACCAAAGACCTAGTTTTGGTTGACCCTTCAAGTACTTGAAAATTCTCTTGATAGCTAGCATGTGTGACTCCTTTGGTGATGACTGATATCTTGCACATAAGCAAACGCTGAACATGATGTCAGGTGTACTTGCAGTTAGATACATCAGTGATCCTATCATTGCTTTGTACATGTGTACATCCACTAGCTTGCCACTTAAGTCATTGGTTAACTTGTGAGAAGTGAGATGGGAGTTTTGGCACTTGAACATGTTAGCATATCAAATCTCTTTAGCATGTCTTGAATGTACTTTGACTGGTTCAGAAAGATCCCAGCTACAGTTTGCTTCACTTGAAGTCCTAAGAAGAAAGTTAATTCTCCTATGGAGCTCATTTTAAATTTCGACTGCATCAAAGTTTCAAATTCCTTGCACAACAAAGTCTTAGATGAACCAAAAATAATATCATCTACATAAATTTGTACCATCAACATATCTTTACCAACGGTTTTGGTAAATAGTGTTTTATCAATAGCACATATCTTGTAGCCATTCTCTAGAAGATAGTTTGAAAGAGTTTCATACCAGGTTCTAGGTGCTTGTTTGAGGCCATACAGGGCTTTGATTAGCTTGCATACCCTGTGTGGGTGATGAGGGTCCTCAAACCAGGAGGTTGCTTGACATACACTTCTTTTTCCAGTAGGCCATACAGGGAGGCACTTTTGACATCCATTTGGAAGACTTGGAAGTCTTTGAAGGCAGCATAGGCTAGAAAAATTCTGATTGCCTCCAATCTAGCCACTGGTGCAAACACTTCAACATAATCGATGCCTTCTTTCTGTACATAGCCTTGAACCACTAGTCTTGCTTTGTTCTTGATGACAATGCCCCTGTCATCCTTTTTGTTTCTGAATACCCACTTGGTGCCAATTGGTTCTGCATCGGCAGGCAAATCAACCAATTTCCAAACTCTTGGCTTGTTAATTTGAAATAATTATTCTTGCATTGCCTCTACCCAGCTGTTATCTTCTAAGGCTTCAGTCACCTTCTTGGGTACTTCTTGAGACAGAAATGCAGCATGAAAACAGATGTTTGCATCAGCAGATTTACTTCTTGTTAACACAGGTGCAGACATATCTCCAATAACATTCTCCCGAGGATGATTCTTTGATTCTTCTATCTACTTGCATGGGGAACTCATGGCTTCTTCCATTCTATGGTATGTTGAGCGTGGGAAATATGTGTTCAAGCTTAACATTACCAAAGTGTGATACAGGATCAGAAACTTCAACTGTTTCAAGAGAATTTGTGTCTGAATTGTAGGTCAGATGCTCTAAATTAAGCTCATTTGATGTGGTATTTTCTGAATTTTCAGCTACATTTTACCCTGACACAGTATTCTCCTCAGTTTCTGAAATGGAGTTTTCCGGTTGAACTTGAACCAGAGAAACTGTTTCTGCTTGAACTTCAAACGGAACTATTTCATCATCGATCTGAACTATTTCAGCTGGTTTCTTTCCATTGTTTTGCAAGATAGGATTGATACTCATTGAAGAGAAGAAGATTGGCTTCTTGATTCCAGCTTGGTTGCTCTTCCACTGATCATCAGCTGACCTATAAGATTCCTGTCCCTGCACTGATGTACTCACAAGCTTATCAACATTTAAGTTGAAAGCAGTAGTTAGTGCGTCAATATCAAATAACCAGGTGGGCTGAGACTCAAAATTGTTGGGATGTTTTTCATTAAAAGACACATGTATGGTTTCTTCAACAATTTTGGTTCTCTTGTTGTATACTCTGTATGCCTTGGACACACCAGAATATCCAACAAAATATCCTTCATCTACCTTTTCTGCAAATTTAGGCAATAGCTCATTGGCTTTTAATATTGTGACAGGACAACCAAATGGCTTAAAGAAGTAAATGTTTGGCTTTCTTTTTCTCTAAAGCTCATATGGTGTCTTGTTCTTTCCTTTAACAATTAAAATCCTGTTTTGGACATAACATGCAATGTTCACTGCTTCTGCCCAAAATATCACAGGGAGTTTGGAGTCTGCTAACATTCACCTGGCAGCTTAAATCAGTGTCCTGTTTCTCCTTTTAGCAACACCATTTTGTTGTGGAGTTCTAGGAGCACTGAATTGTCTCACATTTCCCTTTTCCTCACAAAATGAATTTAACACATGATTTTTAAATTTTGTGCCATTGTCACATCTGATTGTTTTCACTTTAAAGTTGGATTCATTTTCTAAATTTATCACAAGAGTTTTTAACAATTTAGCGGTTTCATATTTTTTTTTAAGAAAGAAAACCCATGTGTATCTAGAAAAATCATCAATAATGACAAAACAGTATGACCTTTTTCCCAAACTCATCACTCTAGGTGGACCAAAGAGATCCATGTGCAACAACTCTAGAGGTTATGAAATAGAAGAATCAACTTTGGTCTTGAAGGAGGTTTTGTGTTGCTTGCCCTTGAGACATGGCACACAATGTTCAGAACATGTAAATTGCTTGCTAGGAAGCCCCTTAACCAAGCCAAGATTGAAAATTTTGTTCATGTTCGTGTAGTTTACATGTCCTAGCCTCCTATGCCACAAATCAGATTCATCCAAAGAGGCTTTGGATATGAAGCAAGCAGTGCCACAGGAGGGTGCAGCAACTGACATATCCAAAATATATAGTCCATCTCTCCTCTGTGCTTTAAGCATGATTAGCTCATCAGGAATTTTCACACTAGGTTTGAGAACTATAGCCTCCCTCTCATTAAATATCAAATTCAAGTTCGTGTCACACATTTGTGAGACACTGAGAAGGTTGAAATTTAATGTATCAACAAAATTGACTCTATCAAAACTTACCAGTCCATTGCTCACATCTCCTTGTGCTGAGATGTGGCCTTTAGTGCTACCAAGGCAACTGGTCCTCCATTGATTCTTTTTGTGTTTTCCTGTATATGCTTATTCCCTATCATGTGGCAAGTGCATCAACTATCAACTACCCATAGGCTATGTTCGCCTTTATTTTGCACCTACACACATCAGATTTGATTAGTTTCTATAGGGGACCCAAGCCTGAGTGGTCTTAGGTTTGCCATAAGCATCGTTATACTTGTACTCCTTGAGTACTAAAGTATTCACCACTGGAGCATCAGTAAGTAAATCATCATTATCAAAGTTCAAGCTCTCATAGGGAGTGCTTGTTTGACTTGATCTCTCACTCTTGTTGTTTTTTCTCTCAGCAGTTTTTCTTTCACGGTATTCCCGGAATTTTTTATGTTTATTGGTCACTTTCTTTGGTATTTCACTTGATGAATGGTGAGCTTGATTGACCAATTTAGTTCTTTCAGGTGATTGGGGAAACCTTTGAGAAAAGTTTTCAATCTGATGTGGAACACAGTAATTTCCACTTGGACTACCAGAGAATTCTGGTTGGTTAGTTTTCTTGCCTATTGAAAAACTTTCCCTTGAGGTGGTCTTTCCTCTTGAGGGATTTCTCCTACCTTGACTTTCAAAAATTTCTAACCCTTCAGCAAAGTGTCATTTCGGTCTCTACTTGGGAGCAGTAGCTGATCTGGGTTGTTTTTGGTTTTCCGGTTGAACTGAAGTTCGAGCGGAAGGTCGTTTCGGTTGAACTTCGACCGGAAAACGATTTTGCTTTAAAACAGAAAAACTTGCATTTCTTTCATTTCCCACCAAAATTCTGTTAGACTCAGGTCCAAAATACTTCATTGTTTGGCTTTTCACAGGTGAGATTCTTCCTGTGAGCTTTCTTTGGAAATCAGTTTTTGGTTTTTGAGTAAACTTTGGTTTTGGAAGATGTTGAACTTTACTCAGTGGGTTGAATAAACACATGGCAACAAGGTGCCCTTTCTCACCACAGAAATCACATTCAAGACTTTTTGCTTCATAAAACTCATTTTTCCTGGGAGACTCCTTGTTGATAATTTGCTTGTAGTTTAATTGACCAAGCCTCTGAGTTTGACTTCCCTTTAGTTGTTCACGTTGTTTTCCTCCAACTTTTCACTCCTTAGATTCATAAATAGTTGGAGGTGGGACAACAATTGATGGTTTCAAAATTTTTGATTGGTCAACAGATGCAGATATGCTAGCATTGTTGACTTCAGGCTTTTTGGTTTCAACAGATTTTTCTGTGCATGATCGTGATGAGGTGTCATCAACAGTGAGACTAATTTTACATTCTGTTGACCGGGCTTTAATTGGTTCAACTGCGGGTGAATATTCAATTGGTGGCTCAACACTGTTATAGCCAACACCATTTTTCCCATACATCCCTCCCATCCATAGTTTCTCAACTTTCTTCTTAGCAGTTTGAAATTTATCACAAGTGAACAAAGCATCTTTTAGCTTTATTTCAAGAACATCAACCTCAGCCTTAGCTTCTTTGGTTTCTTTTCTTGATTTTTCAAGTTTTGACAACAAATCATCCAGTTGTGTTTCAAGAATAGAGTTGGTTTGCTTCAATTGTTCAAATTCTTTGTTTGAGTTGTCAATCTTAGTGATGTAAGATGACTCAGTTTTCTTAAACCATTCCTTTAACTCATTTAAATTTGAAACTTCATCAATTAGATCTGAGTTGTGATTTCTATACTTTGTCACTTGTTCAATGCAGGCAGGGCTGCATAAATTTTCTAGAACTTTTTCAGGAATTGAATTTACATGATCAGAAGGAGAATCTTGCTTGGCCATCAAAGCATGGTTGATAGGCTCAAATTCAGCTAGCAAGTCTCCCCATTCAACACATTCAGTTTAGTTTGCTACAGCAGCAACCACATTCTGATGGTTTTGACTTCCGGCTGGTTTTGGTTGGGTGGGTCGTTGTCCTGAACTATGAGCGGCATTGTTGCTTGAGTTGTTCTGGTTGCTTCCACCATGATTCTTCATCTGAGTTTGACCCTGATTATGTCCTTCCCTTCTTGGTTGGGAGCATTCTCTTGCAAAGTGACCCAGTTGGTGACAGTTATAGCATTTTACCTTGCTTTTGTCTAGGCCAATGTGAGCACCTTTTGCTCCTTTGTAAGATCTACCTGTTCTTTTGTAAAATCTTTGGGCTCTTAAAGACACCATGGCAAGTTGGGTCAAAATATCCATCTCTTCTAAGTCATCAGCACCTATACATTCTAAGTCTTCAAGAATGAAGCCTTGGTATGAGTCAGTTGCTAGTAAGCATTATGAGAGTTATCAAAGGAATTTGAAAAACTATCTTGACACCTTGGTGTCTCAGTGAAACTGACTATAGGTGACTGGTAAGAAGATGAATTTGTAGATCTCTGGCTTTGAAAATCAGTAGTTACTAGAGTAGTTGAAAACAGCTGAGTTGACTCAAAAGATGAGTTTTGCTTAAGATTTAGTTCCATTTCATAAGCATTGAGTATGCCATGAAGTTCACTAAGCCTCATCTTTTTCAATTTTTACATTCTCTGATGCTTACAGTGTAAACTGTCCACACAGAAGGCAAAGAACGTAAAAACTTTCTGTTTACATCGACCTGATCTAGTTTTACATCTACTTTTTGCAGTTCATCAAGTAAGGAAACAAATCTCAAGTACTGGTTGGTCATAGATTCACCAGATTTGTAGGTAAAGTTCTCATATTTCTGTTTTAAAACATCTTTCTTGTTTTCTTTAACCTCACTGGTTCCTTCATACATTTTACTTAAGGCATTCCACAGGCTATGTGTAGTTTTGTAACCCTTAAACCCACTTAAAATGGAGTTGGGAAGTGCAGCATGTAGAGTCCAATATGCCTTATAGTCAAATTCGAGAGCAGCATAGTCAGATTCAACATATTTATCTAAAGGTTTTGGTATTTTGACTTCAGCGTCATCAGCAGATGGAACTGTGGGAGAATAAGGACCTTCAGTCAAGGATTTCCATAGACGGCGATCTAAGATCCTAACAAAACCTTCCATCCTTTCTAGGTACCAAAGTCATCAGGAGTGAACGTTGGCGGTTTGTTAGCACTACCATTTGAACATCCCAAACTGAATTCATTCATTTTGAAAAACTTTTGAAAGACAGAAATAACAAAGCTTGTAAAGTAAACGAGTAGAGTATCAACTTTGAAGCACTGAAAGTCTCCAAAGTGAGAGCCAAAGCTCTGATACCACTTGTAGGATCGAAAATTAGTTAGAGTTTAACTAAACAAGAACCCTCTACTTGTAAATATAACACGGCGGAATTAAAGTTATATTTCACTTTACTTGAGCTGATTTTAGTTCTCTTGTATTAGGTAGTGTTTGATTTGCATATGTATAGTAACAATGAAGTAAGAAATACTCGGCACTATTTGCATTAACTCAAAGTTACAATATTACAAGGTGATCAAGAACCGTGTGTAAACTAGAGCTAACTAATGCTATATATAGTGCAGATGAGATCAATGACAGTTATTGATCTCGAACGATTTAATCTAAACCGTTAACTACAAAGTCAAATACAAACTACCAAAAGAATAAACTTCGACAAATGGAATATCTTGAGTGTTGACAGCAACAACCTATTTCAGGAGAGCGGCTTTGATAGATTTGGAAGCAACCAAGAAGCTTTTGCAGGATTGGACTACTGAAAAGACATCTCAGGAAAAGTCCGGTTGAACTCATTATCTGGTGGATAATCGAGTTCACCCGGAATATTCGCTATTAGACAAAAATGCTTCTTCCGCTTGAACTTCCGGTTCCGCTTGAAGTTGAGACTTCCGCTTGAACTTAAACTTCAACCGGAAAACATCAAAGCTGGCTTTCAGCCAGAAATCTCCAAAGCGATATTCCTTACAATGTGTAATCATACCTAATTAACGAAGCTAATGAGAGTATACCAGCGATGGCTAATTGAAGGGAGGAGATAGGGTGGAGAATTGTGCTTCACGAAGGCGGTGCTTGTTCGATAGAAGCATGCACGGAGAGTAAATGCAGATAAAGGGTGTTAGGTTAATTCCTAGTTTAGCCTCACTTTTTAAAAAGGGAGTATTTATGATTCAATGGTGCTTTAATTTTATGCTTGAAACACTTGTACACATTGCATAAACCCTTGTATTCGTCTTATTATTAAAGCATTTTTTATGATGAAACTACCCCATGACTAATATGTATTATATATATATAGGAAAATTGGATTTTAATAATCCAAGTTATTACCAATTGGCCAATATTAATCTCAATTTCAAAATTGGCCTACATTAATCCCAATTATTAAGGTGCTGGATTTCATTGGGCTCCCGTTAAGTTTTCCTTAACTCCGTTAGTTTTTTGCTGACGTGGCAGCCATGTGGCTTTTATTAATCAGTGCCACGTCAGCAAAAAACTAACGGAGTTAAGGAAAACTTAACGGGGGTCCAATGAAATCCAACACCTTATAATTGGGATTAATGTAGGCCAATTTTGAAATTGGGATTAATATTGGCCAATTGGTAATAACTTGGATTATTAAAATCCAATTTTCCTTATATAATATATATATATATATATATATAGGTGAGGATCATTTGAGAATTAAATGATTTTGAGAACTACTCTGAACCACAAGTTATATATAAATAAACCCCCCCCCCCCTTGGAAATTAGTGGCTCGGAATGGTTCTCAAAAGAAAAAGTTTTAATTTGAACCTAACCATATATATATATATATATATATATATATATATATATATATATATATATATATAAGTTTTAGGGTAAAAATACATCCAGCAAAAACGCTACATCCATTGCGGATTGATCTGGGGCGTCCATCAAGATCATCCAACAGCCAGGATCTATGGTGTTTTCCGTGCGAAGCGTGCGAATGAAGGGGAGGCCGACGCGTGGCGTTTACTTTCTGGACGCAGAGGGGCATTTTTGTCTATTTAAAGTTTTAATTAAAATACATGGTAGATTACGCCACACAGTTTGTTTTTTATTAAGTATTTTTTGTGTGATTTGTTTGTAAAGTGTTTTATATCGAGTTCTTCATGCGTCAAAATAGAAAGAACATGCGTGATTATAGAGAGTCAATTTTTTATTTTTTTTAACTATATGTTCATGTTTTTTTTCTTTTTGTAAGAGTTTTTCTGTTTGCGTTATTTATTTAATAATTGCGTAATTTTATTTTTTGTATTTTTTTTTGTTTTTACTGTTTTTGCGTGAATTTTTTGTTTTTGTGTTTTTTAATTGTATGGCGTTGCGTTATTGTTGTAACCTTAATTTTACGAGTTTCTTCATTCATGATAATACAATTAACATGCGTGAAAATACACGTAATTTTATTTTTAATTCTTGCGTGATTACAGAGGGATATCTATTCTCATTTGCGTTATTACTTTCCTAAGTTATAATATTACCTCTTTTGCGTTATTTTTTGGTAATTTTTTTGCATGTGTTATTTGTGCACTATAAAATAGACGAATAATCACAAGTTTCTTTATAGATAGAAAATCAAAAATCAAACTTAAAATTATAAAGAACGCCCAAGAACATACAAAGCATAAATTAAACTACTTATATATTGACAGAAAAGGATTCTTCAAATCGGCAGACGCTTAAAGGGCTCTAACTAGGGTGGTAGTCGTTTGCATCTGTTCTATGTCAGTTTGCTCATGTCTGACATGATCAAAATTACCAAATCACGGACAGCAGTATTCTGCAAGATGAACATATTTTTTTTACTTCCAATAGCATCGAAACTTAGACTTTGATGCTTGAGGAGTTTGTTAATCATCCTCCCAGTGAGATACAGAGTGCTGCTACCGAGTTCATTATGGATCAATTGCAGTTGAAGCAAGAGATCCATGAAATGCTTCGTAGGTTGATGGATAGCACAATGAAGAAAATGAAAGATCGAAAGGATTCTCTAAGAGATATGAAGATGTTTTAGGCATCTCTTCTCTTTGTCTTTTGTTTAATATGTTTTTTTATGTAACTTTTTGAAATGAAAGCGTTTTTAATAGATTGAAATGAAAAATTTAGAAAGTTATCGTTCTTATATTTTTTGTATTGCGTGATTTATAGGAACATCATGTGTAATTAGAGTTTTTTGTTGCATTATTTTGTTTTCACAACTACGCCCTGGTTAGTGTCTAGAGTTGTAAAGAATAAGCCTTTAGATAAAAAAAAATTAGGTAGTTGTATGTTTTTTTTTTGTTTTTATGTGCGTGATTTTTTTAGATTGGTTTTAGTTTTTGCTTTTATTTTTTAGATAGTTTGCGTGATTTTTGTTGTGTGTGCGTGATTTGGGTACTTGTTTTAGTTTTTGCTTTGATTTTTAGATAGGTGCATGAGTTTGTTGTGTGTGTCCGTGATTTGAATATTGGGGTTAGTGTTATCTTTGATTTTTTAGATAGGTACGTGATTGTTGTTTGTGTGTGCATGATTTGGATACTGATTTTAGTTTTTTCGTTGATTTTTTAGATAGGTTCGTGTTTTTTGTCTTGTGTGCGTTAAAAAGTAAGGGTGCGTTATTTTATTTTGAATACATGTGTTTTTTATTAAAGTGTAAGACAATTAGGTTTGTGTTTTTCGGAGTTTTTTAACGTATATGCATGATTTTTTTTTTAAATATGCGTTATTTGATAAAAGGTTAAAGGCTGTGTTGTTTTTTTGTTCGATGCGTAAATATTTTTTGCGTATGCGTGTTTTCATTTAATGTTGAAAAGATATTAATACCCTTTTTAATGACTCCGCATTTTTTTTAAGATTAAATAAGCGTGTTTTATTTTAGCGTCGTCAGATAAAAAAAAAACCGCATATGAGCGGCAGAGATCCCTTCGCACACATCGCACGGAAAACGTCATTTGTACAATATCTTTCCCCTATATATATAGGGGATATAACTAATTATAACCATTCTTTTATAATATTAACTCAATAACTCTAACTAGCCACCAAAATAATAACACTTGTAACTAAAGTCACTTTTCCAAAAATGGTATATTTGTCATTTACCTAAAAAGAAAACTACCACCCCACTTTTAAAACGGCTTTAACTGAATTTCCCGAAGTCGGTCTTTTATAAAAAAAAAATAGCACTAGACTAGTCGTAATTTTGTATTTAATTCGGATGTGGTCCCGACTTTTTTTTGAAAAAAAAATCTGAATTAAAGATGTTAATGACGGATATTAAAAAACAAGTTTCAAAAAAAAGTTGGGAAGACATTTGAATTAAAGATAAAAAACGACGAATATATATATATAGGGGTTTTAATATGTATTTTTGCGTTTTCGCAATATATATGTGTTTTCGCATGATCTTGACCTTGTGTGTGTGTGTGTATATATATATATATATATATATATATATATATATATATATAGGGGAAAGATCCTGCGAAAACCTTTTATATTGCGAAAACGCGAAAATAATATTAAAACCTACGTAACTTCTTCATACGTTAATGTTTTTTCATAAAATTGGCGCCAAATGTCTTAGAATTACGTTATCTTAAATTCTGGAAACAAATATTAAAAAAAATTAACGTTTTTTTTTCGTGTGATACAAATGTGTATCATCATCATTATTACTACTGCACAAAAACGAATTATCATGTGTAAAAACACTCCTTATGTTAGAAACATATTAAAAACACTAAAACATTTATGGTACTAATGATAATGAAACATAGTGACATGTGCAACATATAATTAAAAAAAAAGTTATAAAGTGTTATTTTTTTCATTAGATAGAAAGATAACATAACTATAAGACTTATGGTGCAATTTCTTTTCAAAACTAGTAATGTATACCACATATATATGAGGGTTTTTTTTGTGTGGTACACATGTGTATCATTAAAAAAAACATAAAAAATGACTGAAATATAACACATATGGTGCGTCTTAGAGAAAACAAATATTAACTCGTACTAAAGTATGAGTTTTTTTTGTGGTACACATGTATATCATAGAAAAAAAATAAAAAATAAAAAAACGTTAACTTTTTATTTTTCGTTTTTATAGAATTAAAGATAACATAATTATAAGACTTTTGGTAAAAAAAATTTAAAAAATATATTAACGTATGAAAAAGTTATGTTGGTTTTAAGATGGTTTTCGCGTTTTCGCAAAATATATGTGTTTTCGCATGATCCATTCCATATATATATATATATATATATATATATATATATATATATATATATATATATATCTATATAGGGTAGAGATCCATGGAAAACCATTCATTTTTGAAAAACCTGAAAAACCATTTTCTAACCATTGATTTAAAATTGATGGTTGAGATTAAAGGAGGGCAAGATTGTAAAATGTATAGGTTTAATGAAAGTTACAATAGACAAATCATAATTATGTTAATTAATGTTTTAATTAGTTTTCTCTTTCCAATCTCTCATTTCCTAAAATCTATCATTCTCTCTCTCCCTCTTTATCTCTCTCTCCTTTAATTTTAAATTTCCAGACCAAGTTATAGAAAAAATTCAAACATACTTTAAAAAAAACAAAAAAAAAATATTTATCATAAGTTCATCACTCTCGTCACTGTTGTTACATAGGTGTAACAACAATTTTATGTATATTTTTGAAGAAGAAAAAATGTCACTGTTATGACGAGAAGTTGAGATGAATCAAAGTCTGTTACACCGGTGTATCAACAGTTCATTACTATCACTACTATCGTCAACGTTGTTATGAGAAGTTGAGATGAAACAAATTTGTTACACTGGTGTAATTACTTGTTGAAGGCTAAAGTTAGACTTATGTAACCATTTTTAAATTGATATGTAGATGAGATACAACCCACGTTACATGTGTGTAATCACAATTTACATAATAAATCAAATTAAATGTGGCAATTTAACAAACCCCAATTACATTTGTGTAATCAATTCATAACTAGAACTTGAAAACTTATGATTACACAAGTGTAAGTAACAGAATATAATATAATAGCTGGAGACTTGGATTATCATGGTTACACAAATGTAACATGTCTTCTTCATGTGCATCATCATTATCTTCAATGACGTCTTCATGTACATCATATTCTTTCATTCTCTCTGTTCTTCGAAATCGTTACACCGCTGTAACAACTACGAACAATATATAAAAAAACACCAAATTAGACGAAATTATAAACCAAATAAACATCTATAATCTTCAAATCAGTACATAAAGATCAAAACTGAGACATTTTAAAAATAGATAGTTATGATGATTTATGGAGTGTAGTTATGATGATTTAAAGAAACAAATGGTTTCTTAAAATAGTTTATGTGAATCTTACCTTACTACCCTTTTAATAATAGAAATAATGAAAAATAGGAGGAATTATTTGATTGGTTGAAAAAGGTTTTCCAAGTTTTCCAAAAACTAAAGGGTTTTCCAATGATCCCTTTTCTATATATATATATATATATATATATATATATATATATATATACATATATATATATATTATACATATATATATATATATATATAGGGTTAGGATCCTGCGAAAACACATATTTTGTGAAAACTGCGAAAACACATATTAAAACTCACGTAATTTTTTCATACGTTAACGATTTTTCATAAAATTTGCGCCAAAAGTCTTAGAATTACGTTATCTTTAAATCTGGAGCAAAATATTAAAAAAAAACTGAACGTTTTTTTTTCCCGTGTGATGCACATGTGCATCATATAACCTAAAAAAGTTATAAAATGCTATTTTTTTTTCTTTAAATCTAAAGATAACACAACTATAAGATTTAGGGTGCAATTTCTTTTTAAACTATTAATGTATATCACATGTATGAGCGTTTTTTTTGGTATGGTGCACATGTGCATCATTCAATAAAAACGCAAAAAAATGATGAAAATATATGACATATGGTGCGACTAAAAAAAAAATATTAACTCATACTAAAAGTATGAGTTTTTTTTGTGATGCACATGTGCACCACACAAAAAAATATTTAAAAAAATAAAAAAGCGTTAAGTTTTTTAAAACTTTTATAGGATTAAAGATAATATAATTTTAAGACTTTTGGTGCAAATTTTTAAAAAAAAATATTAACGTATGAAAAAGTTATGTAGGTTTTAAGATTTGTTTACGCAGTTCTCACAAAAAAAATGTGTTTTCGCAGGATCCTTCCCCTATATATATATACATATATATATATATACATATATAGGGTTAGGATCCTGCGAAAACACATCTTTTTGTGAAAACTGCGAAAACACATATTAAAACTCACGTAACTTTTTCATACGTTAACGGTTTTTCATAAAATTTGCGCCAAAAGTCTTAGAATTACGTTATCTTTAAATCTGGAGCAAAATATTAAAAAAAAACTGAACGTTTTTTTTCCCTTGTGATGCACATGTGCATCATATAATTAAAAAAGTTATAAAATGCTATTTTTTTTTCTTTAAATCTAAAAATAACACAACTATAAGATTTAGGGTGCAATTTCTTTTTAAACTATTAATGTATATCACATGTATGAGCGTTTTTTTTGGTATGATGCACATGTGCATCATTCAATAAAAACGCAAAAAAATGATGAAAATATATGACATATGGTGCGACTAAGAAAAAAAAATAATAACTCATACTAAAAGTATGAGTTTTTTTTGTGATGCACATGTGCACCACACAAAAAAATATTTAAAAAAATAAAAAAAGCGTTAAGTTTTTTAAAACTTTTATAGGATTAAAGATAATGTAATTTTAAGACTTTTGGTGCAATTTTTTTTAAAAAATATTAACGTATGAAAAAGTTATGTAGGTTTTAAGATTTGTTTACGCAGTTCTCACAAAAAAGGGGGTGTTTTCGCAGGATCCTTCCCCTACATATATATATATATACATATATATATATATATATATATATATATATATATATATATATATATATATGGTTAGGTTCAAATGAGAACTTTTAATTTTGAGAACCAAATTATAACCACTAATTTTATATGGGGACCACTATATTTCATGGGGGTGATTTTCATATATATAAACTAGTGACTTGAATGGTTCTCAAAAGTTATCAAAACCAATTCTCAAATGATCCTCTCCCTATATATATATATATATATATATATATATATATATATATATATATATATATATATATATAATTACGAAAATATGAAAACCAATATTAAAACATACATAACTTCTTCATACGTCAATGTTTTTTTTATAAAATTCGCACTAAAAGTCTTAGAATTATGTTATCTTTAATTCTAAAAAAAATAAAAAATAAACGTGTGTTTTTTTCATGTGCTGCACATGTGCATCATTATTATTCGTACTGCACAAAAACGAATTATAATGGAAAAAAACACTATTTATGCTAAAAACTTATAAAAACACTAAAACATTTATAGTATTAATGATAATTCTACATAGTGCGCAAGTGCAACATAAAATTAAAGAATTATAAAATGTTATTTTTTTTCTTTAGATATAAACATAACACAACAATAAGATTTAAGGTGCAATTTTTTTTTAAAAAAAAATATTAATGTATACCACACGTATGAGTTTTTTTGTGTGCTGCACATTTGAATCATTAAAATAAATACGAAAAAATAACAGAAATATAAGATATATGGTGTGTTGGTCCCGAAACAACAATCGTTCACGATATCTTTATCACAAACAAGTGCGGAAACCTTGTTTGTGAATGATTCGACTAGAAGATGATGAAATAGATTTGATATGAGATGGAGACAAAGCAAAACAATCAAATCTTGAATGAAAACCAATCAATCTTCCATTAACAAGAGTTCACGATCGGAAATACAAAAAAGAACAAGAAAATCGTAAACCGAAAACAAGCTGCAATCATAAACTAATGGGTATTTATACTACCCTTACAATTAACCTAGCTAGGTTCATAAACCCATTAAGGAAACCGGCCCAAGAAGCCCAAAACCGTAATCACACCAAGCCCAAGCAAATGCAAGCCCACATGTCTAATGTTCATACCTCACAATGTATAGCCCAACAATCTTCCCCTAGGCATGAACAATTAGAATATCTAAGGAAGAAGCAAATCAAATCGGAAGGTGTGAGACTCCTTCCTTGACCACCATTCACGTTCCACAATCCGATTTGTTGTTCCATGAAAAATTTCTACCCTAATAGCATTTTGAAAATCGTGCTCATCACCAAGGATTGGTTGGGTGGCCAGAAGTTTGATATCATGTTCTCCAAACCTCAGCAAATCGACTGGATCATAGAATCGAAATTCTCGCATCTTCTTGCAAACTACCACCATCTCATGAGTTGTTGGATCATAAAACCAATTATCAAAAATTTTCACAAGTGTACCATCTTCAACCTCGTCGAGCATATTGATCACTCGAGTTATTTTGGTGGGAGGACACCTTACTTCTCCAACTGGCTCATTAGTATCAGGATCAGTACCAGTCTGAACCTATATTGTAGTTTTGAGCTCAAAATTTGCAAAGTTTTCTTCTAAATGACTCATGAGATTGTCACGAACTAGGTCTCCATGTGCATTCCTCCATCTATTAATAAAAGGAGCCCTCAACAAATTTCTCAACTCTGTCTCTGTCCAGGAGTGAAATTGACCTCGAGATCTGTAGTACTCGATTGGACTGTACCCATCTCTTATCACAGCAAACAGTTTCTTTTTTCCATCATAATGCCAACACAATATAGGTTCACGACTTCCCCTTTTGTCGAGATCACTTTCTCCCACATCAATAGAGTACAACTTAGGGGGGGGGGGTCCTTGAAAGAAGTCTCTGAACCAATTAACCTAGCTTTCAGGTGCCATTGAGATGAATCTTCCTCCTTGAGCATAATCCGAGATCTCTATGGAGTCATCACCTTCCTCTTCTGGTTCTACTTCAGCAGTTTGGGCACCTTGAGAAGAACTTTGGCCTGGATCACCCTGAGCACTTGAGCTACCAGCCCCCTTTAGATCATCTAACTTCTTTCTCAATTCAACAATGCCTACATACAGATACCCAATACTTGTTTCATTCTTACTCTCATTCTCTTTCAATTTCTTGTTTTCTTCCTTTAGTTCTTTTATCTCTCCCTCCCTCTTCCTGTTTTGAGATAAAAGAAAATTAATTTGTGGATCAGCACTTATCCGAAGGTCGATAGGAAGATCACTAGCTTCAACACTTTCCCCAACAAGTGTTTGATACGGACGAAAACCTGGAACGATGGGAGGCTGATTTGATTCAGTAGAAACATGTACCCTTACTGGGCTAGGCTCAACAAACGTGCTTTCAACTTCAAAGAATTGCGTTTCCTCACGAACTGGGCTTTGTTCATTTAGAATAGGACTTTCAGTTTGAATCGGAGTTGGTTCTTCGACCTCAACTTGATCAACAACCTAAAATGTGTTCTCAACATTTGCAGGCTCAGACACTTCCTTATTCTGAACATTTCTGTCACCATCACCCCAGAGCTTTTCTTCTGGAACTTAAATCTGATAGTTCTTGGATCAGTTTTCTTTCTTGGTGTGGGTTCAGCCAGTGGATCAGGTTCAGCAAACATATCATCAGCAGCAACATTATCATTTAAGTCTAGCGGGATTATGCCACTACTTGGAGAAGTGCTCAAGTCATCTCTTGTACTCTTGTTACTGATTGGCTCCAGATTTCCATAAATGTCATCTGACAGATCCTCACCCTCAGGCAAAATTTCATCCAACACATTCTCCTCATCTGACGGCATATCCTCTGGTTCCCCTTGAATAGCTACCAGAACATCATGATCTTCTGCAACAAATGTGTTGACTGGAGGTTCTTCAGGTTCCGGTTCTGATTCTGGTTCAGGTTCCCTTGCAACCTCAGGGAAAGCACCTCTTTTTGCCCACTCAAGCCTTCCTTGAAATGTGCTCTTTCCCTTTCTATCTTGAGTTTGAAGTCCAAACACACTATCATCCATGAATTTTATATCTAACTTCTCAACCCTTACTTGTATCACTGGATACTTCCTCAACACCACCATGTGAACAAATCTTGGAGTCATGAGAAATTGATCCCTTGCACTCATGTAACACCCCAAAATCTAAAGGTAATAAATATATGTGTTTTTATATATATATATACTTTTTTTTATATGTGAGAATATGCGTCGTATATGTGTTTATGTGATTAACATGTTAATATGTTAAGAAATGCGTAACAATAAACTATGCATAACGTAAGTGTTTATCGGGTTAGATTATTAAGAAAAATTACATGTTTATATAAATATATGTTATTTGAAGGATTAGTCACCATGCTAGGTGTCAATTCTCATGATTAGTCACCATGCTAGGTGTCAATTCTCATGCTTAGTCACTAGGACACTTGTAAGAAGCATGTGAGACACTCTTAGCTATAAATAGACCATGAATCCATCCATTTTTCCTTGCTAATTCACTTAAAATCAACCTAAAACCTCTAAGACACCTCAAGAACACCAAGAACACTCTAGCTTGCATTTTTGAAGATTCAAAGGGAATTAGGAGCCCATCATCTGGAATAGATCAATTTAAGGTATGTTTAACATAAGCCTTCAATTAGTTTCATGATTCATAACACTTAGATATGCCTTATAAGAATAATGCAAGATTAAGGTTCTTGAACATGTTTTGTTGAGATTGGGAGTTCTAGTGGGAATCATGGGTTGAAATTTGGTATGAGCCTTAGAATAAACATGTTTTAAGAAAGCCTTAAGTTAGTTCATGTTTAAAGAAGGTTTGGTATGGTTTCACCATGTTGGTTTATCAAGAACAAGTAAACCAAGAACAAGAACATAAACATTGGTGTTTTGATCATAGTAATTCCGCCTCCTGGTCGTGATAACGCCTATACGGTCGGTCATGATCATCACCTAACTAAAACACAAATATGGGTGATATCTCATAGTAATCCCGCCTCCTGGTCGTGATAACGCCTATACGGTCGGTCATGAGAATCACTCATCGAGGACATAAAGGCTTGGGCAAGGGTAATGATATTCAACAAAAGAACATAATTATATATATGTACGAAGTATATATAAGTTAAAACATGGGTTTTGATAAAGTATTGAATGTACCGAGTTACTCGGATATCTAGAAGTTGGTGCGGACTGGAAGGGTGGCGCCTGTACACTGGGTTTTCTGGCATAGTAGCGTTGTCGCATAAATTCCAACTGGGACATGGCATACGCTTCACTGGGCGATCCCGGAGTGATCGTTTACTTATAGGAATGCACCTCTTCATAAGTATCACTAAAATAATATTTTTTTCCCATAAAGGGCAAAACGGTCATTTTTTACAAATGAATGTTAAACCAACAAGTGGTTGGGTTTGGGTTAAAGGGTTAGTCTTAATGACCATTTGTAATCTCTAGGATGTCTTTCTAGGGACATCACATTAAAGCAATTTAGATTCACGAAGGAATAAGCCAAGTAACTACTTCGCAACCTAAGGTGAGTTCTATGAGCACTGTTTTATATTGCTTAAATACTTTAAACTGTTTTGGGCTGATATACATAACATCTTGTGTAAATACTTTCTACTGTTTATAAAGTATTGATATATGTGAAATGTTTACGATGTTACTTGCCTTTAGTGATTAAGTAATGAAAGGATTAGTGGAAATTAGGATTACTAGGAAGATGTTTTAAATCAGATGATTAGACGTCTTTAAGAGTAGTAATCCACCAGGGAAAGTAAGATGTCCATTAACAGGGTTCTATTTAGCTAAGTAGAACATGTTAAGGATGGTAATCAGTAAGGTCACAAGGGTTGTCAAGTATTAAGTGGGGGCTTCTGAAATAGGGAGTTTTATAGTGTTTTTCCTGAAGTGTCGGCAAAGCAGGAATGAAAGACCACTGTCATGTGAGGATCAAACAACACTATTCCCCGAGATGGTACTTGAGACGAGAAGTGACAAAAAGATACATTAGGACATGTTCTTAATGTGAGGCGAAGATGATAAGGTTATAGAAGGCTATTCTATTCACGAGGTTTATAGAATGATAGGGTAGATGTAATCTACTAAGTATATGGATGATTATGTGTAAACCTATGATACTTTATGCTTAATTGTCTGTTTGCAGAAATGGTTTGATTGACCCAAATAGTATGTGTTCTAAAGGTAAAGTTTTAAAAACTTAGAACTCACCAGCGTAAGCTGACTTGTTAAGTTATGTATGTCAGATGAGGCTGGACCATCGGATCGAAAAGGGAAAGCTGAGATGTGAGTAGGAACTAGGGGGGCGTACACTTTCAAGACAATGTCAAACTATCAAGAGAAGACATTTTCAAAGACTGGCATGGAGATATTTTTCTCTTTTGTATTTGTCTCTCTTACTATGTAATGATTGGCATATGAATAAAAGTTTTTATTTCCGCTGCTTTAGTTATCTCTGTTGTACCTTGTGTTCATGAGTAAATCCGATGCGTGACCGCTCCTAGGGCCAAGTCTGGGAGTGGGCATCACAAGTTGGTATGAGAGCCTTGGTTTAAGAGATTTAGATACTATTGCGGTGTTTAGACTTAAACTAGGACTCTGGGAAGGCCAAGTAAGATGAGACAAATGCCAGTATTGATAGTTATGCCCATAGGTAGAACGTTGCATTAGGAACATAATAGACGGGATGTAGAGTATATGGGTATGGGAAATACCCAATTGCAATTAGCTACTGCAATTTGGTATTAACTATATAAGTATATCTTAAATACTGGTTATTATGAGGCCAAGTGCGAGATAATTCATTTGACGATAGGATACGTTGTCAATGGGAGTAGGAACTTAGGATGGGGACACTAAGAATGCATGTGAATTGGTGTAGCTAAGTTTTGAAGACATCATATATAAATACACGTATTGACGTCTGCGCTTATATGTCTATCATGTATTCAAAACTTGGAAACTCTATGTCACATAAATTCTAAAATGTCACTCATCTTAATGTAGGAAATGGCTAGAGGAAGTCATAGCAATGACGGTAGAATAGTTAGAAGAAACACTCGTGCAAATCCCGAGCCTGAGAGTAACGGTGGAGCTAGTATGTTTACTAGTGAGCAAGTAGCAGCTATTGTCGCTCAAGCAATAACTCAGCTCCAAGGAGGCGTCGGTAGAGCCAACGGAGCTGGAGGAGGAGGAAACAACAACGGGAATATTGGCGGAGGAGACAACTCCAGAGATAGGAGGGAAGAACAAGGAAGTCAAGGTTGTTCTTTCAAATCATTCAGCGGATGTAGACCCCCAACCTTTGAAGGGAAGAGAGATGCGGTTACAACCGTACGATGGATACGGGAAATGGAAGCAACAATCGACATTAGCGAGTGTCGAGAGGACCAAGCGGTAAAGTATCTATCACACTTCTTTGTGGGAGACACATTATTTTGGTGGGACTCCGTTAAGCAGTCCCGAGGAAGTGAAGCCATTACTACTATGAGATGGAACGATCTAAAGGAGATCGTGATGAGCAAGTTTTGCCCAAGGCACGAGCTAGATAATATTAAGATGAACTTTCTTAGGTTAGAGGCGGGCAACATGACTCATCAAGAGTTTAATAGAAAATTCGACCAGATGGCGAGATTGGTGCCAAGGCTTGTTACCCCCGAGGAAGAAAAGATAAAGAGGTATGTCCATGCCCTTCCACCAGAGGTAAGGAAGATTGTGAAGCCTCACGCTCCTAAGACCTACCAGGAAGCTATCAACCTCAGTGCTACTCTTTATGAGGAAGAGTATGGAGATGAAGGTAGACCAGGGGAGCAAAAGAGGAAGTGGTCTGAGGAAGGTTCGAAAAAAAAGAAATAGCAGTCACTTTAAGAAGTCAAAGAATGGTTCGAAGGGAAGCAAGTCTTTATGCCCCATGTGTAACAAACCCCACTCTGGAGAATGCAGGTCAGGTTCAACTGGTTGCTATAAGTGTGGGAAGGAAGGTCATTATGCTAACCGTTGCCCTGACCAGAGGAAGTGTTTTGAGTGTGGAAGCCCCGATCATATCAGGATAAACTGCCCTAAGTTGGTGAAGAATTCAGAACCACCAAAGGCGAAAGAGGCTCCAAAGGCAAAGGGTAGAGCTTATATCCTGACTACCACCGAAGCCAAGATAACACCCGATGTAGTTTCAGGTACGTTTCTCGTTAATAATGTGCCTGCTTCTGTGTTATTTGACTCTGGTGCTAGTAGGAGCTTTGTTTCGCATAAATACTGTGAGCTTTTTGATAGACCAACTGTTAGGGCTAATAGACCATTCGAGGTCGAGATTGCCTCAGGGAAAAGTATTAGGATTACCGAGGTAGTAGATAACTGCTTAATAGAGTTAGAAGGGTACAAACTACCTATTAAGTTATTCCCTATGGCGTTAGGAGGTTTCGATGTGGTATTAGGAATGGATTGGCTTGCACAGTACGATGCACAGATTCTCTGTAATCAAAAGAAGGTTCAACTTCGAGTGCCAATTGGGCAAATCATATCCATTTATGGAGATCGTGATAGCTCAGCAGTAAAGATCATTTCAATGATGAAGGCGCAGAAGTTCATAAGTAAAGGATGCAAGGCATACCTTGCTTATGCTATTGACTCAAGAATAAAGACTAAGGAGCTAAAAGATGTGCCGGTAGTATGCCAATTTCCAGACGTGTGTCCAGAATAACTACCTGGCATCCCTCCCGATCGAGAGATAAAGTTTAGGATCGACTTAGTGCCAGGAGCCCAACCCATAGCGAAGTCACCTTAGAGGTTAGCTCCATCAGAGATGAAAGAGTTGATGTCACAATTAGAAGACTTGCTTGACAAAGGGTTTATAAGGCCAAGCATCTCACCTTGGGGTGCTCCAGTGCTTTTTGTCAGAAAGAACGATGGAAGCATGAGAATGTGCATCGACTATAGGGATCTAAATAAGCTAACCATTAAGAATAGATATCCTTTGCCTAGGATTGACGATTTATTCGACCAGCTACGAGGAGCAAGTTGGTTCTCTAAGATAGATCTAAGGTCAGGGTATCATCAGCTTAAGATTAGGGATGAAGATATCGAAAAGACAGCTCTTCGCACGCGTTATGGTCATTATGAATTTATGGTAATGTCATTTGGGTTGACTAATGCCCCTGTAGCTTTCATGGATCTCATGAATAGAGTGTGTCGACCTATGTTGGACCGATTTGTAATTGTGTTCATAGATGACATTTTAATTTATTCCAGGAATGAGCAGGATCACGCGATGCATTTAAAAGAGGTTCTAGAGACCTTAAGGAAGGAAAAGCTATATGCCAAGTTTTCAAAATGTGCGTTTTGGCTTAAGGAAGTCCAGTTCCTTGGTCATGTGATAAACGCGGATGGCATCCTTGTAGATCCAGCAAAGATTGAGACGATAATGAGTTGGAAGCCACCTAAGACGCCTTCAGAGATTCGTAGTTTCTTAGGACTTGCCGGCTATTATCGTAGATTTATTCAAGATTTTTCGAGGATTGCAACGCCACTGACTAAGCTAACCAAGAAGGACACTAAGTTCTTATGGGGACCTAGTCAACAGAGTGCGTTTGAGGAGTTAAAAGCCAGATTGACTCAGGCACCGGTATTATCCATACCAGATGGGTCTGATGATTTGGTAGTATACTCTGATGCTTCTTATCAAGGATTAGGTTGTGTTTTGATGCAGCGGGGAAAAGTCATTGCCTACGCATCAAGGCAACTAAAACCTCATGAGACAAACTATCCAACTCACGACTTAGAGTTGGCGGCCGTTGTGTTTGCTCTCAAGATATGGAGGCATTATTTGTACGGGGTAAAGTGTACCCTCTACATTGATCATAAGAGTTTAAGGTACTTCTTCGAGCAAAAAGATCTTAATATGAGGCAGCATAGATGGTTAGAGTTGATCAAGGATTACGACTGTGAGATTATGTATCACCCGGGTAAGGCCAACATAGTGGCCGATGCTTTGAGTAGAAAGGAAGATCATCCTCCAATCAGGGTGAAGTCATATAAGTTAGTCGTTACTCCTGATTTTCTGGTCCAACTTCGAAGAGATCAGTACGAGGCATTGAAGGACGAGAACGTCAAGAAGGAAAGGATGGTAGGACAAGTTGGAAGTTTAGTAGAAAACGAGTTTGGAGTTAAGACTAGGTACGGTTGAATGTGGGTACCGCTTTTAGGTGAGATTCGCGGTAAGATCTTAGATGAAGCTCATAAGTCACGCTATTCAATTCATCCTGGTGCGACCAAGATGTACCAAGACTTAAAACGAGACTATTGGTGGCCGGGTATGAAGTTTAATGTCATGCAATATGTGAATAGGTGTTTGACTTGCGTAAATGTTAAAGCTGAGCATCAAAAGCCTTATGGAAAGCTTCAACCTTTGAAGATTCCCGAATGGAAGTGGGAACATATCACGATGGACTTCATAACCAAGCTACCCAAAACAGCTAAAGGTTATGACACCATCTGGGTGATAGTGGACAGGCTAACAAAGAGTGCTCGTTTCTTACCTATAAAAGAAACACATTCTTCTGAAGAGTTAGCTACGTTGTTCACAAAGGAGATTATTGCTCAACACGGAGTGCCGGTAACTATTGTTTCTGATAGGGATACGCGGTTCACTTCGCGGTTTTGGAAGAAATTCCATGAGCAAATGGGGTCAAGATTGCATATTAGCACGGCATATCATCCTCAGACGGATGGACAAAGTGAGAGGACGATACAAACTTTGGAAGATATGTTGCGTGCATGCATTATTGACTTCGGAGGAAGTTGGGATAGTCACCTACACCTGGCAGAGTTCTCATACAACAATAGTTATCATGCTAGCATAGGTATGCCACCGTTCGAAATGTTGTATGGTAGGAAATGTAGAACTCCAGTGTGTTGGGGTGAAGTAGGCCAGCGAGAGCTAGGAAGCAAGGATGAGGTTCAGAACATGGCTCGAAACCTTGATGCGATTAAGGCACGATTAAAGGTTGCTCAAGATCGACAAAAGTCTTATGCGGATAAGAGGAGGAGGCCTATAGAATTCCATGTAGGAGACTTCGTGTCATTAAAAGTGTCTCTAGGGAAGAGTATTATTCGCTTTCGCAAGAGGGGCAAGTTAGGCCCGAGGTTCGTAGGACCTTTTAGAATTGCTGAACGTGTAGGAGAAGTTGCTTATCGACTAGATCTACCCGAGGAAATGTCTGGAATTCACCCAACATTCCATGTATCACATTTGAGGAAGTGTGTGGTGGATGAGTCGCAAATAATACCCTTAGATGAGATAGAAATCGATGACACGTTGTCACTTGTAGAAAGGCCCGTTGCTATTATAGATCGGTATGAGAAAAAGCTTAGGAATAAGACTATTCCAATGCTTAGGGTGCAGTGGATGCACAAGAAGGGTTCTGAGTCTACATGGGAAAGAGATGACGAGATGTGAAAATCTCATCCTGAGTTGTTTAGAGTATGAACAGGTTTCGAGGACGAAACCTTGTTTAAGGAGGGGAGAGTTGTAAAACCCCAAAATCTAAAGGTAATAAATATATATGTTTTTATATATATATATATATACTTTTTTTTATATGTGAGAATATGCGTCGTATATGTGTTTATGTGATTAACATGTTAATATGTTAAGAAATGCGTAACAATAAACTATGCATAAGGTAAGTGTTTATCGGGTTAGATTATTAAGAAAAATTACATGTTTATATAAATATATGTTATTTGAAGGATTAGTCACCATGCTAGGTGTCAATTCTCATGATTAGTCACCATGCTAGGTGTCAATTCTCATGCTTAGTCACTAGGACACTTGTAAGAAGCATGTGAGACACTCTTAGCTATAAATAGACCATGGATCCATCCATTTTTCCTTGCTAATTCACCCAAAATCAACCTAAAACCTTTAAGAAACCTCAAGAACACTCTAGCTTGCATTTTTGAAGATTCAAAGGGAATTAGGAGCCCATCATCTGGAATAGATCAATTTAAGGTATGTTTAACATAAGCCTTCAATTAGTTTCATGATTCATAACACTTAGATATGCCTTATAAGAATAATGCAAGATTAAGGTTCTTGAACATGTTTTGTTGAGATTGGGAGTTCTAGTGGGAATCATGGGTTGAAATTTGGTATGAGCCTTAGAATAAACATGTTTTAAGAAAGCCTTAAGTTAGTTCATGTTTAAAGAAGGTTTGGTATGGTTTCACCATGTTGGTTTATCAAGAACAAGTAAACCAAGAACAAGAACATAAACATTGGTGTTTTGATCATAGTAATTCCGCCTCCTGGTCGTGATAACGCCTATACGGTCGGTCATGATCATCACCAAACTAAAACACAAATATGGGTGATATCTCATAGTAATCCCGCCTCCTGGTCGTGATAACGCCTATACGGTCGGTCATGAGAATCACTCATCGAGGACATAAAGGCTTGGGCAAGGGTAATGATATTCAACAAAAGAACATAATTATATATATGTACGAAGTATATATAACTTAAAACATGGGTTTTGATAAAGTATTGAATGTACCGAGTTACTCGGATATCTAGAAGTTGGTGCGGACTGGAAGGGTGGCGCCTGTACACTGGGTTTTCTGGCATAGTGGGGTTGTCGCATAAATTCCAACTAGGACATGGCATACGCTTCACTGGGCGATCCCGGAGTGAGCGTTTACTTATAGGAATGCACCTCTTCATAAGTATCACTAAAATAATATTTTTTTCCCATAAAGGGCAAAACGGTCATTTTTGACAAATGAATGTTAAACCAACAAGTGGTAGGGTTTGGGTTAAAGGGTTAGTCTTAATGACCATTTGTAATCTCTAGGATGTCTTTCTAGGGACATCACGTTAAAGAAAGTTAGATTCACGAAGGAATAAGCCAAGTAACTACTTCGCAACCTAAGGTGAGTTCTATGAGCCCTGTTTTATATTGCTTAAATACTTTAAACTGTTTTAGGCTGATATACATAACGTCTTGTGTAAATACTTTCTACTGTTTATAAAAGATTGATATATGTGAAATGTTTACGATGTTACTTACCTTTAGTGATTAAGTAATGAAAGGATTAGTGGAAAGTAGGATTACTAGGAAGATGTTTTAAATCAAATGATTAGATGTCTTTAAGAGTAGTAATCCACCAGGGAAAGTAAGATGTCCATTAACAGGGTTCTATTTAGCTAAGTAGAACATGTTAAGGATGGTAATCAGTAAGGTCACAAGGGTTGTCAAGTATTAAGTGGGGGCTTCTGAAATAGGGAGTTTTATAGTGTTTTTCCTGAAGTGTCGGCAAAGCAGGAATGAAAGACCACTGTCATGTGAGGATCAAACAACACTATTCCCCGAGATGGTACTTGAGACGAGAAGTGACAAAAAGATACATTAGGACAGGTTCTTAATGTGAGGCGAAGATGATAAGGTTATAGAAGGCTATTCTATTCACGAGGTTTATAGAATGATAGGGTAGATGTAATCTACTAAGTATATGGATGATTATGTGTAAACCTATGATACTTTATGCTTAATTGTCTGTTTGCAGAAATGGTTTGATTGACCCAAATAGTATGTGTTCGAAAGGTAAAGTTTTAAAAACTTAGAACTCACCAGTGTAAGCTGACTTGTTAAGTTATGTATGTCAGATGAGGCTGGACCATCGGATCGAAAAGGGAAAGCTGAGATGTGAGTAGGAACTAGGGGGCGTACACTATCAAGACAATGTCAAACTATCAAGAGAAGACATTTTCAAAGACTGGCATGGAGATATTTTTCTCTTTTGTATTTGTCTCTCTTACTATGTAATGATTGGCATATGAATAAAAGTTTTTATTTCCGCTGCTTTAGTTTTCTCTGTTGTACCTTGTGTTCATGAGTAAATCCGATGCGTGACCGCTCCTAGGGCCAAGTCTGGGAGTGGGCGTCACAACTCAACTCAGCATTACCCACATAATCTAGGAGCATCATCTTTGAAAAGTTGTATTCCAAATCCAATGCCAGTGCGACAAATGCTGTTCCATGCACCTTGTTCAGTTGATCAAAGCTTGTTCTTTTTCCCAAAAATGATTTCTGTAAGTAGTGTGCCAAACACCTCCAGTAATGTGGCAATAGTTTCTTGAAGATTGGTGGGAATTTTCCTTCATACCCCATAAGACGCGCACCCTCTAACACTTCATTCTTAGATATTCCATTTTATCTTCTGCTCTATCATTAATATTCAACCCATGGCGAATATCTTCTTCAAGGATCTCAATTTGGCGGTTTTGAAGAGTTGCAGTGATCCTGGTTTTATCAGCGTTTGCCCTGGCAGTTCCCAAAAATTCTCTCACCAGTTCTTCATCTACCAGCACGTGTGTCCTGAGAGCATGATTGATCTTGCATACATTCAATCCTGCAAATAGAGAGTAGAACAACTGCATGTGTTTCTCTGGAGGGTTATCTAAATAAGCAGGTATGCAGTGGTCTCTTTCAAAGTGAATCACTTCCTCAATCATCTCTTCCGCCATCTGAGAAACCGAGACAAATGCATCAGGTTTAATCACATCACACTTTTAGGTTCTAATCTTTCAATTGAAACCTTGAAAAGAATTAGATTTTGTTCCAAGGATTAACAAAACACACTCTTAAAAAAAACAAATGTTCAATATTAACTTTAAAAAAATTAAGTTTGATGAAATTTTAAAACCATTTTATGATTATCTGACCGTTTATGATTCTAAGTCCAGATCTTAACGGGTTTTGCGATTCGATTTTGGGTTCACGATAGGGTTAAGTAAAGTCCAAAATAGGGTCCAATCATAAACTATTTGCCCAATCGTAAACATCGTTTGTTCGGAAACACATGAAGCCGTAAACATCGTCCGATCGGAAACACCCTCGATCGTAAACATGGACTAAACGTAAACGTCATCTGATCGGAAACACCCTTAATTGTAAACATGGACTAATCATAAACGTCATCGTAAACACCGAATAGTCGTCTTCTTAATCTCGACGATCGTAAACACCCAAATCCGCCATGGATGAACCTGCAAATCTTCATAAACACATCAGAAGCCAATATTGGTGTAAAATGAACATCAAGCACTACCTTTTAACTACAACCGACACAAAAACGGTTTCCAATCTCGAGTAATCGATGAGAAACTTGAAGAAAAAGAAGAGGTGCAACAGAGAGAAGAGAACAAACAAAAAACTGTGAGAAAATTGAAAAATCGAAGAGGAACGGGTTGATAGATGGGTGTTTTACGGTCGGAATGTGAAGGTGAAGGCGATGGGCACTCGATTTCAACCGAGAACGGTTAGAGGTGACCGGATTTCGGTTCTCCGGTGAAGAGTACGGTGGTTAGGGTTTCTGAAACTATAACATTTCTTCCCCTGTTTTTATGAGGCTTTTGAGATATAAACACCTTTTTTTATTTTTTTTAATTGAATAAACCAAAAGAAATTGAAAATAATACCAACACAAAAATAAAAACAAAACTATGTACAAACAGTTTGATCAGGTCATTCCTCGAAGGCAATCATCCTTAGGCCTTCAACACACATTTCAAAATTTTGACGAGGAAGGGGTTTTGTGAAAAGGTCAGAAACATTTTGATTGGAGTTTACCTTTTCGAGCTGAATCAACTTCCTATCATAGTAATCACGAATGAAATATACCTTGATATCTATGTGCTTTGTTTTGGAATGTTGAACAGGATTCTTGACAATTTGCAGAGCACCAGCATTATCACAAAAAATTGGAGTATTAAGGAATTCCATACCGTAGTCAGTGAGCTGATTCTGAATCCATACTACATGCGAGCATCCAGCTGAAGCTACCACATATTCAGCTTCTGCAGTTGACTTGGAAACGGTATGCTGCTTCTTGCTCTGCCATGAGATGAGTCTGTCTCCCAAATATTGACACCCACCAGTTGTAGATTTCATGTCAAGATCACTACCTCCATAATCGCTGTCAGTAAATGCAGATAATTGGAAATCAGTACTCTTAGGGTACCAAAGCCCAAGCCGAGGCTTGCCCTTTAGATATCTAAAAATACGTTTAACAGCAGCTAAGTGAGAGAGTTTAGGATTAGCCTAGTAACGTGCACACACACACACTGCAAACATGATATCTAGCATGCTTGCTGTCAAATACATGAGTGATCCGATCATTGAACGATACATGAATTCACTCACTGATTCCCCATCTGCATCTGCTGTCAGTAGAGGCCGGAATGCCATGGGAGTAGAGATGGTCTTGGAATCCTGCATCTTATACTTTTCCAGAATTTCATTCACATATTTTGCTTGATGAATGAGTATCCCAGATTCATCTTGTTTAACTTGCAACGCCAAGAAAAAGCTCATCTCCCCTTGATCACTCATCTCAAATTTCTTCCTCATGATGTCCTCAAATTCGGTGCATAACTCTTCATTTGTCGACCCGTAGATGATGTCATCCACATAAACTTGCACCATAATGATGTCATTTTTCACCTTCTTTCTGAACAAGGTTTGATCAACCACTCCTCTTGTATAACCATTCTCCACCAAATTCTTTGATAGAGTCTCATACCACGTGCGTGGAGCTTGATGCAAACCATATAAATCTCTATCCAGGAGATACACGTGATTTGGATGTTCCTCATCCACAAATCCTGGCGGTTGAGCCACATAGACCTCTTGATTCATTTCAGCATAAAGAAAAGCTGTCTTTACATCCATCTGATGCAAAATGACGTTGAGATACGTTGCTACTGCAAGGAATATCCGAATTGCTTCCAATCTAGCCACTGGTGCATACACCTCATCATAAGCAATCCCGTAAACCTGCCTATGACCTTGAACAATCAACCTGGCTTTGTTCTTCATAATTACACCCGCATCATCTTTCTTGTTCTTATACAACCATCTTGTGGGTAAAACCTTCTTATTTTCTGGTCTTTTCACTAGATGCCACACTCACAATTTTGAAAATTGATTCAATTCATCGTGCATAGCCTCCATCCAACTCGGATCTTTAAGTGCTACCATCACATCTGGAGGCTCTATCTAGGAGATAAAACATGAGAACATGCAGGAGTTGATAACACCCATGCGGCTTCTAGTAGTGACACCTGCTGAAACTGGTCCAACCACATTGCTAAGAGGATGATCTCTGTTGATTCTTGTTGCTTGAACATCTGGTACTGAGACAGAGATAGGCAGGTTAGTATCATTAATATTATCATTCATACCTTGGGTTTCTGTCTCCTTCTGATCATCATGAGTTCCTAAAGATTCTGGAACATCCGTATTATCATCGTTAGGAGCTGCTGCTGATACATTGTCACTAAATTTTTCCACATGCGGCCTTGCTTGAGGAGTTGGAGCAATAATGTCTTCTTCTTCTCCCAGACTATGAAACATATTTGAGAAATTGAAACCTTCAAACAAAGATCCATAATCGAAAATCCAGTTTGGTCCATTTCCAGCATCAGTAGGATTATCTTCCAACCAGTCAACATTGTATGCCTCAATTATCACCTTGGTGGTTTTGTTGCAGACTCGATAAGCACTATTTTCCGAATAAGCAACAAAGTAGCATTCATCAGCCTTTGCTTCGAATTTCCCCACATCAGATTTAATTAGTACCGTGCAAGGACACCCGAACGACTTGAAGTACCCCACCTTTGGTTTCTCTCCATATATAATCTCATATGGCATTTTCTCATGCCGTTTGTTCAAGAGTACCCGGTTTTGCACATAACAAGCAAGGTTGACTGCTTCGGCCCAAAAGAAAATTGGCAATCTTGCTTCACACAGCATAGTTCTAGTAGCTTCAATGAGTGTTCTATTTCTTCTTTCAGCAACACCATTCTGTTGAGGTGTGTACGGTGCACTGTATTTCCTTTCTATACCTTTCTCTCCACTGAACATATTCAACTCAGCATTCTTAAACTTTGTTCCGTTGTCTGATCTTATTGCCTTAACTTTCTTGTTCATCTGATTCTCTATGAGAGTAACAAACGGATTCACAAGTGCTGGAGTTTCATGCTTGTTTGACAAAAAGAAAACCCAAGTAAACCGAGAAAAGTCATCCACTATCACTAGACAATATGAGAACATGCTGATACTTTGTACTTGCATTGGGCCGAAGAGATCCATATGAAGTAGTTGCAACACTGACAAAATAGAGTTTGTCATTTTAGAACGATGTGGTAACTTGTGATGCTTCCCCTTAGCACATGCAACACACTTCTCAACTGACATGAAGTTGATATGGAGGTTTCTAACATGCTCTCCCTTTATCAGTTTGGTCAGATTCTTTATGTTGGCATGTCCCAGACGACGATGCCATAATAATGCTAGATTTTCATTCTGCTTAGAAATAAGACAGGCCACATCAGAAGACGGAGGATTACCCATGTTAATAAGATAAGAATTTCCTCGTCTTGGTGTACGCATCAAGACACACTCTTCAGGAATCTTGATTCCAGGCTTGAAAATAATACATTCCTTGTTATTGAACAAAACATAATATTCTCGATCACAAATATGCGAAACACTGAGCTATGTGATAACTCCTCCACGTAATGCACATCAGATAACGTCAAACTTCCATTCTTCACCACACCTTTCTTGCTGATCTTACCACCTACTCCACCAGCAAATGAAACACCTCCTCCATTGAAATATTGAACCTCTTCCAGAAGTGATAAGTCTCCGGTCATATGTCGTGAGCACCCACTATCAACGTACCAGAGATTGTTGACAGTTCTTCTTGGATGTCCCTACATGAATCAAAGATCATTTAGAGTCGGGTACCCAGGCCATAACAGATCTGGGCACGCCCTTGGAGTCAATGTAGTTGACTAATTTAAGAGACATTCCTGATTTTGATTCAGTTACACTCAAACTTTGAGTGTTGAATTTTGGTTTCCAAAAAGTGTGTTTCTGTGGTTTTGACACATTGTTTGAATTATTTACAGTTGCAGGTTTCTTCTGTGGAGATGTGACATTTTTACCTGCAGGTTCCTTGACAGGTGTCCACTCAAGTTTCAATTTTGTTTGAACAAGTTGTTTTGTTTGAGAAATCTCTTTTGATTTAGAAATCTGTTTCTTAACCTTTTTTTTACCTTTAGGTTGAGAAATCCTTTTTGTTTTAGGCACCTGTTTCTCAACAAGTTATGGTTTCATCTTATAATTTATTTGGTAAACTCCTTTAGGTTTGTAAGTTGGTTTTGGAGTTTTGGCCACATTCCAATTTTCATCAACAGGCTTTGTCACCGGAGCTTTTGTGTTTAAAACCTTAGACTGTTGAGTCTTCATTGGTTTTGAACTCTGCTTCCCCTGAGACAAAGCTTGTTGTTTTTTATTTTTATTTCCACCTGTCATCATTTTCTGCAACATACTACTCTGTGGGTTTTGCAGATAGTATGGTTGATAAGGTCTATTCAGACAATTTGCAGCAAAATGCCCTGGTTTACCACAATGAAAACAATTCATAAGTCTAAGCCCATTCACATGACTACAGACATACGAACGCCTTGGGTAAGACGACTTCCATTCAGGCTTATCATCCCATTTGTGTATTAAATGTTTTGGAACTTTTTCAGGTTTCGTAATTAAACAAAATTGTTCCGATTTTGATTTGTTCATTCTGTTAAAAGTAGACACAACCTGGGGATAAAGAACAACTTCCTTGGGCTTAGACTCACGACCAGCTTTAGTGTTAGGCACACGAATTTTAAAACCATTAACTACTTCACTAGAATTAGAAACATGCTTTGATGACATAGACAACACCAATTGTTTTGACTTGGACGCATTAAGTTCAGACACAGATGCCAGAACATCGTCCTTAGGTAAATCAGAAATTAAACTACTAGACTCATGACAATCTTTGACTCTTAAGCATTCGGCATCCTCCCCAGAAACATCTTTGATCCTTACTTGATCTGCACATGAAACAAAAACGTCAGAAGAACTAACATTATCGTTTAATGGTTCCTAGGATGGACCCGGTTCACAAGTGAATGCCACCGTTTTATTCTGATTACCCAAACCATAGGTCATATGTTTCTCATTTTCTAGCTCCTCTCCAGTCATGGGTTCACACCAACCAAAACACTATCTATGGGAGGTCCTGCTTCATGCATTTCTGATTCAGATCTATCTACCTGATCCTCCTCATAGATCATACCTATTATATCTCTAGACACTGGTTGGGGAACACCGTTCTTATTTTTTTTTAAATGAGCTAATTCCTATTCCTCCTTTATCCTTACCAAATCGAACATCAGTTATGCAGGTGGAAAATGCCTTACCAGCTTGGAGCATTCTTTTGTTTCTCATCTGATTCACATCTAATTTCACTTGCATCTCATTGTTCTTATGTTTAAGTTCATCTACCTGCTTCCTAAGCTCAGCTATTTATAACTTAGCATTATCATACAGGACAAACTTCTGAGAGGCAAGGGTTTGGTATTTCTCTATATCCAGTTTCTGGGCTTTGACTTTCTCCTCACTCTTTTCCCATCTACCCTTAAACGAACTTCTAGAACATTGCATATCAAATAATTCTATCTCACTATTCTTCCAAAGTTGTCTAAGGCCAGGAATTAAACGTGCACAAGTGGGATTAGTACATACCTTTGTGTTGTCGACCTCGGCTGCAAATGCTTCCTTATCTTCAACCAGGTTCTTTTCCTTATCTCCTAACTTCTCCTCAGTGACCACAAACGCATTCTTCTCCTCAGCATCATTCTCCATCTTAGCGATCATAGCACGAGATAGACGGAGTTCCTTTATCTACGAAGACCATTGATATTCCCCACAATCTTGCACAACCAAAGCCTTTGTCTCTGCCTTTCCCTTACCATCTCCAGCTTTCTTTTCTTCTGGTTTCTCCTTCTTTGGCTTGGTGCATTCCCTTGCAAAATGCCCGTACTCATCACAGTTGAAGCATCTGAGCTTGCTCTTATCAAAATCCATCCTTATCTTATCCTGATCATTCCACACATTCTTCCCAGTTTTTGCCATAAACTTCTAGGTGCGGAAAACTGCCATTGCCATTTGCCAGGAAACATCAAGCATTTGCACATCTTCAGGATTAATCTGGTTCAGTTCACCTGACAACATCTCAATAGGTACCAATGTTCCAGCCATAAGAGCATGATAACTATTCATAAATCCCATTCCAAGAGCAAAGTTGGGATCATTTGTAGCATTTGCCTCATCAGGGTTGACCATTCCACTAGAATTAGCTTGGGATCGAGCCACGAATGCAGTTGGCTTTGTGTTTGAACTCGAATCACTTGCAGATGAACTTCCAGCCTGTTTTGACCCTACTTCTCAGATAAGAGAGCCTGATTCAGTTTTCTTGCCATACTTAGTGAACTTAGATGATTCAGCTCTCTCTGTTTATCATCAATCAGCTTTAACTTCAATTTGTTAATTAGCTCATCAACAAATAACTTATCTAGCTTGTTGTTGTCTTTGATTATTGAAATGTTGGTATTCCAGGACTTGGGCTAACTGTTCAAGAGTTTCAGGTTCTTATCCTCCAGTCCGGGTTCAACGTCGTAGCTTGATATTTCAGCAATTAAGGACACAAATCTTTGAACTTGAGCTTCAAAGGACTCTCCTTGAATGTGTTTGAACAAATTGAACTTCTGCTTCAGCATCTGTTTGCGGCTCACCTTAATATCGGGATTTCCTTCATATGCCACCACCAGAGCATCCCAGAGTTTCTTTGCAGTCTTGTATTTTTTAAAACCTTGAGCAATCTCAGGAGTCAATGCCATTATCATAATAGCATATGCTCTCTCATCCTTGTTACATTTTTCCCAATCATCATCCGTGTATTCTGCTTCAGTTTTCACCACCCCAACTTTTCCTACTTCACTGTGAGTAGGAATGAATGGCCCATTAACAACTGATCTCCAAAGTCTCAAGTCAACACTTTTCAAATGATTTTGAAATCTGTATCTCCATTCAAGAAAGTTGTCAGCAGATGTGAGTCTGGGAGGATGGGTGGTCGATCCAATCTAAAAGTCTAGTTTATGATACATACTAGGTTCAAAGTCCATAATGAAAGCTTAGGAAACTTAAGAAAAGGAAGTCTAAAAAGAGTTTCAGATCGTAATCAATAGTTTACGATTTTGACAGCCTAGCCGATCGAGAACATAAGTCCGATCGTAATCTCAGTCGTGAATTACTCTGGGTCGTAAACAAGGTCGTGAACCCAATTCCGATCGTAATCTCAGTCGTGAACTGCTCCGGGTCGTAAACGAGGTCGTGGACACCCAAAGTCTTGAACTTGAAATCGTAAACCCCTATTACGCGATCGTAAACCTCCAAAAATCAAAGCTTGAAGTCGTAAACACCAATTGCCAGCTCGTAAACACAAATCTGATGAAGAATAGCGATCGTAAATGCGATGTCGTAATCACTAAGAACAGCCCAAAATTTTTAGCAAACTTCCACTTTTTTCAGCCGAACACTCGAATCTAATATCATGGAACCTCGAATCAGATGATTCTTGGCTCTAATACCAATTGTTGGTCCCAAAAAAACAATCATTCATGATATCTTTATCACAAACAAGTGCGGAAACCTTGTTTGTGAATGATTCGACTAGAAGATGATGAAATAGACTTGATATGAGATGAAGACAAAGCAAAACAATCAAATCTTGAATGAAAACCAATCAACCTTCCATTAACAATAGTTCACGATCGGAAATACAAAGAAGAACAAGAAAATCGTAAACCGAAAACTAGTTGTAATCATAAACTAATGGGTATTTATACTACCCTTACAATTAACCTAGCTATGATCATAAACCCATTAAGGAAACCGGACCAAGAAGCCCAAAACCGTAATCACACCAAGCCCAAGCAAATGCAAGCCCACATGTCTAATGTTCATGCCTCACAATGTATAGCCCAACATGGTGCGACTTAGAAAAATATATATTAACGTATACTAAAAATACGAGTTTTTTTTTTGTGCTACAGATGTGCATCACACAAAAAAAAAATGAAACATTAATTTTTTTTAATTTTTTCCAGAATTAAAGATAACATAATTCTAAGACTTTTGGTGCACGTTTTTTTTATAAATATTAACGTATGAAGAAGTTATAGAGGTTTTAATATGTGTTTTCGCGTTGTCGCAATATATATGTGTTTTCACATGATCCTAACCCTATATATATATATATATATATATATATATATATATATATATATATATATATATAGAATTGGAACAATTAATAACCCTTCCTTAGAGCACTAACTAAATAACTTCATCTTAATGGTTCATGATTTTGATCTTGTGGTTGTCATTAGATCTAACTTTTTATACATGATCAATGATCCAGATTTAAAGAGGGCTAAAAAGGTAAAATTTCCAAAGCATATTATCCCCAAACCACAAAACCCACACTCCATATTTGTCTGCCTTCTCCACCATTCCATTTTTTTGTTTCAATTACTCCCCCCAGATCCACCGTGAGAAGAAGATTTAAGACGAAGCTAGAGGATGATTTCATCCCATATCAAGATTGGAAAATCACGTCGACTAATATCCTCCCACCGTATCTATTTTGCCGCCGATTACCTCCCACCAGATCCACCGTGAGAAGAAGCTTCAAGAGGAAGCTGGAGGATGATTTCATCCCAGATCGGAAAATCCCGTCATCGCCGCTACTCCCATCGTGTCCCCATCTCCGTCTGTGCCGCCACTCCTGCTGCTACTCCCACCATCTCCGACGAGAAGATCATTTGAGAACCAATTTGATTTATACACTACATTTATACACTATATATAGCATGTATATAGTGAAAAGTTCATAAATATATATATATATAGGGAGAAGATCATTTGAGAACCAATTTGATTTAAGAACTAAAAAGAACTAATTTGAGCCACAAGTTTATTTACATGTATCCCCCTCCCATGAATTGTAGTGGTCCCTCCCCTAAAATTTGTGGATGAGATTTAATTTTTAAAAGTTCTCAAAACAAAAAGTTCTCATTTGAACCTAACCCTATATATATAACTAGTTTTTAAACCCGTACATCGTACGGCTGGAATTTATAAAAAATAATAATTGTTTATTGGTAAAAATTATAAATTAGAGAATACATATTTATACACTACATTTAACGTGTTGTTTGTCACTTTTCCATCTTCATCAAGTATCAACAGTTTAAGTCCATCTCTCCTCTCCACTCTTGAAAATGTCATGTACAATTGTCCATGACTGAAACATGGATTCTTGAAATACACACCAACTCTGGAAAGTGACTGCCCTGGCTTTTATTAACGGTCGTTCCGAAACATACCGCGATGGGATACTGTCTTCTTTTGAATCGAAACGGTATCTTTTTATCTGAAGAAGACATTTAAAGATGTTTAAAAAACAAACAAAGCAACAAAAGTCAAATACAACATACAATTAACTTATGATTTGAGCTTTGTAACCTTCAAGCAACCCTCCTCGACGTTGTAGTTAAACAAACAACGCTCACCATCTTCAAGGTCATGTTAAAGCAACCCATTTCTTAGCAATGAACCTAGAGTTAATTATGATGATGTTATTTATATACAAAATCTATTAAAAATAAATTATGCTAGCTTAAATTTTGAGAAAGTATAGATTTTGAAAAATTATAAAGTACATTTTATATGCTTCCTGTGATTCTCTTCGAAGCTCCATAATATAAAGTATTTTAAATTCAACTTTGACATTAAGGTGGCGTTTGGTTCACGGAATGTAATGTAATTGGAATTGTAAAGTTTTCCTTTTATAGTTGTGCTTAAGTTGGGTAAGGAATGAGTTTGAAATACAATGAATTCCTTTAATCAATGGAATTTAGAAATCCTTCACTTTAACGAAGGAAAGTTACATGACCCCAAATTCCATTAATTAAAGGAATTCATTGTATTTCAAACATCCTCCTTACCCAACTTAAGCACAACTTTAAAAGGAAAACATTACAATTCCAATTACATTACATTCCGTGAACCAAACGCCACCTAAGTGTCATAAAAGATTCAACCTTTGCTATTTCAGCAAGATCCTTGGGTATCCTCCAGAAATTTAAATAATAAAAAAATATATAAAAAAAAACCATTTAAAAATCGAATTTTTTTTTGGATAGTTAATAGTACTTACGTATCTCTGTTTTTTTTAATGGTTACATCCTTAGAACATGATGGCAGTGGATCAAGGTTGATTTGAAAGTTCGAAAGTATATGTTCGATGTCAACATTCAATTGATTTTCACCTAAGATACTGAGAAACCAGTTCTCCTTATCTTCAACGTTAAAAACTAGAAGAAAGTTTTCCCGAATAGAAATACTAGTTTGAACCTCCTTCCAACCATGGTTTATGAAAAGTTCACCATCTATTTCAACAATGCCAACTTCATGATGGATGTCACACCCCAATCGACTGCTGAAGATGTCAGGACACAATGATTGATCAGAGCACACAACAATATTTAATGTTGCGATATTCTTAATCAGTCTATTTCAAATAATTCAATTAGTGTACAATGATCCAAATACATCAAGAATAACAATTAATTTCATTAAGTTTAGGTCACAACTATGTCCACATACATCCTAATGTGTCATCAACAAGAAATCATCATCTAACAGCAGATCCTACAACATGTATAAAATAAGGGTCAACTACGAATAGTTTTGTTGAGTAAACATAGGTTTAGTGTACTACATAGATTAAAACATGTGAACCAATGTGTTAAGTGTGAGCGGGTATGATAACCACAATGATATAGCGCAAATAAAATGCATAAGCTAACCCTGACCTCAAGGTTTCCAATCAGAAGGCGTCACACGCGAGGCAGGCCATGTGGGCTTATCAAGCCAATAGATCTATCACCGTAACCCTGGATTTTTACAGCTAATGTCACGCGAGTATGATATCGAGCTTGATCACAACTAGTCATAAATAAACACATAAGTTCACATAAAAGAGTACACATAACAACATATAATTCGCATGTAGTTTTAGAGTAAAGAGTATCTAGTAAGGGTTTAGAATACAATACATGTTACACCCCCAAATCGTTTAAATAAAGAGGGGCTATGAATACTTAATTGATACGGAGACACAATTGAAAGGACGACACCACGAAATGAGGAAAGGTAGACCCGATGATAATCTTGACGACTAGCGAGATAGAGAGAGAATAAATAAATAATTAATTAAATAATCAAATAGCTTAAATTTCACGACACGACCGACTCGATGACTCGATGGTGATTTGGTGAGGTGATACGTACAATATAGTTCCAATCCTAAACTAAGGGTAATGTCAAAGATCCTAATTTGATTATTTATGTAAAAGTCAAACAAAGTCAACATAAGTCAAACTAATTGTCATATATCCAAATAATTATCATTCCAACAAATCAAACCCTATATCTATCATGGCATCCTAGTTCTAACCCTAACTTATCATGAAATTTGCAAACATAGCAAGGATCTAGTTATACATAGCAAAACATCTAATTTAGATGATGAAAGGCATGAATCTTGCCACAATTAAGCTTACATGGTATAGATCCAGCATAAAAGATCCTAACTTAATGATCTCAACATATAGATGTATCCTAAGATAACATGGATAGTGAGAATCTAAACAATTCCAAGCATAAAAGTATAATATGGTGGTCATATCACCTAGATTAAACCCTACGTGGCATGCATTTAATAGATCTAAACATTCCCAACCATAAAAACATAATTTTGATATCAAATCTCATGGATCAAACCCTAAATCGCATGCATGTTTTAGATCTAGACAATTTATGACATAAAATCCAACTTGCATGAATGAACCTTAAATCTATGCATATCATCTTGTAAGTTCATAGATCTAACCTAATCTCGTCATAAAGTTGTAACCTTTAGCATATATTCCATTGATCTAACATAATCAGCATGTAACATGAAGGTCTAGTCCTAAAACAACATAAAATCTCAAGCTTTATACAAATCTATACATGGATCTAGCCTGGATCACCAAACACACCATAGATTTAAACCTAAATTGTCATAATGATGCAAACTTTAAACATAAAATCCATGGATTTACCACATGCAATATAGATCTAAGCATAATCAAGCATAAAGTTTAGATCTTGGTGAAAAGGAAGAAGAATTGAAGAAGCTAAACACATAGTTTTAAGATTACATACCGAAAGGGGATACAACCAACTTGATCCAAGCAATAAAGCCTCAATCTTGGGCCTCAAATCTTCAAGGAATATGATCTCTAAGGTCTATGGCCGTTTTAGGGTTTTTAGAGAGGGTAGAAGAAGAGAAATGGGGGCTAGAATGGCTTAATAAGCTTAAATACTCGAAACTTAGGGTTTCTGCCGATCTGGGTCCCGGGCTTACCGCCATGGATGTGCAATTAAATCAGGGCGTACCTCCCTAACATGTAATCGGTGTCTTAAAGATCGATTCGCATACTCGGTTCTTTGTTTTTCGACGTTTTCGAGACCGATTTCACCCAAATCATACAATTTATTATTCCATCATGTTAATAACATAAAATCCACTCAAAACAAATATAGATACGTCACACAACTCATAAAGATGCACAAATTAGGTCAAATAACGCGATTTTGGTCAGTTTTGACGTACGTATCGATTTTGGGCAATTCACCAACGATTCGTGACTCGTTCAAGTGTGTGTGATGACTTGTGACATGATAATTGATTATTAGACTCATAAAAATGTTGAATTTGATATACAGTGACCAAATATGGGATTCCCGATAAACGACGAATCGCGTTCCGAAATCGCGTAGAAATCGGGAATTACTTTATTTTCAATTCGAGACACCCAATTTGATTCCAATTGATTGTAATTAAGTATTCGGTTTTCAAAATCGATTATAAATCATTTGGAAATCATTAATTAGGGTATAAACACCTGAATATTCTTCTAGTTCTTAATAATTAGCAAAACGGTAAATCGTGAATTTTCAAAACGGGTCGGATCTCTCAATCGGGGTAATTTGTAAATGTTACAGTATCCCTACTTTAGGGAATTTCATCCCAAAATTAGAAGAGACTTTTAAATTTTAGAGAAAATAGTAATTAAAAGGGTTTTACCAATAACCAACACATTTTGACATTTGAAACCAACATAGGGACGACATAAGAGGTTTCACCGAGGATAGGAATATATTCTCGATTATTGAATCAATTATATCGGAACCAAACTATAAACCCGGCCGCAAGGGTTAGGTTTAGAATGGTGACTAAGGATAATGGATTGTGATATAACCAATGATCATAGACATACCCCACACACACACTGTTCTCGGTCCTACTCCCAATGCACCCCGAAAGGAATTACCGATGCTTATATATAAGGTGTACCACAGCTAAACCACCACATCTTTAATACCTTTAGTGAGTGATGTTTGTCTTCGGAGAACATCCTATCCTACACAACAACCAACTGGTCAACCGAATATGACACCACACATAGGGCCACCAACAAATACTGAGTGATTGATCTAAGGAATACACTACGACCAAACCAGAATCAACCAATGGACTAACCAAAGATAACATACCATAGTCTCCCCTACTTTAGGGGCGAGATTGGGGGTTTAAAAGACTCAGGTGAGTAGTGGATGCAACATGGATTTCTTCAAAATATCCCAATTCAATCACATAGATTCACATAGATTCACATTAATTCACATTGGTCACATTGATTCATATAGATTAACATCGATCACATAGATTCAAATCGATCACATAGATTCACATCGATCACCATAGAATAACCAAAACTAACACTGATAATAATGATAAACAAAGATTTGGAGTTTCATACTTCTTATCCAAACAAAGCGTCAAGTTCTGGTGAACTAGATGGTAGCGACCCACATCCGGTTCACCTTACAAGACATGATACCTGGACAGAATCCGAATCAACCCTCGCTAAAACCCAAGACCTATACCCCACAACCAATATCGATCGCATGCTAAGCTAGCATCACACACAATCGTCGGTAGCAGTGCGTATGAGTCCATGATTTAGCAAAAGTAGAGTAATGATCAACACTCAAATTAACAATATATAACCGAAAATTTAATGATGATCACTAAAAGGTGTAACACCTGTGTCCGACCCAATTACAAAACCCGACCTGAATTTGAACTTGTCACAAAAATCGAGTTTTGATTTAAGTATTATCGAAAGAATTTTTCTAAAATATAGAATTAAATTATGTTCGGGATAATCCATAATCATTTTTGAAAACAAAAAATAAATTTGCAAAATTTTATGTTAAACGATTTGCATAAAATATTAATAAAGCGATTTTTGGGTTTTACGCGATTTTGGTATTCGATTAATCGTTTACCACGAATCTCGGGGTTTTTATCTCAAAATATATACTTTGGAATATCCTACAATCATTTTGTAATATTAAAAACCAATTGCTTAAATTAGAAATCAAATTTGTTAATTAAAACACAAATAAATGGAATTACCGTTTTTCGTGCAAATCAGTTGATAACCGGGAGTCACGTAAAATTCAAAAATCATATTTTAATGTTCCTTAGTGTTTTATAAGATTAATATAAGTTGCTCGTAAAATTTTAGAGGTTATTGAGTTAAAACGAGTAGCGAATGATTAAAAAGAAGAAAAAAATAAAACAAAAATCTGGTTACCCCCCCCCCCCCTCGTGTATCGCGAGGGGATATGCTACCTACGGCGCGATATGCGAAGCCTATCTGTGGGCAGATTCAAGATCAGGTCGAATTTTGACCACGTATTCACCCTTGTTCTTCAAGATTTGAGCTTCTACGTGTTGGATTCGACCAATTAGTCACCCAAGGCACATGTACCAACCTCCTGCGCCTCTGTTGACTATACATACACCTCCAACTCATCCTAAATCAATCACCAATTTCTCAAATCATCATCTAAAAACCCTTCTTCTTGTCCAGATCTTCTTCACTCAAATTCGAGCAAATCGTAAGGTGTTAAGAGCTGAATTTCTGTAGTACATGATTATTAGGTATGATCTACAATAACCTATCTCAGTTTTTTTATAATATCATGTCTAAGTATGATTTCTAAAAATGTATAAAAATTAGGGTTCTTGAGCTTGTTTTGCTAAAATTGAGTAATCGGTTGGAATTAGGGTCTGAATTTTTGTAGGTAATCCTAAAATAATGTGTTTTAAGAAAGCCCTAAGTTAATTTCAAGTTTTGGGAAGGTTTGATATTTTATCTAAAAATGGGTCAAAATTAGGGTTTTCGGGTCGTTGTTCTGCCCAAATTGAGTAAACGGTATGAATTAAGGTTTGATATTTTTAGGAGTATTATAATATATTATAATGAATAAAACCCTAAGTTTACATAATTTTATAAAAGTGTTTAATATTTATTTAATAAATACGTTGAAATTAGGGTTTTCATGACGTTGCTATGCCAAAATTGAACAAAGGGGTTAAACTTAGGGCTAATCTCTTAAAGTATATTATAAAATAATATTTTAAGTAATAGCCCTAAATTTATTCCATTTAATAAAAGATTTTGCTAATTATTCGATAAATATTTCAAAATTTGGGTTTTAAATATAATTATTTAATATTAAACAAACCAGGAGGTATTGGGACTTGATTTTTGGTCTTAGATCATGTTTATATACATAATAAGTATTTATGGGTCCAAAGTTGATAAAATAAAACATTATCATTAATTTCTCGATAAAGGGCAAAATGGTCTTTTAATCAAATAAAACCTAACACTCCTTAAGTTCATCGTGCCCTTAGAACTATAATCATTATTATTCCCCGTATTCATCTAGCATGTTCGTTTCATTAGGATAATCTCTAGATTGTTGTCTCTCGCGATTGGTTCTATCTCTCGTTTTTTATCTACTTATCAGGTGAGTATTCACTAAACCCCCTCTTTAAATATTGTTGGTTATGACTATTCAATTCGTATTATCATTTCTAATGTTGATTCATTCGAATGATAATTCGACTTGTGAGAAATCATACCTGCATTATCTTTTAACTTTTTTGGGGTGTAACATGTATCTTTATTCAAAATCATTTCTCTAAAACACAAACGCGATTATATGATGATTGGATACGTTCTATGTATGTTAAATATGTGTGGATTATTGTGATTGGTGTGCTCTAGCACTGTACTCTATCTCTATCTCGAAGCGTACTCATTAACACACCGAGTCGGGGTTACAGTAATGGATCTATTGGTTTGACAGCCCACTTGGCATGCCTCGCGTGTGGCGCCTTGTGATTGGAAGCCTAGTTGTCTAGAGTTTGATGCGCTCACTTATTGGCTCTAACTCATTACTTGTTTGACTATATATATGAAAATATCTGGTTATACATATATCGCCGATATTGAAATTATACGTATGTTATTTAAACCCGTGTTTACTCACCAACTACTTTTGTAGTTGACACTTTATCTTATACATGTTGCAGGGACCTATACATGAGCTATGCTGTGATCACGCTAGGTTTGCTAGACCTAGATTAAAGACCTTAAATCAGTTGATATGTATTTTGCATGTTTAACTTTATTGTATAATATCTTTAATTGATTAATGAAAAAGGGCATGTTTAAATATTACAACTTAATTTAGTTGTCATGTGCATCTGGACAATCATTGCGCCCCGACATATTCCGCCGTCGGTTGGGGTGTGACAAAAGGCTTAAAACAAAAGATACCAAAAGAAATCGAGTACCACGAACTAAACGGAATTCCACACATTGGACCCATGAGCCGATTAGCACTCGCTCGGGTGTCACGACCAGCGTGATCTGGGCGGTACGTTTTAAAACAACATGTCTCCCCTAACTTGGGATAAACCGCATGATTCGTGATGTATGAATTCGATGACATGAATTGAATTACATGATCCAAGATGTATGAATTCCATAACAGGAATCGAATAGCACGTCTAAAAATATATATATTGATATCGTGATCCGAATGACATGTCTAGAAATACATGTACCGATAACATGAACCGAACAACATGCTTCGAAATACATGTATTGATAACATGAACCGAACAACATGACCCGAAATTCACGTATCTGATGATATAAACCGGATAGCATGACTCGAAATACATGAGCCCGATAACATGAATCCAATCGCATGATTTGAAATGTATAAACCTGATAGCATGAATCGAATAGCATGTCTCGAAATACATGAGCCCGATAACACGAACCGAATAGCATAACTCGAAGTGCATGGGTTCAATAGCGTAAGTCGACTATCATGACTCGAAATACATGAACTCAATAACATGGATCGAATAACATAACTTAAAATGTGAGAATCCTTATAACGTAAATCGAATAACATAACTCGAAATGTGAGAAATTTGAAAATATAAACATATCTTGGAATGAAGATTAACTTGATTAATAGTGATTACCGGTCACATCCACCCATAGTACCATTCAGATGATGCCAAAGATTTAGAATTAAATGATACACTCGATGAAATAGATTAACGAACCAACAAACGATCACATAACGATAGTGTGAAGAAAGACTGAACTACAACCGAAACAATCATCAAAGTCATGCAACAAACGAGAGTCGAATCGAAGGATTGAATCCTTGAAATGATGGATATTGAGTCTAAAATTAGACTCATGAGTCAATGGTAAGGCAATTCCAGGCCAAATCTGGGGATGAAACAACAAGGGTCAATTCCATAATCTGGTTATTGAGTTAATCAAGAGCCTCATGAACCTAACTAGCCGAAACACCTCAGAGTTTCTGGTCCGAATGCGAACGAGATTCCCCACGATAGAGATCAAGGATGAGAAGTGAGCGGCTGAAACATGGGATTCAAATCTAGACACTATCACGAATCTGATACAAACAAAAGCTAAGACACATGAAGAGCTGAGATTAAGGCGTGTTAACACAATGGATGAGGCAAAACCCATAAGGAAGAAACGGTCGAGCAGAGGCGGACGGCTCCCCGAGGGTTAGAGACGATAAGGTGACTGGAAACTGGAGTCGTACGTGCATAAAGGAGATGTGAAAGTTGATTTGGTGAACGAGAGGAAGACCCAATATGTCTTTGGATGTCTCCAATTCCTCTTTCAGTATGATGAACTTCCACAAATTTAGGTCCTAAATGCATGTGCTCCATACGCAAGTAATTGTGGATTGAAGCCCACATACTGGTTTATCTTCGAGGATTGCCGGGACCTGAGTGTTCGGGCGAGATACGAATGATTTCCTTAAAGCATACAATTTCATAATGATAACTGAAATAAAACTTCGAAGAGCACACAAAGATGAGTGAAAGAAAAAGGGTCTGGAGGTGCTACGGTGATCAAGGCTGAAGATCGAAAATCAACGACTTAGGTCGCACGGCAGACATAACTCAATGGTCATGAAGACCATATTTTTTTATTAAATTTCCTTCTCCGCAAAATTCTAATCTAAAGGTTTCTACATCTCTTGTAATTATATTAGATAATTCGGTATCTACTACAAATATTGTTGCTTTTAGATCGGGATGCATGTTTTGCCAAAATCTTAACTTCGAACGAATAGATTTGATACCGGTACGTGTATAAGGTTATCTACTCGAAATGTCGTAAAGTCATAAACTCATACACATGAAATCCCGTAAACATGTGGACTTGTAAATTCATAAATTTCCAAACGGGTAGACTCTCTGACACTGACATACGCGAGATATATCAAACGAAGGCATTTAAAACAGTTAAAATGAAATTTTTAACGACAAAGAAGAGTCATGTGCGCGTAGGCTTGTAACCCGTTTATGTGCCCGCTCATTTGCATGTATGCGTGAAATCCCGTAACCACACAACCTGTAAACTCGCGAACCCATCAATGAGAATTTACCCAACGTACACATAACAAGAATGATTATTTAAGGACAACACATATCAGGGTACACGAGTGCATAAAAGATATAGAACAATGAGGTTTCAAACGACAACAAAATATAGGAAACTACTACATAGAAAGTCAATGATTTCAAACGATTACAAAGAATCAACATAAGACCCATCAAACAACATCCAAATGGGAAGATCCAACATGGGGTTCACGGACAACATTGTCGTTAACGCTAGCATCATCGGTAGCTAATAGTGGATGCGCCAGAGGAATATGATTAGGGGCACCAGAGTAATAGCAATCATAAGTGGAGGCAAAGGCAGTCTGACGAACAATAAAGGCTTGAGCAATCATAGGCATCACAGGTTGAAACATTTGAGGCTGAGCTTGAGTTGGCAGGTGACTGGTGCTCCTAAATTGGATGGACCGGCGGCAGATACCCACATGATGATCGAGAGGCTATAATTTGTGCATTGCCAACATGGATAGTGGGTAGGGTGGTGACGTTTGCACCGACTGCAGAAAGGGTGATGCCTAGCATATGGCTTCTTAGCTTTCAGCGCAACGGAGACACCTTGAGCGACAAGAGTTTTGGGGATAGCATCATCAATTGGAGCATCAGGGTTTGTGGCCCTAGCAACAGGATTAGTTTTTCTCTTCTTCTTGCTGACTCTGGTAGAGGAAGACCCAACACCCGAGTTTCTTTGTGTTGGATCGATGGCATTGGCCTTAAGAGCTTCCTGGATTAAATCAAGGAGGACAGTCGTCACTTGACGTACGACTTCTTAAGCCACTTGACAGTTGCGGCGATGAACACGACGATCCATGCTAAGAAAAGAGAAGCAATCATGAGACAATGGATACATTAGGGTGAGTGACTGATTTAAAATCATGAGACAACTGATTTTAATAAATCATAGAATACCGAGAATCATAAGAGAAAATATAAAAATCACCGACATATAAAACGAGAAATGAGGTTGAAATCCATTTAGGACATAAAAGGTTAAGTGTGTGACAGTGAAATGGTGTAACTCAGATTATCATAGGTTATTGAAATTTTTTACATACAACGCGTAAACACACAAAATCAAATGATTTTCTAAAAAAAAACATACGGAATGTCCCTCATTTCCCGAGTGGGGAAACTCAACCGAGACTAATCAAAGTAAGATCCTAGTGTTTGACATGCTTTGGCCTAATAGGTTTCAGAACTCTCATCGGGGCGTCCCAGGTGAGCGTCTAGGTCCACCAATTTGAATTTGTACGCAACGCTTTTCTAGACAGAGACCCCGACTACCGGTGCTTCCACCCTTCCAGTTACTACATGTCAATCACTAAGACCCCGTTTCTGACGAGATCATAAAATCGGAAATCAACATCATAAATGGTACGTTAGGCACCATTTCTAAGGAAAGAGGCTAGGAAGCCTCAGGTGATTTGTGTATACGTGCGTGCTAAACGATAAGGGCAACAATTAAATAGGCATGATTAAGAAGCAATTATAGGACATATAAATCCTATAGGTATGCAATACATGAGGCACTCATGCAAGACATCTAAGGCATAAGTCTAGGTCAAGCCGATTCTAATAATCTAGATCCCTATAGTCGTGGCTCTAATACCAATCAGTCACACCCCAACCGATGGCGGAAGATGTCGGGGCGCGATGATTGTCCAGATGCACACAATACTATTTAATGTTGCGATATTCTTAATCAGCCCATTTCAAATAGTTCAATTAATGTACAATGATCCAAATGAAATACATCAAGATAACAATTAATTTCATTAAGTTTAGGTCACAACTATGTCCGCATGCATCCTAATGTGTCATCAACAAGAAATCATCATCTAACAGCATATCCTGCAACATGTATAAAATAAGGGTCAACTACGAATAGTTGGTGAGTAAACATATGTTTAGTGTACTACATACATTAAAACATCCAAGCAAATGTGTTAAGTGTGATCGAGTATGATAACCACAATGATATACTGCAAATAAAATGCATGAGCCAACCCTGACCTCAAGGTTTCCAATCACAAGGCGCCACACGCGAGGTAGGCCAAGTGGGCTTGTCAAGCCAATAGATCTATCACCATAACCCCGAATTTTTACATCTAATGTCACGCGAGTATGATATCGAGCTTAATCACAACCAGTCATAAATAAACACACAAGTTTTAGAATAAAGAATATCGAGTAGTTTTAGAATAAAGAATATCGAGTAGGGGTTTTAAATACGATACATGTTGCACCCCAAATCGTTTAAATAAAGAGGGGCTATGAATACTCACCTGATGCGGAGACAATTGAAAGAACTACACCACGAAATGAGAAAAGGTAGACCTAATGATAATCTTGACGACTAGCGAGATAGAGGGAAAATAAATAAATAATTAATTAAATAATTAAATAGCTAAATTTTCAGGACACGACCAACTCGACTACTTGATGGTAATTTGGTGAGGTGATACATACGATATAGGTCCAATCCTAAACTAAGGGTAAGGTCAAAGATCCTAATTTGACTATTTATGTAAAAGTCAAACAAAGTCAACATAAGTCAAACTAATTGTCATATATCCAAATAATTATCATTCCAACAAATCAAACCCTATATCTATCATGGCATCCTAGTTCTAACCCTAACTTATCATGAAATTTACAAACATAGTAAGGATCTAGTTATACATAGCAAGGCATCTAATTTAGATGATGAAAAGCATGAATCTTGCCACAATTAAGCTTGCATGGTATAGATCTAGCATAAAAGATCCTAACTTAATGGTCTCAACATATAGATGTATCCTAAGATAACATGCATAGTGAGGATCTAAACAATTCCAAGCATAAAAGTACATTTTGGTGGTCATATAACCTAGATTAAACCCTAGATGACATGCATTTCGTAGATCTAAACATTCCCAACCATAAAAACATAATTTTGATATCAAATCTCATGGATCAAACCCTAAATAGCATGCATGTTATAGATCTGGCAATTTATGACATAAAAATCAATCTTTAATGGATAAACCTTAAATCTATGTCATATCATCTTGTAAATTCGTAGATCTAACCTAATCTCATCATAAAGTTGTAACCTTTAGCATATATTCCATAGATCTAGACATAATCAGCATGTAACATGAAAGGCTATTCCTAAAAAAACATAAAATCTCAAGCTTTACACAAATCTATACATGGATCTAGCATGGATCACCAAACACACCATAGATCTAAACCTAAATTGTCATAAAGATGCAAACTTTGAACATAAAATCCATGGATTTATCACATGCAACATAGATTTAAGCGTAACCAAGCATAAAGTTTAGACCTTGATAGAGAAGGAAGAAGAATATAAGAAGCTAAACACATAATTTTGAGATTACATACCGAAAGGGGGTAAAACCGACTTGATCTAAGCAATAAAGCCTCAATCTTGGGCCTCAAATCTAATGATTATTAGATTATTGTTAAGATAATAATAATTATTAATATAAGGTGAGAATTTTAATGATATATATGTTATTAACCTATCTTTACAAAATACAATGGATGAAATAATATTGCCACCTCAAATGCCACCTCAATGCCACCTCAAGTGTTTCAATATAAAGTATTTGATTATTAAAATGTTCTCAGCATAAAGTGTTTAGTTATTAAAATGTTTTTTATTCTATATAGAGTATTTTATTGTTAAAATATGTAGGTCGTTTAACCTTGCCACCTCAGGTGCCGCCTCAAATGTTTCAATATAAGGTGTTTTATTATTAAAGTGCGTAAGTCGTTGAGGCGTGATGCCTACCCATGTTCGTCCACCAATGATTCCTGAAATCACACCGTCTGCTTTTCCTTTGCGTGCGTCTTTTTCCGCATGGTCATCGTCCTTCTTCACTATATTGTCCTTCTTCACTGTAGTTGATGTCTTGGGTATGGCCTTGATGGGGAGAAGGTAATCCGGCTGATTTCTATGGATTATATATCATACCTTCCGCCGTGCTTCCTTTTTCATCTATCTTCACCCGCTCACAAATTTGGTGAGTGTCCTTCACCTCTTCTGCTTTCTCTTTCTTTGTTTTTTGATTGGGTGCTTCTTCTTCGTTTTTCCCTTTGTGTTTGTCGACATATGTGCTTATCTGTTTGATTGGTGTTTCGTTTATGGCTTCGTGCTTCTGGAATTTGATAAGGGTGGTGTTCTTTTTTGTGTGTCAGCGTTTTGGTTTTATGGATTTGTTGGTTGTTTTTGTTATGGTTTGTTAGTGCTTGCTTATAGCTTTGTGCATTCTAGGTGTTTGTATAAATGTCTTACCGATTTGCATGCTTTTATTTGCTACTGATCCTGTTTCCTTTATGCCTTGCAGGTTTTAGAATTGATCGTTGTTGGTTGCTATTTCTCATTTAAGGTGCTTTTCTTATTTTTATGTTGGTTTTGTTTGGTTCTGTTTAGGGTGATGTAGAGCTTTAATTTAGACGTTCCTCTTAGATATTTTTGGCTTTTGGGTTTTGAGTGCAGTCTTTGTGTTTTTCGTTTTTATTTAAGATGATTTCCTTATTTTTCTATAGAGGCTTTTAGGCATAATCATAAAAACAATTTATGGAACACTGTAAAAAGGTTTTCTTCTTAGAAGGGTGTGAGGTGTTACCTTTGGAGATTTTTTTTGGGCTTCGTGTGGAGTTTTGGTGTTTCTGTTTTTTATTTGTTTTGCTGGGGGTTTAATGTTAAGGGGTGTGGTTGTTGGAGATTTATAAAGGTTAGGTTTGGTTGTCATAGGTTGATGGTTTGGGTCTTTAACTACTTTGGATCGTTATTAAGGATATGGGTCTGTTTTAATTTAAATTGTGTTGGTTGGTTTTTTTAGTGTTGTTCTGCTTGGTTGTGTTCTAATTTTGTTTATCACTTTTTATAAGGTGATGTTCTACTTGGACTTACACATGTATATCAGTTATGTGATATTTGGTTCTGTTGGGTGGGGTGCTGTTGGCTATTAATCCTGTTTTCTTAATTGTGTAGGGCTTCGCATCTGTGTACCCGGTTGCTTGGTTTGCTTCTGTGTATGTTCCTCTATTTTCCTTATGCTTTTATATATTCATGTGTTGTTTTGGTGTTCGTATTTGTTGTGTGTTATTTGGGTTGCGTTGGGTGCGGGTTACTGACTGGCAGGCTGTTACGCGGTTGTTTTTGCTTCTTTTACTGATACTCGCCTACTGCGTGCTTTTTTTTAAGAGTGTAATTCTGTTATAGGATTTTGTGTTCGCTTATAAAATTAAACCATACACTATATCTGTTTGCGTTGGTACCCGCTTATTATACCTTGCGCGCTTATGCATGTTTATGTTTTTGGTCTTCCTGTGTGCCCATCTTTTGCGCGTGGGGCTGTCTTGGTTTCTTAAGAGACGTTCAGTTATTGTTTAGGGGCTGTAGGTATTACGCGTCTATGTCTGTGTTTGTTGTCTGAGTTTTGTTGGTTGTTATAGGCGCCATGTCGTCTCGGCCTTCTTCTCGCAAGCCCCTGCGTGCTAATGACGCTTGCCATATGCACCATGCCTTCCCGATGCCATATGGAGAACCGTCGTTGAGTTTGCATACCCCTGGGATCTTACCGCGTGAAGGACCTCAGCTTCTTCTAACAGGTTCTATCGGGCCATGTGTTCGTAACCAGGCTGCCTTGCTAACTGATCCCGCTATACCGTCGGGCTCCACCCCTGTGGCCTCTGCCTCCTGCTCTACGCGTAAACGTGGCAGGCCATGCAGGTCAGTTGCTTTATTAGGTCCCACGCCTATCGCGTCTGCCTTGGAGCCTTTGCGTAAACGTGGCAGGCCGCGCAAACCAGTTGCTTTATCGGGTCCCACCGCTACCACGTCTACCCCGCCACCTCTACGTAAACGTGGTAGACCACGCAAGCCGGTTGCTCCAGCGCACGCTGACATACCCACCTCATCCACAGCAGGCCCTCATGATGGAGGTCGTTCTGCCCGTCGTCGCCCTAACAGATTCAACACACAGCCGCGGGTCGACCTTGGGCCACTCTTCGATGATGATTACAGGGATTTAGGGGACTGTGACAAGGTCTGTGGCTTCTGCCGTGCGAAGTTTTGGTTTGCAGAACGGCTTAAATTCTTTCCTTTGAGTGAACCACCGCGGTATAGCGTTTGTTGCCGTTCGGGCCGTGTCAAGATGTGCTACCCTGTTCCTCCTCCACCGGAGCTGAGGCAGCAGTACCAGGATAGATCGTTTCTTGACAACATACGCGCATACAAATCTATGTTCGCAATGACATCGTTTGGTGCAACGGTTGATGAAACCATCAATTCTGGTACTGGTCCATATGTGTTTAAGGTTTCGGGCCAGGTTTCGCATTGGCTTGGTTCTTTGTGCCCTACAGAGGCTGTAAATCCGCGGTTCCTACAGCTTTACATCTATGACACCCTTAATGAGTTTTCAAACAGGCTGTCGTGTTTCTCTAAACTGGGAAATAAACCCTTGGACGAAAGCATTGTGCGCCGCCTCATTTCAACGCTGGATGAACATAATGAATTGGTTAAGCTTTTCAGGACTGCCCGAGATACCTGTGAGGCAAACGAGGTTGCTGATTTTGATGTGCGACTGTATCAGGGTGCCAACAAACATCCATACCAGGAACCTTCGTCTGGTACACTTGGTGCTATAATTTATGATGGTGATCCAAACGCTTTGGATTTTGGCATAATCGTTCACACTAAGTCTGACGTGCCTCAGCGTGTTAATAACTTGCACCCTACTTACATGTCGCTGCAATACCCACTGCTTTTTCCTTATGGTGAGGAGGGATGGTCGCTCGGCCTGAAACTAACTTTTGATCCATCTGCTGATTATAAGCGTTTAAGCATGAACATGTTCTATAGCTACCATATACATGATAGGTCCCCTGCTTATACAATTCTGTTGCATGCCGGTCGTCTGTTCCAGCAATACTTGGTTGATGTCTACAATGTTGTTGAGCGAAATAGGTTGGACTACATATAATCTCACCAGAACAAACTCCGCACAGAATTCTTGGCTAGGATACACGACGCGATTTCTAAGGGTGATACAGAGGGCCATACCATTGGTAAACGTATAAATATGCCTTCGTCTTTCACAGGCGGCCCTCGCTATATGTATAAGCATTATCAAGATGCGTTGGAAATATGTTGTGTCCATGGGAACCCGCAATATTTCATAACTGTCACCTGCATTGTCAAGTGGCCTGAGATCACAAGGCATATGCAATCGAAACCGCTACTCGCAGCTCAGGACTACCCGAAAATCATTGCTAGGGTCTTCTAAATGAAGGTCGAAGCGTTTATAGCCTTCTTGAAGGATGAGAAGCTCTTTGGGGTGGTCGCTGCAGGTTAGTGCTGCCCTGTTGCATTTGAAAATCCTTTTTACTCATGTTATCTTTGGTTATTTATAATTCCCTTTGCACCCATTCCAGATCTCTACACCATTGAATTTCAAAAGAGGGGCCTGCCACACTGTCATACCTTAATTTGGGTGACCGATCCATTTAAAATAGGGGGTGCAGACCAGGTGGACCAGTACATATGTGCGGAGCTCCCAGACAAGGTCGCAGAGCCTGCTCTCTATAAAATCGTGACGGAGACCATGATACATGGACCTTGCGGTCCTGCTGATGATACTGCACCATGCATGCAGGAATTTACCTGCACCAAACATTATCCCATGAAACACGAGCCTGTAACTCGCTTTGATAAACGAGGGCAGGTGTACTACAAAAGAAGGCCCAATGGCCCTACGTTTTCAAAAAATGGGGTAGAAGTGGACAACCGTTATGTGGTGCCTTATAATAAGAAACTCTGCAGGAGGTTTCGTGCGCATATAAATGTAGAGTGTTGTGGGTGGGGCATGCTTATTAAATATTTGTTCAAGTACATTTCTAAAGGCTGTGACCACATTAAATATTATGTTACTTCTAAGACAAACGCATGCGGCACCAAACAACACAAGGGCCTGGGTGCGCAGCCCAGCCGGGGTGGGAAGGCGAGGGATAAAAAGGCTGTTGAAGTTGATGAGATTCAGAACTTCGTTGACGGAAGATTCGTATGTCCGCACGAAGTAGCTTGGAGGCTACTCGGCTTTCGCATCCACTGTAGGCACCTTGCAGTGCAGGCTCTTGCAGTGCATCTAGAAGGGGTTCAGCGTGTTACCTTTCGGGACCGGAACTTGCTGGAACAGGTTGTCAAGAATCGTGCGTCATGTAATACAACATTGACCGAATGGTTAAGTAACAATTCCAGTGACCCATCAGGCCGTCACCTTCTCTATGTGGACTACCTCTCGGAATATAAGTGGGTCACTGATGGTAAGAAGTGGATGCGTCGCGCCTCCAAAAGGGAACCAACCATTGAAAGGGTGGTGTACATTCACCCTGCAAGTGGCGAATTGTTTTTTTATGCATGCTCCTTAACCATCAGGCTGGGTGCTGCTCTTTCGTTGACATCAAAACAGTCGATAATGTTGTTATGCCAACCTATCGTGCCGCATGTGAAAAATTGGGACTTATAGGAGATGAAAAGGAATGGGAGCTTGCATTCGAGGAGGCATGTTCTTGGGGCACTACGGTTGAGTTAAAGCAGTTATTTACACATATGCTGCTATTTTGTGAGGTTTCAAACCCGCTGCGTTTATGGGGGCACTATTGGAGGTTCATGTCAGATGACTACGTGCGCACCATAGGCAAAGAAACGAACATTCCACCGTATTGTGTTCCTGACACCGTGTTATAGCAGCCCATTCTGTACGAGCTAGAAAAGTTGATTACAACTACACGTTCGTCTTCATCGCTATCTGAGTTTGGTTTGCCCACGCCAGAAGGCCATTATCTTACTTTACTGGATAATCGATTGTTAATGGAGGAGCAGTGCTACGACAGGGATGAGCTGGCAGTTCAGAATCGTCAGTTGTGTGCTGTGATGCATCCAAGGCAATCTGCTATTTACAGCACGGTCATAGATTCACTTGCTGCGGATAGACAGGTCCTGCTATTTGTGTATGGTCACAGGGGGACTGGTAAAACATATTTATGGAAGGCAATAACGAGTTATCTGAGGTCAGCCGGGAAGGTGGTACTCGCAGTTGCGGCATCTGGAATTGCCTCGCTACTGCTGCCCTCCGGCCGCACATCTCACTCGCGGTTTAAAATACCTATAAAATTAACAGAGGAGTGCTTATGTAATGTTAATAAAAAACAAAGGTGGCAGAGCTGTTGATCCAGACCTCGCTTATCATATGGGACGAGGCACCCATGAGTGATATGAGGTGTTTTGAGGCGCTAGACAGGACGCTACGAGACATAATGTATAAGGCTGATGTGCCTTTTGGGGGGAAGTCTGTCTTGCTGGGTAGCGATTTTAGGCAAACCTTACCGGTGGTAAAACAAGCACCAAAATCTACTATCATTTCCATTTCCTTGCCGTGCTCTGCCCTTTGGCATGATTTTAAAGTGTTCCGGTTAACTGAAAATATGCGCCTGCACAGGCCAGACATGACAAGTGTAGAAAGGGAGGCAGTTCAGACATTTTCAGCATGGCTGCTGGGAATTGGTGACGGGAAGTTAGGGACGCCAACAGATGGTGCCACGTCTGATGTAAAGGATATACAGATACCAACTGATTACGTGATACCATATAACAGCGATGCATTGTTGCAGCTTATTGATTTCATTTACGATCGGGAGACGCTAAACTTTCCTACAACATATAATCTACACGACAAGGCAATCGTTTGCCCCAAAAATGAAACCGCCGATGAAATTAATCAAATTATCTTGCAGATGGCGCTGGGTGTGTTAAAGATACATTTGGCTAACGACTCGATAAACCCGCGCGCAAGGGGTTCAACGGACCCTGGGCTGTTATATCCTATTGAGTACCTTAATGGTCTCACATTCCCTAGCCTACCACCACATAGGCTTGAGTTGAAAGTAAACACACCTATAATCCTGATCCGTAACCTGAACCCGACAGCAGGTCTATGCAATGGAACCCGCCTGATTGTTACACAGCTTTTACCACGATTAATAGAGGCAAGGATAATCACGAGGACCTCCATTGGCGATCGTGTTTTCATACCTAGGATTGCGTTCTTACATGACGATCAAGAATTTCCGTTTATTTTTTTAAAAAAAGACAGTTCCTTGTGGAGGTCTGCTATGCAATGACTATCAACAAAAGCCAAGGGCAATCTCTAAATAAAATTGGTGTGTACCTGCCTCACCACGTGTTTGGTCATGGACAACTTTATGTTGCGTTCTCCAGAGCAACCGCCCCAGCGGCTTTGAAAGTACTAATTGTGTCTCAAGAAAATTACCCGCCTAACACCACTCAAAATATTGTATATTCAGACTTTTTAGACGAGATTGACAAGGCTCAGGTAACATATGTGTTTTTTAAACGCTTTTCGTATATTTATTACAGGTGTGTTTCATGTGACTTTTTTAGTTGTGTATTACCTGAAATTAAAACTTATATAGCTGGATGGGTTGTTATGCGATGGTTAACGCATTTACACAGCTGCTACCCGTTGTTTTATTCTAATGAAACACCCATTGTGTGTTCCTTTGTATAGATATGTTCGTTTCCCCTCGTCTGTATGCTAATGTAGGGTCTTTTAGAGTTCTAAATCTAACATGTGTGCTCTGTGTGCTTTGGTCATCTATGAGGCTGGGTGGACGGTAAAATAGATATGAGGTCCTTACAAATTTTATTTAAATGTAAATACATGGCTTAGATGGATGTATTTATAGGCGACATCTGCTCAGGTCCAAAAAAATAAAACATATCTACCTATTTGGGCCTGCGTAGCTTTCTCATTTGTTGTGTGTCATGCAGAGCAACCATGGTTGATCAGCATAGGGTATCTGACATCGAGGTGGCAAGGCCTCCGGTCCCTATACAGGTCCGCTTCATTCGCAGGTGGAAGCCGTTTGCAAATGGGACAAAAATATCATACCTTCTCCTTGACAAACATGTTAGTTATTTCCGTTGAAACCTAGCCTATGTAGAGATTATGAGATGGTATGTGATTTGTTTGTGCTAATATGTCAGGGTGACGCTGTCCAGGCAATACTTGAGCAAACAGAAGATGTACAACTATCAAAGATGCTGGATTTGATGGGCTGCTATAAATTGGAAGTGTACAACTGCATACCAGCGCCAGGTATGTATAGGGTGGCTCTACACAAGGCAGTGCTGAGGGTTAACTCCACGAAACCTTTCGTCCCAGTAAATGATGATGGTAGCATACCAACCACCTATTACAACTTCATACCATATAAGGATCTCCGGCTCCGAGTCTCTGTAAATAAGATCTTGACAGGTTTTGTTTTCAATGGAACTTGCTTTTTACTTATAAAATCATATGTACAGTGATCTAATAACATGTTTAATATGAACAGATTTCATGGGCATGGTGTACAACATTGAATTTGGAGTTCCAGGAGGGAACACACCAAAAATCACGCTTAATCTTGAGGAGATCAGGTACAAGCTAATACCATTTGCTCTAATCTTTATGATATTGTGTGGTGATGGAAAGGCCGCCTGACTTATACATGTGTGTTGGAAAACAAGCGGCGAGAGGATACAGCTTGCTCTCTGGCCTGAGATTGCGGAGATGTTGGATGTCGAGACTCTCATGGATAGCGCTTACAAACTGATCATTGCGGTGGATTCTGCTAAAGTCACATCATTCTATGGTAAGAGAACCATAGATGGCAAAACCATTGATACATCGAGTTAGATTTAATACACGGTAATAGAACTTACTTTTAAAAAACAGGAAGGTTGCAACTTGAATCAACATCTGCTACCCGTATTGAGATTGAGCCAGAGATGGAGTTGGCTAGGACACTTTGGGTCACGTAAGTCAGGTTGCATCATCAGAATTACTAAAGGAGCGGTGCCTAAAATTGATCTTAAGTGCAGGTACCACGAGAGGAACCCACTGGAAGACCCGAATGATCTGGAAGCACATAAAATACAAGTGGAACAGAACCAGGCTGAGAGAAACAGGTCAATGATTAGCGAACTGCTAGAGGAAGACCTGTCTGCACATAAGGTTTGGAGCTTTTCCAGACAGTCAGCATGAATTTGTTGTGTTTATAGATGTTAGTACTAATGGTTGTTTGCAAATGTGTGCAGGGCATGGCTTACACATGCGAGGCAACACTGACTACATTCACACCAGCACAGTCGTAGCGCTACGCCAAATGCTCACTTTGCCCACTGACAATGGATCCTCAAGAAGCAGGCTACGTCTATACTGAACACCGTCAGCAGGAGCCAGTCTATAAGTAAGTATACACTAATCGTATGTGGATGTTCCTTTGTTATCAAAATAATATAAATTTCTCATTGGTCACTAGGTCAGCAGACACGGAAATTTATTTGCATAGTCGCATAGCCGATGAAGAGTTTTTATAGATAAGAGATGCTTTATTAGTTACATGTGGGAAAGACAAATCATCATGGTCTTTCACTGATCGACTCACTCATTAACCATTTACATGTGTTCGGTGCAGGTATTGCATCAAAGGTGATGTCTCTGACGGGTCCGGGACAGTTTCTGTGACCATCTTTGACCAGGCTGCTACAAGCGTTATTGGGATATCATGTAACGACATGGTGCGCGTGCATGGAGACACTGACCCAAAGACCATGCCCGAACAGATTCAGGCCGTCATAGGTCAGGAAAGGATATACCAGCTTAACAATGCATCAAAGGATCTTAATGGGAACCTTAGGTTTGCGGTCAACCGCACTTTCAGCCTGAAAAACAACAACAAGAGGCAGGTTTCTCCATCATCAAGCAGTTCAGTCCCATTGGGCAAGAAAGCAACGTCATCGCAGGGCTCTATGTCACAACAGCTAACAGGGTCAGACCAAGAGGGTCAATTCTCCCAGTCCTTCGGCACACCAGTCTCGACAGCAAAGGAAACGCTGGCTGCTGAAGAAAAAACCCCGCCCGAGGCACCTCAAGCTACATCAGCCGCCACAACTGATAAAGGAAAGACAACAGAGATTGTACATGCTCGCCCGCCAGTCGCCAGGAAACTCTTCAAGGATGCAGGTAAGTAAAATGCAATTATTGTTCAATCGAAACTCAAAGCTTATATGCTAACAATCTGTCATGCAGGTCAGCCCTGTCCTCCTGGGAGCAGTGACGAATAGTTCAGCATGCTAGGTGTAACAAGAAGCCATTTGTAAAAACTCTATGACAACTTATGCTTACAAGGGGGACACGCTTAAAGGGTGATGCTAGGTACCAACCCTGCAGGAATACATAACCTGTTATTTTGTTTACAATATGTAATGCTATGTAAACCTTGTTCATTTTGTATGTGGCCGCTGGCCCATGTAGATAGGCTTCCTGTAAGAAAAAAACTAATGTAGTTTTATAAAATGAATTCTTTGGTTGGTATTAGCTAACCCACATATGGCATGGCATGATAGCACATGCACTCCACCTAATTTCAATGTACATGTCTAGTAACTATGCTTCTGAATTGGCTACTGCCTTAGATCGTATGGCTGTACACTTAGGTTTTAGATAATGGTAAATGATGGCATGGCTAAGACAATGGGCAATAGCTTTGCCAAGTTACATTTCTTTCCGGCGGTTGCTTCTCGCACCGTTATGCATTTCAAAAGCAGCGATCAACCAGCCACCGCGGCAGCGCGCGGGTAGCTTCATCTTGTTATACATATACAAGTTAATACAAATTATTATTTGCGTACATATTTATTGTTTTGGTCAAAAATTCACAAAGGAATTTCGTATTCCAAACTTAGAATGTGAGATAGTGTGCTTGTCAATATGTTTGAGAATGTAAAGTTGAACACGAGGATATAACGAGGGAAAATCCAGAATCCTTTGAGTTTCCTCTAGGAATCCTGGAAAAAAACCTCGGGAGCCGGCCGGAAGAGCCTGCTGCCTAGCACTTTTATTGATAACAAAATGAAAGATTACAATGGGTTGGAGGTTTGATCGATCAGAACTAGGTGATACAATGTTATTGCAGTGATAAGTAAGCTAGAGAGTGCGTCGTGTGTGTTCCTACTGATCGAATCCTCGATTAATATATAACCAACAAACTAACTAACTGTCTGGGATTCCCGAGATCTCTTCTTCCCACTTTCTTGACCGTTGAAGCAGGATTGACCCACTGATCCATGTAATAGTCAGCTTAGTCCGAGTCTTTAGGAATTAGTTGAGAGTCCGTTACTACTTGCAAACAATTAAGCACGAGGCTAAATAGAGGTTAGGAAATTATCACAAAATCAGGATACCTGAACTGTTAGGATTCCCAAATTGTCTTCGGATTCCTGAGCTGCTTGAGCTTCCTATTGAGCGTCCTGAAAATCAACCCCTAACAATTGCCCCTGAATCTCGGTAGCTGTGGATAAGATTTACAGCTGGCGAGATTCACAAAACCCTCTTTTTAACGGCATTGAAACGGTAAATTCGGTTATGATTGGACGTAATTCACGGCTTTCCATTTGATTTGACCGCTATCATAACTCTCTTTAAATACTAGTTACCCAAACCATAAGTTCTTCACCTCATTCAAACGGAAACCCTTCGAGCTTCTTCGCTATAACCAGGTCAGTTTCGATTTCCCTTTTCTCTTTCAATTCTGTAATGGCAAAAAAGGGTACTCGATCTGCTTCTTCCTCCGCTTCTCCCAGCACCGATGACTTTATCGATCAAGGGATTCTCCCCTCCTGCGACGAGGAAACCTGCGACTTCAATGACCAAGAAATCCGATCGTTGAAGGATTCCGGTCTGATTCCAAGGTCGATGGTCATTCGGAACTTCGATTCTCGCTTGAAGCCCGATTTTGTTTCTTCTACTTGGGTCTGTTTTCTCTACTACCCTTTTCTTCTTGGCATGTCATACCCTTTCCCGACATTGTGAATAAGTTTTTCGAGGTCACTGGCCTTTCCTACTCCCAAACAATGCCTATGGTGTGGCACATTCTCTTCTCTCTTGATAATCTGAACAACTCCAAGGACCTGGACATGGGAATCCCCGAGGTCTGTTTTGCCTACAACCTAAGAACCCATGGCTGCAGTCGGTTTGTACTCCAAGCTCGATCCTCTAACACCCAACTGATTCCTCGTGCGTCTCACAATGACCACAACTAGAAGAAGAAGTTTTTCTTCGTGAAGCGCGAATCAATTCCTGGTGGCAATGAGTTACCGATGAAGTGGGTTTTGAAGGGTAGGATGCCGACCCACGCAAATTAATTAAGATTTCAAATGGTTACTAATTCGCCTTTTGTTTTTATTTTTCACAGCTCCCAAGTTCGAGAAGCTGGTCAGTGTTGGTAAGGATTTCGTTGAGAAGCTCACGTCCTTCCTGAAGATCCCGATCGCTGAGAGGACAGTCGCTATTGAGAGCGCAGCCAGCGAGCACAGCTACTTCGTCGACCATACACAAGCCGACATGTCTGGTAAGTATTAAAATTCTTGATGCTCCGCTTTGTTTCTCATTATGAGCATCCCGAGATTAACAAACCCCCCCCCCCCCCTTTTATGATCAGGTTCCGGATTCTCCCTGGACGACTTGACCTCCTTCCTGGTGGTAAAAGATGAGAAGGTTGAGCCTGTAACCAGCGTCCAGCCACCCAGCAGCAGACCTAAGGCTTCATCCTCCAGCAAAAAGAGGAAGTGTTGGGCTATATTTATTTGAGGCATGAACATTAGTGATTGGGCTTGATCTATCTTAGTTTTGGGCTTGTTATTTAATAGGTTAATGGGCTTATTATAGTTTATGATTGGGCCATGTGGGCTTCCTTTAGGTTTACGATTTTTGTTTGGGTAGTATATAAACCTAACATGTTTATGGTTGTAACTAAGCTTTTCAATACACATTGTCACTGTTTACGATTTCTGCACTCTTTGTGTTTACGATCAGCTTCAACAAGTTAGAGATTCTCATTCAAGATTCAATCTTTATCTTAGATTGAATCTATTTCTTCTACTTGTTTCTTGAATCAATCGTATTTGAGGTTTCCGCACTCATTTACAATCACATATCGTGTAGGTGGTTTGATCTCGGACCTACAATTGGTATCAGAGCCAAGAATCATTGATTCGAGGCTCACACGATATTGATTCAAGCAGATTTCTGGGTTATAGTTCTTGTTTTTTAAGATTTGAAGGGTTTCTGGGCGTTTACGATTTCTCCTGCTTTTGTTCTTCAAGTTTACAACTGGGTTTCTGGGTTTTATTGGTGTTTACGACTGTTTTGCTTAAAGATATTCATCAGTTTTAAGTTTCCGATTTCAAGATTTCATTTTTATCGAGTTTCCGATCCGGCAGTTGGTGTTTACGATTTTTCTTGATCGTAATTGGGGTTTACGACTTTGCTTTACCGGAATCTCGAGATCGTAATCGTGTTTACGATCAGCTCTAATCGGAATCTGGTGTTTACGACTTCCGGAGTCGTAATCAGGTGTCGTAATCACAGTTTACGACATTTTAAGGCGGTTTTGGTGTTTACGATTTGGAGCTTTATCGGAAACAGAGTTCACGATCGTAATTAGCAGTTTACGATCGTAATCAAGTGTTTTTGACCGTAATCTCGTTTGTGTGGACGTTTGGACTTTAGATTTTGGTTCCCTTTCGTAATGGATTTTGAACCAAGTATGTATCAGAAGTTGGACTTCGAGATTGGCTCTATCACTCGTCCACCTAGACTTACTTCGGCAGATAACTTTTTGGAATGGAAGTATAGGTTCGAAAACCACTTGAAGAGTGTTGACTTGAGATTGTGGAGAGCAGTGCTGAATGGACCACATGTGCCTACTCATGGAGAAGGAGCTAAGTCAGGAAAAGCTAAGACTGAAGAAGAGTTTGAAGATGAGGACTGGGAAAGGTGTAACAAGGCTGAGAGGGCGTTTGCAATTATGTCCATGGCACTAACACCTGACATTGCTCAAGGGTTTAAGCATTGCAAGACGGCGAAGGAACTCTGGAATGCTTTGATTGTTGCCTATGAGGGAAATCCGGACATTAAGGCAAGTCGAAAGCAAATGTTGAAGCAAAAATTCAATTTGTTCAACCATATCCAAGGTGAATCATTTGAAGCGCAAGTACAAAGGTTTGTATCTCTGATGGCAGAAATGTCAAGTTATGGTGTGGAGCCGGATTTGGAAGACAAGAATTTGAAGCTGCTGAACAGTTTACCAAAGTCATGGAACACTAATATCTCAATCATTAAGGACAACAACAATTTGAGTGAGCTGTCTCTTGATAATATGATCAACAAGTTGAAGTCCAAGCTTATTGATGACAAGCAACGAGAGTTGAATCACATAAGCTCTCTTAGTTTAGCTGGGAAACTGAATCAAGCTTTGTTGTCGGAAGAAGTAGATGTGAAGCAGAAAGGAAAGTCTGCTGGAGGTGGATCAAGTTCTGTGACTAAAGCGAATGCATTTGTAGCACAACCTCAATCTAGTTCGAGTGGAGGTGACAATTCTGAGGCTGCCAATGATCCTAATTTTTCACTGGGTATGGGATTCATGAACAGTTACCATGCTTTAATGTCCGGAGCACTAATTCCTTCTGAGATCCTATCGGGGGAGCTTAATCAGATTAATCCAGAGGATGTGGAGATGTTGGATGTCTCTTGGCAAATGGCTATGGCGGTGTTCAGGGCTAAGAAGTTCATGGCTACTACAGGGCGAAATGTTTGGAAGGATCAAGACAAGATCAGAATGGGGTTTGATAAGACGAAGCTTAAGTGCTACAATTGTGATGAATATGGGCATTTTGCTAGAGAGTGTAGCAAGCCAAGGAAGGAGAAAGCAGAGATGAAGAAGCCGGCTGATGGGAAGGCAAAGGCCGAGACAAGTGCTTTAATGGTGCAGGAAGGAGGAGGATATGACTAGACCTCCCAAATGAAGGATCTGAGCCTGACACATGCTATGATGACTGCTATGGATGATGATGATGAGGAGGAGCATGCATTTGTCGTGACTGAAGATGAACCTGAGGAGAATGAAGCTATGGCATCTGACCACACCAAGGTATGTTCTAACCCTGTTTGTCATCGTATAATTACTGGTCTTAGACAATTTTGCAAAAACTTTGAATTAGAATTGTTTGAGACAAAATGTGAAAGAAGCTCATTTAAGGGTAGATGGCAAAAGAACGAAGAAAAAGTTAAAGCCCAGAAATTAGATATAGTGAAATATAAGAAACTTGCAACTGAGAATGCCTATTTGTATGACAACGCTAAGTTAGAAATAGCTGAGCTGAGTAAGCAGATAGATGACCTTAAGCATAAGAACAATGAGTTGCAGGTTAAGCTTGACATGAACCTTATGAGAAGCAAAAGAATGTTACAGGCTAGTAAATCTCTAGATACTTGCATAACTGAGGTTAGAATGGGTAAGGATAAAGGTGGAATAGGAATTAGCTTTGCAAACAAGAACGTTGTTCCTCAAGATAAAACTAGAGATGTGATAGGAATGATCTTAGAGGAGGATCAGATAGATAGATCTACATCGGAAATGCATGAAGAAGGACCTCCTTTAGATAGTGTCTTGGTTGGAGTGAAGCCTATGATAGTAGAGGAAATTGAAAATGAAAAGCACATGACTTATGGCTTGGGTAATAAGGATAGTGTGAAGACAGACGCGTGTGAAGCAGGTCCATCAAATACTTCTCTGAATAACTGTGTGAGCGCTTCTGATGTATCTATTTATTGTGCAGATGAAGTAGAAATCAAAGACATTTCTGAGGAGGATGCAGAGTGTCAGAGAGTGGCAGAGAGTCATGAGTCTAGTAGTTCTAGTTTGTGTTTACCTAAGGATGATGTAATGGCACTTGTGTCAGAACTAGAAACATCCAAGTCAAAACAAGTAGCTGTATCGTTGTTAAAAAATGTTTCAGAATCAAATGAAAAAGTTTCTGGTTTTAAAATTCGTATGCCTAACACAAAAATAGGTCGTGAGACTAAGCCCAAAGACTTTGTTGCTTATCCCCAGGTTGTGTCAGCTTTTAATAGAACAAACAAATCTAAATCGGAACAATTTTGTTTAATTACACAATCTGATAAGGATAAACAACGTGTTATACACAAATGGGATGATAAGCCAGAGTGGAAGTCGTCTTACCCAAGACGTTCGTACCTCTGTAGTCATGTCAATGGGCCTAGACTCATGAATTGCTTTCAATGTGGAAAGCCAGGACATTTTGCAGCTAACTGTGTGAATAGACCTTACCAACCATACTATCCGCAAAACCCACGGACTAGTATGTTGGAGAAAATGATGACCGGAGAGAAGCAAAAACAAAAGCAGAAACAACAAGCTGTGTTTCAGGGGAAGCAGTGTTCTGAACCAATGAAGACTGAACAGTCTAAGGTTTCAAACACAAAGGCACCTGTGACAAAGCCTGTTGTTGATAAGTGGAATGTGACCAGAACTCCAAAACAAACTTATGTATCTAAAGGAGCTTACCACAAGATAAAACCAGAATTTGTTGAAAAGCAAGTGGCTAAAGTAAAAAGAGCTAATCAACCTAATGGCAAAGCGAAAGCCGAGCAACAGGTTTTGAAACAAAAAGGTGTCACTCAAACAAAACAACTTGTGTATACTAAACTGAAACTTGAGTGGACACCGGTTAAAAAGCCAACTGGTAAAAAGGTCATTTCACCACAAAAGAAACTTGTGACTGTGAACAATTCAACAACTGTGTTGAAACCAGAGAAAACCACCACATGGAAACCAAACGTCAACTCTCAAAATGAGAATGTGTCTGGATCAAAGTCTGAAATGATTCTTCAATTAGTTAACTACATTGATGCAAAAGGTGTGCCCAGATCTGTTATGGCCTGGGTACCTGGATCTCATTAATTTCTGATTCTTGTAGGGACAGCCAAGAAGATCTATCAACAATCTCTGGTACGTTGATAGTGGTTGCTCCCGACACATGACCGGAGATCTGTCCCTTTTGGAAGATGTAGAGGATTTCGATGGTGGAGGAGTTTCATTTGCAGGTGGTGTGGGTGGTAGAATTAGCAAGAAAGGTGTTGTGAGAAGTGGAAATCTGTCTTTTTCTGACGTACATTATGTGGAGGAACTGTCTCACAGCTTGCTGAGTGTTTCTCAGATCTGTGACAAAGACTTTTCTGTGATGTTCAATCGGAAGGAATGCATTATTTTGAAGCCCGGCGTGAAGATTCCTGAGGAATGTATACTGATGCGCACTCCAAGACGCTCAAATTCATATCTTCTCAACATGGGCAATCCTCCAACGTCAGAAGAAGCATGCCTCATCTCAAAACAAAACGAAAATTTGGCTATGTTGTGGCATCGTCGTCTGGGGCATGCAAATATGAAGAACCTGACCAAGCTCGCGAAGGGAGAGCATGTCAGAAAGCTACCCATCAAAGACTTCTCAACTGTGGAAAAATGTGTGGCATGTGCGAAGGGGAAGCAGCACAAGTTGCCACACCGTCCAAAGATAGAAAACTCTGTGTCATCAGTTCTACAACTTCTACACATGGATCTATTTGGGCCTATGCAAGTTCAGAGCATCAGCAAATTCTCCTACTGTCTCGTGATTGTGGACGACTATTCACGTTTTACTTGGGTGTATTTCTTGTCAAACAAGTATGAAACTCCAGCCCTAGTGAAACAGTTTGTCACACTCATAGAGAATCAGCTGAACAAGAAGGTCAAAGCTATCAGATCGGACAACGGAACGGAATTCAAGAACGCTGAGTTGAATATGTTTTGTGGGGCTAAGGGAATAGATAGACAGTTTAGTGCGCCGTACACCCCTCAACAAAATGGAGTAGCTGAGAGAAGAAATAGGACACTCATTGAAGCGGCAAGGACAATGATGTGTGAAGCTAAACTACCAATCTTCTTCTGGGCTGAAGCGGTCAATACGGCGTGCTACGTGCAGAATCGCGTTTTGTTGAACAAGCGTCATGAGAAAACACCGTATCAGATTGTCTATAAAGAAAAGCCAACGGTGGGATATTTTAAGACATTTGGATGTCCGTGCACGGTACTGATACAGTCCGAAGTAGGGAAATTCGAGGCGAAAGCTTATGAGTGTTATTTCGTTGGTTATTCGGGAAATAGTGCTTATCGTGTCTATAACAAGACCACCGGTTTGATCATTGAAGCGTTCAACGTGGACTGGCTTGAAGACAATCCGTCGGATGCAGGGACCGGACCGGATTGGATTTTTAATTATGGGTCTCTGTTTGAAGGATTCAAGTTTTCGAATGAGCTTCACAATTTGGGTGAAGAAGAAGAGATTATCACTCAGCCATTTGAATCAAGACCTCACACTGAAAGAGTCTGTGAGAAGGCACCAGTTCCTGTTCCTACAAATGTCAACGCAGATGCTCCGGGAACTTCAGGAACTTGTGATAATGATTCAGAAATTCCACAAAGCTCAGGTATGAATGATTTAAATGATGATGTTGTTAGCTCTAAAGGTACATTTCATTCGAGATTGCTATGATCGGGAGCTAATTCAGCTTCAATAGGTAAGCTCCGATCAGAATGTGTCGGACATTTTCACAAAACCCCTCCCGCGACCAAATTTTGAAATGTGTGTCGAAGGCCTTCGGATGATTGCCTTCGAGGAATGATCTGATCAATTTTTGTTTATAAAGATTTGTTTTAAGAAAACTTTCAAAGAAAAATATAAAAATAGAAAACTTATAAAAAAAAAATTTAGTGTTTGTGTTTCAAAAGCCTCATAAAAACAAGGGAAGAAATATAATTGTCTCAGAAAATTCAAAAAGAAAAATACCTGTTTGAGGTTTTTATGATGTCTTTTGTTTTGCCTTGAGTTGGTAGGAAGTGATATAAATTTCCATGACGATCGGAGACTGACACGTGTAAGGCAGAAGTGAAAGACGTCTCAAAGATGATGTTCGGTAAGCTAAATCAAAAACAATGATCATCCATTGTAAGTGCAGTAAACTTAACTCTTATATATGTTTAGTTTTCCATCCTAGTTTACATAGTTTAAAAAACTGAGACCCAGCAAAAATGGGTTGAGAGTGGTAATTTACCTAGTATTCACTTTCTCACACGCCATGTTTATAGTGTAATTGACAACTCCAAAGAAAAAGAAAAAGAAAAAGAATTCAAAAAGAAATATATATGAAAATTGTGAAAAAGAAAAAGAAAAGAAAATTATTTTGTTGGTCTTCTCTGCGTGCTTATGCGGCCGACCTGATCACCAACCGCTAATTCAAGAATATAAGGAATAAGTGGTTGTCAAAGCAGTGTTGCATGGTTCCTCAAGTTGGGGGTTTGTGAATCCTCAATAAACTCTGAGGTTGGGTAGGTTTTGCTATGAACAATTGGGTGTGGGGACGGTTAAACATAACGGTAATTATGTACCATATTTAAGCACTTTAAAAATTATAACTGGATGTGAGTTTATGTGGTTTCAAAATTTTTGAGCAAATGTCTAGAGCGTCGAGTAACGGAAGCTAAAAAGGGTTCCTCAGTTAATGATTTGTCTGGTTTGATCCGTGAATAACATCAATCTCAAGGTAAGTATGTTTTTGTCTAGTATTTAGGTTATCTTGATTTTGTGCATTTTCAATTTTGTTTAGTCTTTAAATATTAAAAGTTTTATTTTATGATCATGATCAGATACTCGGGGTATGAGTCTGAAGGGAAGTTTCGTAAATTCTCAAACGTTAAATATTTTCAAATGTTTTTGAGAATTATCAAAGTTTGGGGTAAGCTTGTTCAATATAAAAGATTAAGGGGTCAAGTGTAAGTTTGGTTTATCAAAACCTTTTGTTTGAAAAGGTTTGGATGTTTTAAAGAGTTTTGGTTTAAGAGGGACTAAAGTGTAATTTTTTTTTAATAAAACCAAGTTTCCAATCTCTTTCTCTCATTTACGATTCTCTCCCTCTCATTTCTGTTTACGACTTCAGCCGAGAAAAACCCTAACCGCCGCACCACTCACCGGAAAACTCTTTCTCGTCCATCCCCATCAACCTCGAACCAATCCGAGCTCACCATCGTCATCATCTTTCATTTCCGACCAAGAACCATCTCTCAATCGTCAGTTTCGTGCATCCATTCACGGATTTTGTGTTTCAAGCCCTAATTCGCGATTGTTATCTGTGTCTACTGTTTTCGAGACATTCTCACAAGTCTTGAAGTCGGTTTTGTGTTAGAAATTGATTAAAGGTAGCTTTTGGTGTTCATTCTACATATTTGAGGTGTTTGATGCGTTTACGAGTTAATTGTAGGTTGTTTCAATGGCGGTTTACGTGTCTACGATCACCTGGTGAAGAAGACGACGTTTGGGCGTTTACGATTCGTGTTTATGACTCAATGTTCACGATCGGGTTGTTTACGATCAGCATTAACGACAAAACTGTTTACGATTGGGCCATGTCGAGATAACGGTGTTTACGATTGGACTTATTGTTTACGATTGGGCCAAAATTTTTAATCGATCGTGAACCCGATTGATATGTCGTAAACCCAGTTTTATGGATCGTAAACCCATTGCTTGAATCGTAAACACATATTAATGAGATTTAATGTCTTAAACACTTAATAATTTTTGGAATCTCATTAAAATTGATCATTTCTGAGATAAATTTGATAGTGGTTTGTGAGCGTGTGCTTAATTCAATTATTTTCCCTAAATGTTCAATTTGAAACTGTGTGATCTTCAAAAGTAAAATGTGATTTTCAATTGAACAACGTCAAGGGTTAATATTCATAATAGCTTTGATGAATATGTCTGATGCATTTGTCTCGTTTTCTCAGATGGCAGAAGAGATGCTAGACGAAGAGATAAAGTTTGAGCATGACCACTGCATCCCAGCGTATCTTGAAGACCCGCCGGAGAAACATATGGAACTTTTTTATTCTTTGGTGGCTGGGATGAATACTTGCAAAATAAATCATGCCCTGAGGACGAATGTGCTTATTGACGAGATGCTGGTGAGGGAGTTCTGGGGTACTGCAAGAGCGAATGCTGACAAGACAAGTATTTCTGCAACTGTTCAGAACAGACAAGTGGTGATTGAGGAAGATGATGTCAGAAAGGGGCTGAACATCATGGATAAAGCCACTGATCCAATCAAGTATCCAAAGGAGGTTGTTCTTGCTGGTGCTCAATCTATGGGGTACGAGGGGAAGTTTCCGCCTATTTTCAAGAAACTGCTGCCTCATTATTGGAGGTGCCTAGCACATTATATGCAGAAGTCTTTTCTAGGCAAGAGAACCAGTTTTGATCAGCTGAATCAACTTCATGGAACTACTTTCATCTCTTTGGCTTTAGATTGGGATTTCAACTTCTCAAAGATGATGTTGATGGACTGGGTAGGCAATGCTGATTTAAGTGCCAGAGAACAATTTTTGATGACACCAAGGTTTGTACAAATGGTGGTCATGAAGAAATACCCGATGATTGAAGAAAGGATAGAGAAGTTGGACATCAAAGTAATGGATTGTGGGGTTTTTGGTCTTCAAACCCAAGATAGGAAGGGTAAAAACAGCTTTCAAGGAAGACTTGCATGGGTTAAGAGAGGTGCGTTCCCAGAGGTGGCAAGGGAACAAGTGATGGATGATTCTGAACCAGAAGCTGACGTGCCTAATGTCAATGCATCCATTGCTGAAGAACAAGACTTAACAGCAACACCGGCTGTTAATGTGCAAGAAGAGGATGTTGTTATACCCTCCGATGAAGAAAATGTAATGGATGATATTCTTGCTTGCCAGGAGATTACTGATGATGATATCTATGGGAATCTGGGGCCCCTTAACCTTAAAAGGTCAAGGGATGACGTGATCGGATCATCAGGCAGTGATACAACCCCTCCTGAGCTGAATCTGGATGCTGAAGATGTTCTTGAAGAACCAATTCCAGCACGTGAACCTTCACCAAGAAAGAGGTCAGATCCAAGAAGCATCAGATTCAAGCTTTCAAAGACCAGCTCAAGCATTTTGTTAGTACATCCAGCTGGGCCCAGTTCTGAGGGTCCCAGTACTCAAGAAGAAACAGCTGCTGAAACTGTACAAGATCAACCTGCTCCTGCTCAGACTGAATCACCACTTCTAACCGAACGTAGCCCAGTTCGGGAAGAAAGTCAATTCATAGAGGTTGATCACACATTCGCTGTTCCAAGCCCAGTGAAAGTGAGCGCTGCACCTGTAATAACTCTGCCTACAGCTACTCCTAGCTTCAGGTCATTTCAAGCAGCGGAGCTTCCAGTAAATATGAGGATAAGTGCTGATCCTCAGATCAATTTCCTGATCTCTCAAAACAGAATTAGAGAAAATGAGATCAAGGCTCTTCAAGCTGAAAACAAGTATATGAGAGAGAAGGAGGTGGCGGACAAAGACAGAATGAAATATCTGTACAACATGCTGGTGGACCTGAGGAAGAAGTATAATGAATTGAAGGATGTTGTGGGATCAAAATCTTCAAGTGCCCCTGATCAAAGCTCATCACAGGGTGTGCAAGGTGTTGAAGCGGTGAATGAAGACGATGGTGATGAAAATATTGAGATGTCTGACTATGCCAGAGGAGGAAGAGTGATCTCCAAAGCTCCTGAAGGTCATGACAACTGGTTCCGAGAATTCTTTCAAGGACCAGCCCCCACTAAATATGCTCTTGATCTTGGAAGTAGCTCTTTAGACAAAAAGGGGAGTTGTGAACCCATCTTATGCTGGCATTACGACACCGAGAAGAAATTATTTGCTGTGATCCGTGATGGCTATAGTCCAGTTGAATATTATAGAACTCCATTCTTGGACTGAGCCTGAGATCAGAAATCTGCTTCGAGCCCCCTACATAAACAGATGGAACAGCCCTGACGGAGACCTTATTAGAAACAATTTGCTGAGCCATCTAGAAAATAACTTTGCAAATTTTGATCTAAAGCAAGTAAGGTGGGTCCAGACTGAAACTGACCCAGTGACTGGAGAACCTATTGGTGAAGCAAGGAGACCACCCACCAAACGCACAAGAGTTATCAATATGTTGGACGAGATTGAAGATGGTACCTTCGTCAAAAACTTTGACTGCTGGTGTTATGATCCAACGACACACGAGGTGGTGGTTCTCTGCAGGGGTCTAAGGCAGTTTCGCTTTTACGATCCGGTGGATTTGCTAAGGTTTGGAGAAAAGGATATCAAGATGCTCGCCTCACAGCCTATTCTCGGAGATGAAAATGACTTGGAAAATGTTGTGAGGGTGGGAATCTTCCATGGGACGGCAAACCGGATTGTGGCAAACAGATGGTGGTCGAACAACACTCAGAATACATTCAGATTCGATCTGCTTCTGCCGTAAAAGGTCTAATGGTTCATGCCTAGGGGAAGATTGTTGGGCTATATTTATTTGAGGCATGAACATTAGTGATTGGGCTTGATCTATCTTAGTTTTGGGCTTGTTATTTAATAGGTTAATGGGCTTATTATAGTTTATGATTGGCCCATGTGGGCTTCCTTTAGGTTTACGATTTTTGTTTGGGTAGTATATAAACCCAACATGTTTATGTTTGTAACTAAGCTTTTCAATACACATTGTCACTGTTTACGATTTCTGCACTCTCTGTGTTTACGATTTCTGCACTCTCTGTGTTTACGATCAGCTTCAACAAGTTAGAGATTCTCATTCAAGATTCAATCTTTATCTTAGATTGAATCTATTTCTTCTACTTGTTTCTTGAATCAATCGTATTTGAGGTTTCCGCACTCATTTACGATCACATATCGTGTAGGTGGTTTGATCTCGGACCTACAGGAAGACCTCCTAGGGCGTCGTTTACCTGGAGAACTTTGAGGGACTGAGCCCTGCTGAGACTAGCAACAAGCTCCTAAGCCTGCACACAATGACAAAAATGGTAAGTTGTACCTTAGATTCCTAAGCGTTGGTAATGTGCGGCATCCGGTTGAGATTCCTAATCTTTGCTTCTTTTTGTAGGGTCTCGAGCAGCTGAGCACTTATTGCATGGACGCGGAAACCAAGCTTGCTGAGGTCCAAAGGAAGCTGGATGAGGCTAGGGATACCATCCGTATTCAGGGGGAGGTAGCTGAAGGCAAGACTCGCCATTATGAGCACAAAATGGATGAGAAGTGTCTCAAGTACGAGGCCACTTTATTGAAGGAGTCTACCATCGGCAAGCAGTCGGCTGCCCGCAGTGTGCTTCAGGCGATGCTGAAGATGGATGCGGAAGCCGGGGATGAGGGGTTCACTAGCTTGTTCAACATGGACGGTGGATGCCTGGAAGCTCTCCCTGGAGAAGGTTTTTGAGAAGCCGGCCAGCAAAGAGAAGGCTCCCAAGCTCAAGGCTGCTGGTGGTGATCTGGTTGTGCATGGTGAGGATATGCTGGAGGAGAAGGTGGAGGAAAAGGTTGAGGAGGAGGCTGATGGTGGGAAGCAGGAGACTTCTGAGAAGTCAATGGGCGATGAGGACATTGCAACGGTCTGAGCCCATTTTTTATATTTTGAATGGTGGTGTTTGTAAACAATTTCTCTTTCTTTGTTGTTCCCTGAAATAATACTGAACAAGTAACAAAAGACAATGGTTGGGGATCCTGGTGGAGGGATCTTGCAGTTTGTACGACGAAGCCAGGATTCCTAACGGACTTTTGACCTATGGGCTTCCCGAGTGGAGGGATCCTGAAGTTTTCAGGACGAAGCTTCGGGAAGCTCAAATCCAGCTTTAGTATGTTAATAATATTATCGCGTTTTGTCGATTTCAAATGTGTTTCATATTTTATTTGTGCCTTCTAGAAATTTGTCTCAAATAGCTATTCAAAGAAAATCTTATAAGTTTTAAACGAGTTGAATAAATCATCTAACTCTAAAGTAAAATTAGAAATCTTTATACGGCCAAGGTCAAATAAGTTAAATGAAATAACCATAATAACACCCTAACCTGTCAGGTTTAACTTAGGCAACATCCTTTGTATAATTGAGAATCTTATCAGGGATCTTCGCAGGATTCTTAACAAGTTACCTTATAGGTCTTTGCGTACTTGCATCGGGATTCTTACGAGAATCCTGCTTACGTCGAGTCTAACAACCTTCTGAGCACTTTACTTGAGGATTCTAACTGGAATCCTGACCGAATGGGTTAGTAGAGTCTTTTTTGGCATCCTGCTTTTAGAAACCTGTAAAACTCAAAGTAAAAAGATTCCGGCTAACAACCAAGAACACTTTCTACGTAGAATCAATAACATACTGGGGTTACACCCGGGATTCTTGGGACTAAGCCAATTCTGGGGACAAGCCCAAGCGATTCTGGGGACAAGCCCAAGCGATTCTGGGGACAAGCCCGATGAACTTGGGACTAAGCGAACGTATGTGACATGTAAATGCCAAAACCTCAGATAACACGTTAGTGTTATAAACCTTGAGAATCCTCCCAGCAGCCTCCAGTGACAAGATTGTCAGCCACCCCTGGAGTGGACTGGTCCGGACACCTTGAGCATACTAGTGGACAACGTGCACTCCTGGCGAGGGTTGTGCGCTACTGGCGATTACCCAAACTTAGGAGAGGAGTCAGCCTCTCAAACCTTGGAAGGTATGCGGGATACCTTAAACGTAGGAGAGGTGGCCAACCTCTAACTGGGGATATACCCAAAATACTCTAGGATTCTCAATATCTGCAAAACACTCAACACTTGGTGAGGGGTGGGTGTTAGCATAGATAACACCACTCCGAAGCTTAAGTCAGTATTGCGTCATAAAAATAATAAGAATAAATTGAAATACGATTAGTATACATACCTTGCAATATTTAGACAGTGAGAACCCTTGGGATTCTGCCTGAGTTTCTCAATGAGATTCTCACATAAAATACGCTTTAAGGTGGATGGCATTCTAAGCTCTTGGCAGAGGTTCTCCTTCCATATTAACCAAACGGTATGCTCCCTTTCCTTCTTCAGAATCTATGAGGTAAGGGCCTTCCCACTTGGGTGCTAACTTCCCATCAGCAGGATTGGTAGTATTCTGAAAAGCCTTCTTTAAGACCAAGTCCCCTACTTGGAATCTTCTTAGCCTGGTATTCTTGTTGTAGGATTTTGCTATCCGCTGTCAATAAGATGCCATCCGGATTCTGGCTGTATCTCTGAGCTCCTCAACTGTTTCGAGATCATGAAGGAGATTCTGGCCATTAGTTTCAGGATCCTGGTAGTTGACTCTGGTTGTTGGGAGTACCATCTCTGTAGGGATCACAGCTTCTGCTCCAAACACTAATGAGAATGGCGTTTGGCCAGTAGCATTCTTAGGTGTGGTTCTATCTGCCCAAAGGACAAATGGCAGCTCCTCAGCCCATTTCCCTTTCTTGGAGCCCAGCTTCTTCTTGAGGTTGTTGATGATGATTTTATTGCTGGATTCTGCCTGCCCATTAGCTTGGGGATGGACATGTGTTGAAGTGGTCATCTTGATGCCCCAGCTTTCACAAAAGCTTGTAGTTCTCTTGCCTATAAACTGGGAGAAATGGTCGTATATTATTTGTGCCGGAATCCCAAATATGGTGAGGATGTTCCTTTTGATGAAGGATATCACTTCTTTTTCTCTCACTTGAACATAGGTTTCTGCTTCAATCCACTTGGAGAAGTAATCCGTCATGGCAAGCATAAATACCTTTCCTCAAGGAGCTTTTGGCAGCTTACCTTTGACAAGCATCGTATTTCTGTGAGAAGCTCGCGGAATCCTTCTTCATAGTTGGCCAATAATATCCAAATCTGAGAACTTTAAAGAACAGTGCCCTGCCCCCTGTATGGTTCCCACAATCTCCACTATGGATGTCTTCAAGCACCTCAAGAGCTTCTGACTTTTCTAGGCACCTTAGGTAGACACATGTAAGAGATTTTCTATATAAGATATTATTAATAATGGTATAGGGTACTACCTTTGTGCGAAAAGCTCTGGGGTTTTCACCCTTGGGAATCTCCCCATCTTTGAGATACTTCCTGATCGGGTAAGTCCAGGATTCCTGAGCATCTTCAGGATTCTCAACATCTGTACTTGCGTTATTGTTAACGGCCTGAGCTTCCTGTTGAGCTATCGCTGGTGTCAGGATGTGAGTTATTGGAATCTTGACATCCTCAGGGATCCTGAGCGATGAAGCCAAGTTTACCAAGGCATCGGCTTCTGCATTGTCTTCTCTTGGCACCTACGAAATGTTAAAATTTTCGAAAAATAGAGACAATTTTTAACAACTTCAAGTTATTTGATCAGATTCTCCCCTCTAACTGCATAAGAGCCATTAAATTGGTTAGTCAATAGAAGAGAATCAACAAATACTTGGATAGATAGGATTCCCGTATCCCTGGCCAGCTGTAATCCAGCAATTAAAGCTTCATACTCAGCTTCATTATTGGTATCCTGGAATTCACAGGATATGGATAGAGGTATTGTGTCCCCATGTGGCAATTTTAGCAGGATTCCCAGCCTTGTTCCTCTGTTCCTCTGACATTTGAGGAGCCGTCAGTATAGAGGATCTAGCCTTCCTTGAGCTTCTCAAGCTGCTAGACTTCCTTCTCAACTTCTGGTTCAATGTCACTGCTGAAATCCGCCACCAAGTCAGCTAATGCTTGGGACTTGATTGTAGTTCTTGGTTCATATTTGATGTCGTAGGCACTCACCTTGACTGCCCACTTAGCCATCCTTCCTGACATTTTAGGCTTCCTGAGAACTGCCTTGATAGGATAGTTAGACATCACAATTATAGTATGGGTTTCAAAATAATGTCTAAGTTTAGTGGAAGCCATTATAAGAGCTAGAATTAATTTTTCAAGGTGAGAATACCTGGATTCTGCTTCTAGCAGAGTTTTACTTACATAATATACCGGATGATGCTGATCTTGATACTCTTTTACCAGGACTCCATTGATTGAGCTTCTGGAAACAATGAGATATAAATATAGTGGCTCCCCATCTTCTGGTTTCATTAGCAGCGGGGCTGCTGACAGGTAGTCTTTCAGGCACTTCAGGGCTTCTTCATGCTTCCCAGTCCACTCGAATTTCTTATTTTTCCTCAGGATATCATAGAAATCCTTACTTTTTTCTGAGGATCTTGAAATGAACCTGTTGAGTGCTGCGATTCTTCCTGTCAACCTTTGTACCTCTTTTACGTTCGATGGGGACTTCAAATTTAGGATTGCTTTGATCTGATCTAGACTTGCTTCGATCCCTCTTTCGGTAACCATGTATCCTAAGAATTCTCCAGCTCGCACCCCAAAGTGGCATTTGGAGGGGTTGAGCTTCATGTTATACTGATCAAGGATATCGAAGGCAGTTTGGAGATCCCTGACGTGATCTTCAGCTTTTTTGGATTTCACCACCATGTCATCTATGTAGACTTCCATCGTGTCCCCCTGTTGCTCTTTGAACATCATATTGACGAGCCTCTGGTAGGTGGCATCTGCATTTCTTAAACCAAAGGGCATAGCAGTGTAACAATATATAATTGTTGGAGTCATAAATGCCGTATGCTCCTGATCGCATAGTTCTATCTGGATTTGTGGAATCCTGCTGAGGCATCCATAAAGGTGAGAATCTTGTGACCAGCCGTAGCATCCACCATAGCATCAATGTGGGGAAGTGGAAAAGGATCCTTAGGACAAGCCTTATTCAAGTCTGTGTAATCAACACAAACTCTCCACTTTCCATTCTTCTTCTGGACCACCACCACGTTTGCTAGCCACCTAGGATATTTGACTTCTCTGATCATCTTGGTTTTAAGAAGCTTGTCGACTTCCTCCTGGATGATTATATTCTTCTCTAGAGCGAACTTCATCCTTTTTTGTTGTATAGGCTTGAAAGAAGGATCTAAACCAAGTTTATGAGTAATTATATGTTTAGGGATACAAATCATGTCTTCATGCTTCCAGGTGAAAGTTGAAGTTCTGGCTTGGAGAAGCTGGAGTAATTCCTACTCAACATTTGTTGGGATGCTTGTTCCTACGAGCACCTTGATTTCAGGATTCCCAGGGTCTAGAGGCACTTCTTTGACATCAAGCTCCCTGTCCTCCTGTACTTCAGGTGCCTTTTTCTATAATTGCTATCCCTTCGTCACCTTAGTGGTGTTCTTCATCGACGTTGAATAACAATTCTTGGCTTCCTGCTGGTCACTTTCAATCCTCACAACTCCCCAGGGTGTGGGAAGCTTGATACATTGGTGATAAGTTAAAGGGACTGCCTTCATCTCGTGAATCCATGGCCTGCCAAGAATAATATTGTAACAAGAGAGAGAATCTATAACACATAATTTTTGCATAGAGTTTACCCCCTCTATATATACCGGCAACCTGATATCCCCAACGGTGCTTTTAGTTTCACCATTGAAGCCAACCAGGACTGAGGATCTTGCAACTGTTTCAGTTTCTGGGATCCCCATCTTTTTGAGCACATCAAGACGGATTATGTTTACTGAGCTTCCATTATCAATCAGGATCCTACGGACAAAATGGTTAGCAATATATAAAGTAACCACAAGACTATCATGATGAGGATCCTGAACATGAGAACGGTCACTCTCATCAAATGATATGAGCTTGTCCCGAGTTAAAGTGGATGTCCGGACAGGTCTGTCATCCTGTTCAGATTTGGATTCCTTAGCATGTTTCTTGGCTGAGGAGTACGAAGTGCCGCAGATGTCTGAGCCTCCCGAGATAAAATTGATTATTTGAGCATCCTGTGGTGGAGAAGCAGCTCTTTGAGGCACCTTGTCAGCTTCCTGAGTCTTGACCTTCTTTCTGCCTATCAATTCTTTGAGATGCCCCTTGCTGAGAAGATAGCTGATTTCCTTTCAGAGTGCTATGCATTCATCTGTTAGGTGGCCAAAATCTTCATGGAAGGCACACCACTTGGTCTTGTCTTTCCAGGATCCCTGTTTATCGTTCTTTCTAGGCCATCTTGCCTTTTCACCAAGATCCTGCATTGCACACATTAGGTGTAACATCCGTGTCCGATCCAATTACAAAACCCGACCCGAATTTGAACTTGTCAGGCAAATCGAGTCTTGATTTAACAATTACCGGAAGAATTTGTCCAAATTATACATTTAAATCAAGTTTGGCTAATTCCATAATCATTTTTGAAAACAAAATAATAAATTTACAAGGTTTTAGGTTAGACGATTTGATTAAAAGGAAAATAGAGCAATTTTCTGCTTTTACGCGATTTCGATATACGATTAATCGTTTACCGGGAATCTCGGGATTTTTAAATCAAAATATATTACTTTGAATACCCTACAATCATTTTATAACATTAAAAACCAATTGGTTAAATTTTAGATCGATTTTATTAATTAAAACGTAAATAATTGAATTTACCGTTTTTCGTGCAAATCCGTTAATAACCGGGAATCACGTAAATTTCAAAAATCATATTTTAATGTTCCTAAAGGTTCTATAAGGTTATTATAAGTTGCTCGTAAAATATTAGAGGCTAACGAGTTAAAACGAGAACAACGGTTAAAAAGAAAATAAATATATATAAAATACGTATTTTTATACCTCGTTGTGCGTAACCCGAGACTTAGGAAATCATGAGAAATTATTCTAAACTATTTTTGGACATGAAATCATAAGATTGGAAAAGCCTAGGGGTTAAAACTACTGAAAAACCAAAATTCAGGGGTTAAATTGTAAATAAAAACCTCAGGGACCAATTGAGCCAGACCACCAAAGTGGCTCGCGGGTCGCCGAGCCCTGGGCTCATCCGGCGCGTACCTCCGCCCAATTCTTGCACCAGATTCGATTTTTTGCCACGTTTTCAACTTGTTCTCCACGATTGAACCTTTATACGTGTTGATATGATCAGATTATCACCATGTATGCGTGTCTTAACCTCCTGCCACCTAACAGCTCGATCCATCCACAATCCTCACCAATTTCGCAAAATACAACCCCAAAAACCCTTAAACTCGTCCGAAACTTGCTCATCCAAATTCGATCTGCTCGTTTGAAGTTTGAAGCTGAATTTCTGCAGTTAAGCTACCCTAGGTATGATCTAAAATAACCTATCTCAGTTTTTGCAAATTCATTCTCTATGTATGTTTTCTAAAACTATGCTAAAATTAGGGTTCTTGAGCTTGTTTTGCCAAAATCGGGTGATCGGGTTGCAATTAGGGTCTGAATTTTTGTATATAATCCTAAAATAATGTGTTTTAAGAAAGCCCTAAGTTAATTTCAAGTTTTGGAAAGGTTTGGTATTTTATTTAAATAACGGTCAAAATTAGGGTTTTCATGTTGTTATTCTGCCCAAATCAAGTAAAAGATATTGAATTAAGGTTTACTATTTTGAGGAATATTATAATATATCATAATGAATAAAACCCTAAGTTTTTACAGTTTTATAAAATGTTTTGATATTTATTTAATAAATACAATGAAATTAGGGTTTTCACGGTGTTACTTTGCTAAAATCAAACAAACAAGTTAATTTTAGGGCTAATCTTTTAAGATATGTTATAAAATAATATTTTAAGTAAAAGCCCTAATTTTATTTAATTTTATAAAATATTTTGCTATTTATTTGATAATTATTTCGAAATCAGGGTTTTGAATATGATTATTAAATATTAAACAAACCGGAAAGTATTGAAACTTGACTTTTAGTCTTAGAACATATTTATACATATAATAAGTGTATATGAGTTCAAAAGTGATAAATGAATTAATTATAAAATAAATTACCAAAACCCTAATTTACCAATAAAAGGGTAAAATGGTCTTTAATCAAATAATACCTAACACTCCTTAAGTTCCTCGTGTCCTTCGAACTATAATCATTATCATTCCCTATATTCATTTAGCATGTTCGTTTCATTAGGATAATCTTCAGATTGTTATCTCTCGCGATTGGTCCTATCTTTCGTTTCCGATCTACTTATCAGGTGAGTATCCACTAAACCCCCTCTTTTAATATTATGGGATGTGATGCGATATCAACTCTTGTTATCATTAGAAGGGTGATTCCTTCAAATGATGATTTGAGTAGTGTGTATTCACAAACCTCCTATCTTTAACATTTTTGGGGTGTAACATGTATCTCTATATTCAAATTGTTTCTCTAAACCACAAACGCGATTATATGATGATTTGATACGTTCTATGTATGTTAAATATGTGTGGATTATTGTGATTGGTTTGATCTAGCACTGTTACTATCTCGAAGCGTACTCATTAACACACCGAGCCGGGGTAACAATAATAGATCTATTGGTTTGACAGCCCACTTGGCATGCTTCGCGTATAACGCCTTGTGATTGGAAGCCTAGTTGTCTAGGGTTTGATGCGCTCATTCATTGGCTTTAACTCATTACTTGTTTGACTATACATATGAAAATATATGGTTACACATATATCGCTGTTATTAAAAGTATACTTATATTATTTAAACATGTGTTTACTCACCAACTACTTTTGTAGTTGACACTTTATCTTATACATGTTGCAGGAACCTATACATGAGCTATGTTGTGATCACGCTAGGATTGCTGGACCTAGATTAAAGACTTTAAATCAGTTTGATATGTATTACGGCATGTTTAATATTCTTGTACAATATCTTAAATTGATTAATGAAAAAGGGCATGTTTAAGTATTACAACTTATGTTAGTTGTCATATGCATCATGACAATCATCGCGCCCCGACATTTTCCGCCGTCGGTTAGGGTGTGACAGATTGGTATCAGAGCCTTGGCTATAGAGAATTAGGTTATTAGAGCCGGATGACCTAGACTATATGCCTTAGGTATCCTACATCATTAACTCATGTCTGCATGCCTATTATTATATTATGTCTATAGATGCTGCTTAAACTTGCCTCTCTTAGATCTCACCGTTGCCTTAACACTTGACACACACGTGTACACTAATCCCTTCTGGCTTCCTAGCCTCTATCTTTAGTAATGGTGCCTTACGTGCCATTTTAGGATTTTGAAAATTCTGATTTTGAAAATTCCGTCAGAGTTAGGTTCCTAGCAGTAGACATGTAGTAACTGGAAGGGGAAAGGCACCGGTAGCCGGAGATCTATCTAGACAGGCATTGCGTATATAACCTGATCAACCGTGTGGACCGGGATGCCTACCTAGAATTTGAACTTGTCACGCAAATCGAGTCTTGATTTAACAATTACCGGAAGAATTTGTCCAAATTATACATTTAAATCATGTTTGGCTAATTCCATAATCATTTTTGAAAACAAAATAATAAATTTACAAGGTTTTAGGTTAGACGATTTGATTAAAACGAAAATAGAGCAATTTTCTGCTTTTACGCGATTTCGATATTCGATTAATCGTTTACCGGGAATCTCGGGATTTTTAAATCAAAATATATTACTTTGAATACCCTACAATCATTTTATAACATTAAAAACCAATTGGTTAAATTTTAGATCGATTTTATTATTTAAAACGTAAATAATTGAATTTACCGTTTTTCGTGCAAATCCGTTAATAACCGGGAATCACGTAAATTTCAAAAATCATATTTTAATGTTCCTAAAGGTTCTATAAGGTTATTATAAGTTGCTCGTAAAATATTAGAGGCTAACGAGTTAAAACGAGAACGAACGGTTAAAAAGAAAATAAATATATATAAAATACGTATTTTTATACCTCGTTGTGCGTAACCCGAGACTTAGGAAATCATGAGAAATTATTCTAAACTATTTTTGGACATGAAATCATAAGATTGGAAAAGCCTAGGGGTTAAAACTACTGAAAAACCAAAATTCAGGGGTTAAATTGTAAATAAAAACCTCAGGGACCAATTGAGCCAGACCACCAAAGTGGCTCGCGGGTCGCCGAGCCCTGGGCTCATCCGGCGCGTACCTCCGCCCAATTCTTGCACCAGATTCGATTTTTTGCCACGTTTTCAACTTGTTCTCCACGATTGAACCTTTATACGTGTTGATATGATCAGATTATCACCATGTATGCGTGTCTTAACCTCCTGCCACCTAACAGCTCGATCCATCCACAATCCTCACCAATTTCGCAAAATACAACCCCAAAAACCCTTAAACTCGTCCGAAACTTGCTCATCCAAATTCGATCTGCTCGTTTGAAGTTTGAAGCTGAATTTCTGCAGTTAAGCTACCCTAGGTATGATCTAAAATAACCTATCTCAGTTTTTGCAAATTCATTCTCTATGTATGTTTTCTAAAACTATGCTAAAATTAGGGTTCTTGAGCTTGTTTTGCCAAAATCGGGTGATCGGGTTGCAATTAGGGTCTGAATTTTTGTATATAATCCTAAAATAATGTGTTTTAAGAAAGCCCTAAGTTAATTTCAAGTTTTGGAAAGGTTTGGTATTTTATTTAAATAACGGTCAAAATTAGGGTTTTCATGTCGTTACACTGCCCAAATCAAGTAAAAGATATTGAATTAAGGTTTACTATTTTGAGGAATATTATAATATATCATAATGAATAATACCCTAAGTTTTTACAGTTTTATAAAATGTTTTGATATTTATTTAATAAATACAATGAAATTAGGGTTTTCACGGCGTTACTTTGCTAAAATCAAACAAACAAGTTAATTTTAGGGCTAATCTTTTAAGATATGTTATAAAATAATATTTTAAGTAAAAGCCCTAATTTTATTTAATTTTATAAAATATTTTGCTATTTATTTGATAATTATTTCGAAATTAGGGTTTTGAATATGATTATTAAATATTAAACAAACCGGAAAGTATTGAAACTTGACTTTTGGTCTTAGAACATATTTATACATATAATAAGTGTATATGAGTTCAAAAGTGATAAATGAATTAATTATTAAATAAATTACCGAAACCCTAATTTACCAATAAAAGGGTAAAATGGTCTTTAATCAAATAAAACCTAACACTCCTTAAGTTCCTCGTGTCCTTAGAACTATAATCATTATCATTCCCTATATTCATTTAGCATGTTCGTTTCATTAGGATAATCTTCAGATTGTTATCTCTCGCGATTTGTCCTATCTTTCGTTTCCGATCTACTTATCAGGTGAGTATCCACTAAACCCCCTCTTTTAATATTATGGGATGTGATACGATATCAACTCTTGTTATCATTAGAAGGGTGATTCCTTCAAATGATGATTTGAGTAGTGAGTATTCACAAACCTCCTATCTTTAACATTTTTGGGGTGTAACATGTATCTCTATATTCAAATTGTTTCTCTAAACCACAAACGCGATTATATGATGATTTGATACGTTCTATGTATGTTAAATATGTATGGATTATTGTGATTGGTTTGATCTAGCACTGTTACTATCTCGAAGCGTACTCATTAACACACCGAGCCGGGGTAACAATAATAGATCTATTGGTTTGACAGCCCACTTGGCATGCTTCACCTATAGCGCCTTGTGATTGGAAGCCTAGTTGTCTAGGGTTTGATGCGATCATTCATTGGCTTTAACTCATTACTTGTTTGACTATACATATGAAAATATCTGGTTACACATATATCGTTGTTATTAAAAGTATACTTATATTATTTAAACATGTGTTTACTCACCAACTACATTTGTAGTTGACACTTTATCTTATACATGTTGCAGGAACCTATACATGAGCTATGTTGTGATCACGCTAGGATTGTTGGACCTAGATTAAAGACTTTAAATCAGTTTGATATGTATTACGGCATGTTTAATATTCTTGTACAATATCTTAAATTGATTAATGAAAAAGGGCATGTTTAAGTATTACAACTTATGTTAGTTGTCATATGCATCTGGACAATCATCGCGCCCCGACATTTTCCGCCGTCGGTTAGGGTGTGACATTAGGCCACCAAAAACAACACTCAGATACCTTAGGATACTCCTCATCATCATCATCTTGGTCAACTGCATTGACTTTGTGATTTTCCGGCTTGGAGTATGGACGAGATCTATATGGCTTCCCGGAGGATTTTGCCTTTTTACTGTTAGGATCATATTTAGGAACCTCCAATCTTTGGTGGATCTTCTTGTCATCTTTCAAACGGATAAACCTCAAGGCTCTACTGCGTACTTCGTCAAGGTTCTTGCAGGGGACCATGAAAAGGTCATCATAAAAACGTGAATCTTTGGAGAGCCACATTTTAAAGGCTTCCACAGCTGCTGCCATATCTAGATTAGGAATCTCAAGAGATTCTCGTCCGAATCTGGCAATGTATTCCCTAAGAGGCTCATCTGGCTTCTGAACTATTCGGTATAGGTGACCTGTGAGCTTCTCAAAGGTTTCGCTGCAAGAAAATTGATTGTTAGACAGGTTAACTAAATGAGAAAATGATGTAATAGTGTTAGGAGGAATGCTCAGTAGCCATTTCATGGCTGGTCCTGTTAAGGTTGAACCAATGCCTTTGCATAGACATGCTTCTTTGATTTCTATCGGAATGAGATTGATCTTCATACGCTCCCTGTAATGTGCCATGTGTTCTTCAGGATCTGTGGTTCCATCATAAAGCTTCATGCTTGGAGTTTGGAAACGCTTCGGGATCTCCACTTGGGAAATCGGCCAAGTAAATCTAGAGATCTTGTGGCTTTCCAAAGGAACCTCAGGAATAGGTTTCAAGATCCCTGGAACACTTGATATCATCTCTTTCAACTTCTGAAGCTCCCTAGCGATACTTGGATGAATACCTGCATCATAAGGAGCACCCTGGTTAGAAACGATAGGAATTGAATTGGACACATTACCTTGGCCAGAATTCTGGACTGGGATCCTAGGATTATATCCATAGCTCATTGGGATGATCGGCTCTGTAGTGGCTGTTGTTTGCATGGGGATGAAGTCACCATCATGCACATCTGAGGAGTTGGTCTTGAAGATACCTACAGAAACAGAAGGTTTATAATATTGATATCCTTGGGGATTCTGGCTTGGATTCCCAGCAGAAAAAGGATATCCTTGAGATGGTGTGGCTAAGGATCCCGACGGTAGTGGAATCCAAGGGTCCTTGTAGCGCGATTGTGAGGATTCTGGTGGGACAGCTCCTGAGAATTCGGCAGTACTCCGTGCATACCCAACGGCCCTAGAAGTCATTGTAGGGGCTGTAGTGAAGCCTGATGCTGATTTGTAATTGTAGCGAGACGGATCTGAGAATCCTGAAGCATTGAAGTCAAGATGCCTGGGAAATTGAGGACTTTGTTCCTTCACAGGTTTCTTAGACTTCTTAAGCTCTTCAATCTCCTTCATCACCGTTTGATTGGTCTTTTCTTGCTGATCCATTTGACCTTTCACCTGCCTGATCAAAGCAAACAAATCATTATTAGTAATAATGGGATCAACAGATTGAACCTGGGATCCTGTGAAGACAGGATAGTCAGTTCTTCTCGGCTGCTCGTCCACTTTCTTCTGACGGTCATTAGTCTTCTTCTGACTTCCTGGAATGGAAGGAAGATGAGGAATGGAGGACGATGTAGAGGCCGAAACATTTTTCTGTTGGTTTGACATTTTTGAGTTTGGAGATCAAATGAAGTGAATGAAACATGGGATTTTGGTAAGATTAAGCACCACTTGCCCCACGGTGGGCGCCAAACTGTTTTGGTAAAAAATTCACAAAGGAATTTCGTATTTCAAACTTAGAATGTGAGGTAGTGTGCTTGTCAATATGTTTGAGAATGTAAAGTTGAACACGAGGATATAACGAGGGAAAATCCAGAATCCTTTAAGTTTCCCCTAGGAATCCTGGCAAAAAACCTCGGGAGCCGACCGGAAGAGCCTGCTGCCTAGCACTTTTATTGATAACAAAATGAAAGATTACAATGGGTTGGAGGTTTGATCGATCAGAACTAGGTGATACAATGTTGTTGCAGTGATAAGTAAGCTAGAGAGTGCGTTATGTGTGTTCCTACTGATCGAATCCTCGATTAATATATAACCAACAAACTAACTAACTGTTCGGGATTCCCGGGATCTCTTCTTCTCACTTTCTTGACCGTTGAAGCAGGATCGACCCACTGATCCACGTAATAGTCAGCTTAGTCCGAGTCTTTAGGAATTAGTTGAGAGTCCGTTACCACCTGCAAACAATTAAGCACGAGGCAAAATAGAGGTTAGGAACTGAGCTGCTTGTGCTTCCTGTTGAGCGTCCTGAAAATCAGCCCCTAACATTTACTATTGTCATTTAATGTAGAGATATAAGGAAAGTGGGGGTTTTTTGGGAGTCGGGTCTTTGGAGATGGATTAGGGATTTATTTATTTTTTAAAGGCAATTTTTTTTTTTATTTTGGGTCAAAAATGATCATGATTTTAGCTAAAAATGACTAAACAAAGTTTTTATTTATCTTATCTTACTATATAATAAACACAAGTTTTTAATGTCTAGGTGGCACAATTTAAGGTGTGCCACCTAAGATTAGCTTATGTGTCATTTTTATAGATTTTTGAATTAAAAAAATAAATGGTATTTAAAAAAGGAATGATCTTATAATTAAGAGTAAATTACACTGAATGTCCTTTATGTTTTACCTAGATTTCGGATTAGGTCCTTTAAGTAAAGTTGTTACACCCAACATCCTTTATGTTTTAAAGTTGTTTCATGGAGGGTCCTTTATCACTAACGGGATTAAAAACCATCGTTAAGTCAGGGGCAGTTTAGTCTTTTTACAAAAAAAATTTAATTAAAACGTTAAAATAAGAAATCTCATCTAATATTAAAAGGATAAGGTCTCTTCTTTCTGCCTTCCTTGCAGAAAAAATTAGGGTTGCCTCGTCGACCGGAAATTTGAAAAACGTTGAATTAGTTTCTTGGATTGAGAGAAAAAAGAATCACCAGGGACAATGTGAACCACTCAAGGGCAATTTGGAATTAGTTTCTTTGGATTGAGAGCAATTAGTTTTTTCGATTAAGAGCAAAAACATCTTTATACATAAATCACATCGCCGCCGGCCACTCAAGGGCATTTGGATTCCGCAAAACAGTCTGAGCGAGAGCAAAAAGAATCACGAGGGACTATGTGAACCGCTATTAACAATCAGACGAAAGAGATCGGCAAAAACCGACGCCCCCAAGACGTCATTGGTGATCCGAATTTGATGAAGCAACCACTGACGGAGGAGTCCTGAACGTGATTAGTTTTTCCCGTCTTCACATCCCAAGCACTAATCGTCTCTTTAAATTATCAGAATACGATGATGTTAGAATGAACACTAAAATTGACATGGAAGAGGAAATTGGTGTGGCCGCGTAGAAGAATAGCTGGAAGTGACGACGAGCTGATTGTTTTCTGGTGTGGGTACTACCAAGTACGAAAGAAGAGCCAACCCGATTCTTCTAATATTAGATGGAATTTTTTATTTTAATGTTTAATTAAAAGATTTTGTAAAAAGACTAAAATATCCCTGATTTAACGATGGTTTTTAACCCTGTTAGTGGTAAAGGATCTTCCATGAAACAACTTTAAAACATAAAGGATGTCGGGTGTTACAACTTTACTTAAAGGACCTAATCCGAAATCTAAGTAAAACATAAAGGACCTTCTGTGTAATTTACTCTATAATTAAAAATATAAAAAATAAATTATTTCCATACAAAATTATCCATATTTGTTTTACAATACCATAACTTTGATTCATCATATATTCTTCATTTCTCAATGAAAATTTGATCCGTAAATTGCTTTGGATTCGTATAAGAAAACCTAACAAAACTAGATCCATATTGCTTAGGTTTCGATCAACGAATGATGGTGAACGAATCAAAAAACAAAGTTGCGACTTTCTAAACCCACCATTGATAAACTTAAACTCCAATTCGATCATTCGTTTAATAGTTAGAAAAAAACTTTCATCTTTTAATTCGTTTAATTTTTTTTTATATCATAGCCTCGGGTATTTAGTATAGATAGATACGAGCAAATGAGCTTTTGCTCGTGCTCGCTTTTTAAAAACCAAACGAAGTCGCTCTGCTCGTTTAAAACTGAGCAGAAATCAAACAAATGGATTTTCAAAGTTTTTTCAAGTGAGTTTCGTATCGTACAACATTTTGGACAACCTACACAGGATGTATAAAAGCAAGTTGATTTTAATCTCATCCACCAAGGTTCATTTTCATTTTCTCGCATGATACAGCCAGCGTATCATGTTTAAGAGAATCATTGTATTTACGCACACACACCTCTCCTATTCTTCCAACTCTGCTTCCCTTACGTTCGCGCCATCTTTAATTCACTCAAATCACACTCCTTTTTTCAACCCCCAATCCCCTAACCCATCAAATTCTCCTTCTTCAACAACATTATCCGACGAATCTTCTCGAACCAACCCAAGAATCCGGCGGTTTTCTTCTCCTGATCGGGAAAGTTATGAGTCGCTTGTTAATCGATTTCAGTACTCTTCTTCCCATGAGGATTCTAGCCAACTCCATTTACAGATTTTCAAGAATGGGTATACTTATGATGTGTTCTTACTTAATACCCTTGTTAATATCTACACAAGAATCGGTGAAATGCTATCTGCACGTAAGGTGTTCGATGAAATGCCTCTTAGGAACTCCATTTCATGGTCTTGTCTGATATCAGGGTATACTCGAAACAACATGTCTGGTGAGGCGTGTACTGTTTTCCGGGAGATGATTCGGGCGGGAATTCCTCCTGTTCATTATGCTATTGGTAGTGTTTTGAGAGCTTGCCAGGTTTTACGGTCTGACGGGCTTAGATTCGGGGTGCAACTTCATGGGTTTGTTTCGAAAACGTCGAATTCGTTTCATGAAGTGGTGTGTAACGGGCTGATCTCAATGTATGGGAATTGTATGGATTCAGCTGATTATGCTTTTTGTGTTTTTGACGAGATGCAAATTAGAAGTTTAGTGTCATGGAATTCGATTATTTCAATTTGTTCTCATAGGGGAGATGCGGTATCTGCTATTAAACTGTTGTCTGGTATGAAAGTAGAGGGATTGCAACCAACTGAGTATACATTTGGAAGCATAATAACAGCAGCTTCCGCATTATCCCAAATTAACTCGTTTTCACTCGAACAGGTTATGTGCACAATACAAAAGTCTGGATTTCTTTTCGATTTGTATGTGGGAAGTGCTTTGGTGAGCGGGTTTGCGAGATCTGGGCAAAGTTGCTTAGCTAAAAAGATCTTTGAGTTAATGGATGTAAAAAATGTGGTATCCATGCATGGACTCATGGTCGGATTAGCAAGACAAAAACATGGAGAAGAAGCTGTTGAAGTGTTCTTGAAAATGAAAGGTTTAGTAAAATTAACATCTGATTCTTATGTAATTCTTCTGAGTACCCTTAGTGAATTATCTGATTTGGAGGAAGGTATAAGAATGGGTAAAGAGGTTCATGCTTATGTTGTCCGGAATGGATTAACTGATTCCAATGTTGCAACTGGAAACAGTTTGATAAACATGTATGCCAAATGTGGATCAGTTAAGGATGCTTCCTCTGCTTTTAAACTTATGAGAAACAAAGATGAAGTTTCATGGAATTCAATTATTACTGGTTTCGATCAAAATGGTTATTTTGTTGACGCAGTTATGATGTTTTGTGAAATGAGAAGAAGTCAACTGAAGCCAGGAAATTTCACAATAATCAGTGCTTTGAGTTCATGTGCTGGTTTGGGTTTTTTAAGGTTAGGAGAACAAATACACTGCGAAGGAGTTAAACTGGGACTGGATAGTGATATTTCAGTTTCAAATTCTCTTGTTGACTTCTATTCAGAAACGGGTCGTATGAATAACTGCAAGAAAGTGTTCTCGATGATGCAAGAATATGATCAAGTTTCTTGGAATTCCATTATTGGGGCGTTTTCGGATTCTGATTCTTTGGGTCTTGAATCTGTTGAATATTTCATGGAAATGATGCGTGGTGGTTGGCGTCCTAATTTGATAACATTTGTAAATATGCTTGGTGCGATATCCTCTGTTAATGAACTAGTTAGACAAATTCATGGGTTATTACTAAAATACCGTTTTGCTGATGAAAATGCGGTTGGAAATGCAATTCTCATGTGTTATGGGAAATGTGGCCATATGGATGATTGCGAGAAAGTTTTTTCAAAAATGGGTGTTCGAAGAGATGAAACGAGTTGGAATTCCATGATTTCGGGGTATATACATAATGAGCAACTGAATAAAGCAATGGACTTGGTCAAACTTATGTTGACAAATGGTCAACGATTGGATTGCTTCACCTTGGCTAGTGTTCTTAGTGCATGTGCATCAGTTGCAACATTGGAACGTGGTATGGAAGTCCATGCGTGTGGGATTAGGGCTTATGTGAACGATGATGTGGTCGTTGGGAGTGCACTTGTTGACATGTATTCGAAATGTGGAAGAATCGATTATGCGTCATGTTTTTTTGAATCAATGCGTGTAAAAAACGTATATTCTTGGAATTCAATGATAGCAGGATACGCTAGGCATGGAAATGGAGATAAATCTTTAAAGATCTTCAACAAAATGAAGCTAGAAGGCCAAATTCCCGATTATGTGACGTTTATTGGCGTCCTATCAGCTTGTAGCCATATGGGTTTGGTTGACCAAGGGTTTGACCATTTTAATTCCATGAGTGAAGTATACGGGCTAAACCCAAAAATGGAACATTATTCTTGTATGGTGGATATTCTTGGACGAGCAGGCGAGCTGGAAAAAATGTCAGATTTTTTAAACAAAATGCCAATGAGCCCGAGCGTGCTGATATGGCGAACGGTACTTGGAGCTTGCTGTAGATCAAACAGTGAGCGGGCCACAAGTTTAGGCATACGGGCCGGGTCAAAGCTATTGGAATTAGATCCTAACAATGCAGTTAATTACGTGCTTCTTTCTAACATGTATGCAATAAAAGGTAAATGGGAAGACATGCGAAAGACTCGTTATTTAATGAAATTAGCAGAAGTTAAGAAAGAAGTTGGTTGCAGTTGGGTAACTATGAAAGATGGTGTTCATGTTTTTGTAGCTTCTGACAAATCACACCCTGAAAGTGATGAAATTTACGAAAAGATCCACGAGTTGCAGGGGAGAATGAGGGAAATGGGATATGTACCCGAGATTAAATATGCACTTCATGATCTTGAAATCGAGAATCAAGAGGAGATTTTGAGTTACCATAGTGAAAAACTTGCTGCTGCTTTTGTTCTTACAAGAAAGTCAGAATTGCCCATCAGAATAATGAAGAATCTTAGGATTTGTGGTGACTGTCACACCTTTTTAAGGTATGTTTCCAAGATTGTGGGAAGGTTAATAGTTGTTAGAGATTCAAATAGATTCCATCATTTTGTTGATGGTAACTGTTCTTGTGGGGATTACTGGTAATTAATTATATATGGATCTGTTAGACTTGCAGATTAACTGTTCTATAATAGTCAGTTAGGAATCTAATTTTGATGTTTTATTTTCTAAGAAATCACTAAAATAGCAATTTTCTCAGTGCTTTATAACATTATAATCATGTCAGAATAATTTCACACTTGTTCATTTTTTTAGGTTGATATAGTACATAAACCAGACCATGAGTTTACGAGTATAAAAATCAGATACAGAGTATAAAATCACATATCTCTAAAGAAAGATATATTATTATCTTATGGAGTGTGACTTAACCAAATGGTTCGAGTTGAGTTGAACCTAATGAAGTCATGTTTCCTTTGGTTCCGCACACATGTAGCCATTCGGGATTGGGTTTATTTTGGTTTATGTTAAAAAGACCATAATGTCAGCATGTGACCTTGTCGTTACACTTGCACGGTTGACTCGCTTAGCCAAGCTGGGAGGCTTGAGGAGGCATATGAGTTAATTACCACAATGCCATTTGAATCATATTAATAGATATTGATGTCATAACATTATTGTGCATGAGTCATTGGACCCTACTAAGTAGCGCAACAGTCTTGGATACGAGAAAAACTAAGATATCAAATACAAATGGTATAAATACATGTTAGTTTTGCTATTAGAAAAGGGTTAACGACAACATTGTCAATACTCTTACTCTGCTAAATAATGAAATCATATAAAACAATGGAAAGTGTATTCAAATACATTATTGTTAGTGATGTCACATTAGTATATATTATTGTCTATAACTTAGTGATGTTATATTTGAAAAATATTTCAATGAAAAAACTAAGAACAACAATATTTGATTCGTTTTTATTTTATTTTAGTTTCATAACGTAGTCAAATAATAATAAAAATGTGACATTTTCCTGAAAAGTATGTAAAGTAAATATTAACAAACATTTAATATGTATATATATACAAATATAAAAATTCATACCGTCAATCAACAATAAAAACATCAATAAACGGCAAAAATAAAAAATAAGTTTGTAGTAGAAAATTAGGAGCTGCTATGATTTTTGGGTATGAAATAGGGGTAGGAGGAGCTTTTTATTGGAGGATGGGGGTAGGGTAGGAGGAGCTTTTTTATGGAGGATGGGGGTAGGTTGGTGGCCGTTTTGGGCTTTGTTTTTGCCTGTTTTGTTGTTTTGTTTTTTCTGTGCTCTATTTTCTTAATGGAGCTTGATTTGTAATTGGTGTTGGCCTGGTGTTGTGGTGTTAATGAAGTTGCTGTTCAAAAAATAGTTTGAAGTAGAAAATAATGTTTACACAATAAATAAATAAATAATTATAAAAGCTTTAATATTGAGGTAATAATTAATGAGAGATTAGAATGTTTTAATGATTTGGTAATAATTATAGGATAGTAATTAATGCTTTGTAGAGTGGGTGTAAATAGCAACACCTTATTTAAACTTAAGATCACTCTTGGAGGTAAAAAATGATCGGAGAAACAGCGGTAGAGTTGCTGGAAGAAGGTTAAATCCTTGAAGAGGCCGATGATGGTGATTGGCAGAAAGTAGAGTGGAAGAAACAAAAATTGCCCAACGGAAGATTTACTACCTTACCGGAGAAAAATCCCAACATCACAACTTTCTTTGTGTCGAACATGCCACATTGGGTAAACAAGGAAGAACTATGGAATGCATTTCAATCATTTGGGAAGATTACAGATGTATTCATACGGGCAAGAAGACCAAACTCAAATGGAGCTTTTGGTTTAATCTGTTTCAGCGACGTTATAGATTCTAAATGCTTGCTCATGGAGATTCGTAACGTAAGAGTCCAAGGTGCGAGATTATCGATATCTTTTCCTAAGTATGACAGAGAGGGTAAAAGAATACAACAAATTAGTGACGTCACAGGTAGGGCACCATTCGTACATTAAAGAAAACCGAAAAAAGTTTTGGTGAAAAGTTTTTGGATACCAAAAGTAGATGGTTTGGTGGGGAAACGACATGTCTCATACAGAGACATTGCAACTAAAGGAATTAAGGGCAATATGTTATATACTCTACCGATCGAAACCGGAGACATTGTGAAATATTTTTGGACAAATAGTAACCTTAATTGGAGAAGCGATATTGTTGTCATGGTTGGAATCCATCAACGACCTAAAACTAGAATCGAAGGTACCGGGTCTACATTTGTATTATTTGGTGGATTGAGGGTCTTTATGAAGTTTTATACACACAAGGATGCAACCAGTTTTCTAGAGAAAAAAGTTGTTTGGTCCATGGGATTTTCTGATGTAGAGCTATGGAATATGGTATATTATGTTTTTGAAAGGATAACATGTAAAATTCACGGAGTACCTCCCTTCCTTTGGAGTAATACCGTATTTAAAAAAGTTACAAGTTGTTTTGGCAGGATTGTGGGTGACTCTGCAGCCGCAATTCTCGATCGGAACTTGACAATGGACTGCGTACCAATCATCACAAGGTCAGGTGAATGGATAAACGGATCGTAAAATCTACTATGGAAAGAAAAAGAGGAACATTGGTCACCTGACTTTGTCAAAAACTTCTCGACTTATTCGAAGATACTAACAAGGAGGTGATCAAGTAATTGAGTCCCCAAATTTAGTAAACATGGAAGAGAATGTAGTAGTCGAGTCACCAGAATTAGCAAAACCCCCGGCCATGGAGGCGGAACGGTCGAGGAAGGATGTAGATGGAACGGCTTCCTTGGAAGCCTAACACTGTGTTCCCGAGTTCATTTAAGGAGGAAAAGGAGAGGAAAGGAAATGGAAGGAAGTCTAAAAAATTTTGTGTTCCTGAGTTTCACTTAAGGAGGGAAAGGGAATGAAACAAAAAAAAAAGTTGTGTTCCCGAGTTTCATTAAGGGAGAGAAAGAGACGGAAAGGAGGGAAAGGGAGGGAAAGGGAGGGAAAGTTAGTTCATTTTCTATTGTTTTTCTTTACTTCAAAATTGGAAGGATTTGGAAGGAAATGAATCGCTCCCCTTCTCTTCCTTTCTCTTCTTTTCCTTTCTCTTCCTTTCCTTTCTATTCTTTTCTTTTCCCTGTTTAAGTAAACTCGGGAACACAACGTAAAAGTATACAATGAATCATGTCGGCCAAATTGCAATAATGGATCCGAGTCTTGGAATTCGGAATCCATCTCCACAAAATGCAACGGATATTGGTGTGGGGCAACATCCAAAGCAAGTGGATGCAATTAATGGTACTACCATTACCCAACCCATTAATTTGTTACCATCTGATGCGAAGGTCACTACAACTCTAGAACCTAACTCGCGCAAAAGGGCTCGTAACCCATATTCACTGCCCACGTCTAAGAAGTGTAAGGATATAATAAAGGCTTGTGTATTAAATATTTAGTATTCGGTTTACTATCAGACTTGTGTGTGTTATTGGACTTTTAAGTGGTGGTTAATAGGTTTTAGTGAGTGTTGGGCTTGGGCTATAAGGCCTTGTACTAGACGATTACAACGATTAATCGTGTGCAAGATTGTTCAAGGTTTAAGTGCATTATTATTTATTTATCTTGTTCATTGATTTCATGTTTCATCTTTATTCTTGAATCACTCAATCAACAGATTTCGCACGTTGATTGAGATCATTGATATCGTGTGAGGGACTTTTCGATCCGACAATTAGTATCAGAGAAGGTGCAACCACTTAAGGCAATAAAGACTGTCAGTCCTAGGGTTAAATCTTCTGACAAACATTAGGGTGTTGCCAAAGAGGAAATAAAGATTTCAAATAAAAAATCGAGTTTTCCCATGTACAAAAATTTTCATAAGCAGGTGAAGAAACCAAAACTTTAAAAGATTGAAAAACCTAAAGTTACCACTCCCAAGGTAACTAAAACTGTTTTGAAAAATGATGCTAAATTGAAAAAGGTTGAAATACCTAAATTCACAACTCTAAAAGTGACTAAAACAACTGTTAATCACCTCAAACTTGGAAAAAGAAAACCAAGGAAGCTGCTACCCCAATCCCTGATCTCACGAAAGGGATGTGTTTGAAAGAAGTTTTATGCGTTGATTCTTCAAGAGTACCCAAAACAACAATGGCATGAGTACTATTGGCTGACTAATCTCTCACCTTGTGTAGGAACAATCAAGGAGGACTATCATTAACCTTATATTTGTGATAGTGATTGTTCCAGGCACAGGATATGAGACATCTCTTTAATTCATATCATGCAGATTTTCTATGCAGAGTGCATTTCCTTGTGAGAGGTAAAAGAGACAAAATCAGCAAGATATTGTTTTACATTGGTTGTTTGAATATTGAAGCAGCGAGGTATGTGTGAATAAAAAACCGATCCTATATGCTTTAAAATTGGTAATCTTTGAAGATTAATCTGGTTAGCAGTGTATGTTTAATTATTTTCTTTGCTGGTACATCTCTAAGATTCATCTCATTTCTACTAGATGAAAACAAAGAGACTGAACCCGAGATCCTAAGAAGAAAGGAACTCATGATCAAGACTATAGAAGATCTAAAGCAACAACGAATGCTGCAAAAAGAACTGCACAAAGCTGTTGGAGTCCTCTTCCCAAGAAACTCCGTGTAAAAGAAGACTCTGTAACAGGATTCCTTTCCTAAAAATTTGTACTCACAGCTCCATGCATCCTGATAGTCTCTAAAAACTTTGCAGTTTAATATTACTTTCTCTTTTTATTTATTTTCTTCAAATACTTAGGGGGGAGATTGTTAGAACATAATGTAATTGTAACACAAAAAAGTCAAGTATTAGAAGAAAAGATAAGATACATCCTTAAAAGAGAAAGGATACGAAAATCTGCATGAATAACAGATTTCTGCATGACTTCTGTATTAATACAGAACTACTCCGGAATTTCCGAAGTAGTTCTGTACAGAGTAAAATCTATAGAAATCCTTATTTCTGTAGATAGCTTCTAATGGGAAGCATCAACAGTCTTCAAAGAAGAATCTAGAAGGAGTTCTGGATTATCAGAAGATGAATATTATGAGAAGATTAGATTCTATCTTTGTGTGAAGAACAAGCAAAAAGAACGTCAACTTGGCATTAAACAAGAAAGTAGTTGAAGACAGTTGACAAAGAGATAAATTGAACATGCTCAATTTATCTCTATATACTCTGACATACTCCAACATCAACCGTCCTCAACCACCTTATCCAAATATAACTTGCTATATCTGCCTATAAATAGCAAGCTGACTTCACCAAGCAAAGCAAGACATCAAGCATACAACTCAATATCTTCTCAAAGCAATTGCAACATCACTCCCATAGAAAAGTTATTTCTGTTGATACATAGTCATACTATAAACTCGTGTAAGCCATTATTTACATTTGAGATATACAGAATAACCCTTTTTATGAATTGTTGTCTTCCAATTTGATTTACTTTCCGCAACTCATTTATCTTGTTTAAATCAAATTGTGCCAAAATTATTAAAGAGCCCTTAAGGGACCCAACACTTTCTCCAATCTATGCCTCAAAAATTTTGAGGCCATCAAGTTTTATTTTTAACAACCTTTTAAAAAGATCCCTCTATTTCAGTTTGTAACCCCGTAAAAGGAAACAAAAAACTAGTATATGAGTTCTACAAGTATCAACAAACACTAAAAAAACCAAAGCCCACATATCTAATACGATTTAAATCTACACATGAAATACAATTAACCTAGTACAATGTTATCTAACATGGTGTTTGACACGTTCAACCTAAATAACTTGCTAACTAATTGAGGTTATGTAAAAATGGAAGTGACTGCAACATTATGAATGTAAAAAGCAAACCGTAATTAAAGCCAATTCAACCACAATTAAAGCCAATTTAATATTTATTCTGCAAAGCTATTGTGTCATAATGGTTCTAATTTTTCCTTTTTTTAATAGCAAGCATAATTACTAAAAAATTAATTTCACATAAAAGAATAAAAGTACATAAAATGTTGAAAACGAGAGTCAATTTCACATAAAAGAAAAAAAGTACATAAAATGTTGAAAACGATAGCCAATTTCACATAAAAGAAGAAAAGTACATAAAATGCTTAAAACGAGAGTCGAACTTGGGTTACTTCCCTTGCGCACAAACACTTTTACCATTTGAACTAATAGATAATCTTTTAACTTTATCCGAACAATACTATTAATATAGGAGTTATTTGGACCTAAAATTTTGGGGGCCTAAAGCCCTAGCTTTACCTGCTTAGCCCATTGGGCCGACCCTGGTTTCATGTGAACAAGATGTTCTATGATTTCATGTGGAACTACACATATAATCAATGATTAAAAACGTTTATGATTTTATGTGACGAATTTTATATAAATCGTTGCATGATTTTATGTAATTTATATACTTATGCTCTTACAAGTTTAATTCTAATTATTGGTTTACGTATTTAAATATACAATATCATATATTCTATAAAATAAATGGCTTTCCGTAGTACGAGTATTTTATAAAGTTATGTCAGTTAGTTATGGGTTGAGTATTCTAATCCTTGAGGGACTAATCTCGCCATTTTCTAAACTTGATTCTGTTTAACCAAACCTAGAGGGATTACTCCTGTCACTACCAGAACTTGGCTCCCTTTTGTGCGAAAATCAGAGGGACTAGTTCTGCCAATTGCTCAAAGGGTCAATTTATGGATATATGAATAATTCGACGTGCCTAATCTTTCGGTAACGGTAATCCCCTTTAACCTCCTTCATTCTCGAGATAACTATCCCAATCAAATCGATCAGATTAATCATCAGTAGGGTTCCCTCAAACACTCTCGTGAACTGTAACATTCCAGTTTATCCGTCTATCTGTACCCGATCCAATTCTGTATTCCAGTATATGTGATTGATAATCAATGAAGATCTATGTTCGATTATGATATTTTGTTCTTAATTTTGAGTGATTGAATCTTTTATCATGTCCATTGATCCATTTAATGTTTAATTTATCTCTATTTTGGATTTTATACGAACATGTCATTGTTTACGTTTAGCCGAGTGACACGAGAAATCTAAGCATATATGAGGCCTGTGTGTAATATAGTTACGCAAACAAGTAAATACAAGTGAAGATGTACGAAAGTTCAAGGTTTAAAACGCAAACGTTGGAAGTTTGGTAAATCCCGTGTGATTTTGATTTTAACCGGGTGGTCATTTTTTTTTGTGTCGTATGTCAAATTTAGCATAATTACGAGTCTAATAATCACAAATCATATCACAAGTCAGCAAACACTAATTCGAGTCATGAAACGTTGGTGATTAGCATAAAAGTGATGTGTACGTCAATAAACCAACCAAAAACGTGTTATGTAAAATATATGGTCGATCCTAATTAGTTATGTGACGTATTTACGTTCTTCTTGAGAGGATTAAATGTGGTTAACATGTTGGGATAATGTATTGGGTGATTTGGGTGAAATCAGAGATCGAAAACATCTAAAACACAAAGAAACGAGCACGCAAATCGAGGAATCAGACAAGGGAGCCGTATCAGGCCTCCCTGGTGGGTCGCCTAAATCATCACCTTAATTTTAGGCGATACGCTTGTTTTATGTTATTCAACAAACCCTAATTTTCTCCTATTTAAGCATCATTAGCCCCCATGCTCCTCATTCTACTCACCCTAAACACCTAAAAATGTCTGGAAACATCTAATCTTCATCCATTCTTTATCAAATCTTGGATTTGGAGCTTATTTTGGGAGATTATATGTAACAAGGTTTAGATCTTGATCATGCATGTTGCTAGTCACTAGATCTATTGATTTCATGATCAAGATTGTGTCTTTATGATGTATTAGGGTTAGATCTACAACGTGTGTGAAACCACTGGACGATCTTACTACTGCATGATTCGGTAATCGAAGAAACACAAACGAGTAAATAAAGCTTTGCTTTATTGATTTCACTAAGAGATACAATGTAGAGAGAGAAACACACTTGAATACACACAGTTAAGAGTGATAGGAATGACAGAACCAGTTAGACTCTCTCTAACATGAACTATTTATAGTCACTTACTTCTGGCCAGCGTACCACCTGCGGACCATTTGGTACGCCCGTACCATCTGGTACGGCTGACCATCTGGTATGGCCAGTTGACTATCTTGACTCACACAGACGCTCTAGATTAGATACAATACACGAGACACAACGTAACATTAGAATATGCTCTAACAAACTCCCCCTTAATGTGTAGTGTATCTAGCTATCTATCTATCTAACAAAACTTCAGTCTTCAATCTTCAGCATCACTGCGTCTGATCTTCAACTTGAAATCTTGTCAGAATTAGAGCTTGCATGGCTGGATCAAACTAGAACATTCTTTAAACTTCAAGATCCACTTGTGAAAGATATTACATACTCCCCCTTTCACCATGCTTGAGTCATATCACACAGAAACCTGCAATTTCAGAAGACAGAAACACGACTTTCTTTTTCTTTTGAAAAATAATTTAATCTTGGCGCAAAACTTCTCTTCGAGAATCCAAGATATAGTTTTGAAATTATAATTTTGTATCTTGTATCGATCGGTCGAAAACAAATAAGAAATAAAATCTTTTTGGCTTTTTCAAACTTTATATCTAAATACATCAAAAATCTTTTTGATTTTTCTAAATTTATGCTAAAACACACCTAATTTCTTTTATTTTTTTATTTATATATATTTTTTTTGGATTTTATCAGATATGAAACATAAAAACAATGCAGAAATGAAATACTGAATCAACCACTATTTTTGTCTTTTGCAAGAAAGATCACAACTTGGGATCATATTGGTCATGACATGCTGAACTACACTTCAATTTCAATTACTTCAGCACATAAGTCATGTCGATTACTGGTATAATTTGTCCATCTTAAACTCAGGCACAATCATACTCATAACATCTGGACATGTTATTGTATTAATTAAGTTTGCTTTGACCAGTGTACCCCACACTATCAATAACACTCAGATATGTATTTGCTTATCACCCTTTGTGATTTCATTTGTGATTTAATCACATAATGAATGTATTCATGATAACGTCGACTGTGTTCCATGCAAAAAGAAATAAGAACGTTAAATCGTCTACCTTAAGGTCGATCTTTCGATACGCAGACAAGGCCTCGGATTTAACAAATAAGAAAATAAAAACAAGTTGAAATTGTATAACCCAACAACAATCAGGTCGGTACTCCCGTACACGCAGAGAAAGTCCGATGAGTTATACGAAACACCAAAGAAAATAAAGCAGAATGTCAAACGAACAACAATCAGGTCGATCTTTCGATACGCAAAGAAAGTCCGATCAATTGACAAAATAAAGAAAATCAAACAAGTTTAAATCTTTGCAAAATGAACACATGTATACACAGTGACTTCTCATTTTTATCTTTTTCACATATCTTTTCTTGATAAATCATGAGATATGCATCAAGATGTTGTCCACTTGGTCAAGCATTAGAATTTAATGTGTTTATCACATCTGAATACTTTCTGATTTAATGCCAAGCCTACCAAGCACATCGAGCAATGATCTTATGGCTTTTTCATCTATTTTATCCATTAGTCAGACATCATCTTTTCCCAAATATGTCGGATCAATTTCTCATTTTTCAGTGTTTTTGTATTTTTTTTGTTTTTCAATTTTTTTTATTATTCCATTATCTCCCTCTTAAAATGAAAACTCTATTTTTGGATTTTCATTTTAACAAAAACACAAAGACACTATTTTTGGTTTTTCAATTTTCTCCCCCGAAACTACATACGGAATGTAAAAGAAAGAAAATTGACCAATCGATACTGATACCTTTCAGTTTTTAGCTTTCAGAAAAACTTGCAGTTTAGTAATATGAAGCATTCAATTTAAGTTAAACAGGAGACTCCACTATCAGTAACTACTTGAAGCTTGAACTTCACGATCACCAATAGGTCTTCTTGAAGAAACCTGCACACTGGTTTAAATGATTAGTACTCAAATGACCCGAAGCACACAGCTTCTGGTCAACCAGTGTCTTCCACAAAATCATTTGCAGCTTTGCTGACCATCTTAGGTCGCCAGTGCATTTTTTCCTTTACAGTTTGTACTGAATCATCATCCTGTGATGACCCACCACACTAGAATCAAATTTAAAAAATTGTTTCAATTTAGATTTTGATTTGAATGGTGTTGACTCAGTAAAAATTCTGCCTGATTCATCAATAATGGTGGCAGATTTGTTTGAAAATGAGCTTTTGGCAGTTGCAGGACAATCCTGTGCCATATGTCCCTTTCGGCGACATTGGTAACACAAACGATAAGATCGTTTAGATTGTGGTCTGTCCTGAACTGGATGAAATCTATCATCGAATTCAAAACTATCAGAAATATCATCGAAAACTTGAAATCGGTTAGAATGTACCCATTTCGATGTAGGACTTCGAGGTGTGGAAATTTGATCCAGATGATGAAGAATCCTTAACTTTTTGAGCATCTCTAGAAGAACTTGCAGACGAAGCCTTCTTATGAATCTTTCCTCCGAATCCTTTTTCCATAGTAGACATAAACACCTGAGCCAAATGATAGATTTGTTCCAAGCTTGTGTCTTTCTTTTCTTTAGGTGTCTTCTTTGGCATGTTCTTCTTGGCTGTCTTCTCAAAATTCTGATTGTTGTTACCCAAACCAGAACGTTTATAACCGGTTAACTTTGACAATTCCATTTGAGACTTAGAAGAACCAGCTTGAGCAACCTCGGTAAATTTTCAACAATCAATCCTTGTTTTTCAGAACTTAATTCAAGAATCTTTATTTCTTTTTGAGCACAAAATTCACATGTTGATTCATATCCACTAACTCCAGAATCACTTGTTTCAGATATATTGGTCTCAGATGCATACCCACTCGATTCAACCTCAATATTTGCCATTAATGCATAACTTTCTGCAGGATGGACTACAAATGCTGATTCATCCGGAAAATCTGCAGCCCAATCATAACCTCCCTCAGTCACTAGAGCCTTTGCCTCTTTATTGTGATCATGATTATCCGAATTACTTGGTTTAGAAGCAGATTGCTTGCATTCTCGAGCAAAATGTCCTAATTTAGAACACTTGTAACATTTCAGTTTGGACTTATCTAAACCCAGTATGGCTCCTCCCATAACAGAATTCTTGCCATGTTTGCCCATAAACCGTCTTCCTTTTTCAACAGTCATAGCCAACTGCCAATCCAAATCCAATTTATTTAGCTGATCCTCATCCATCTGTTTTAGATCCTCCGGAACCAAAGCAGAATTACCAATTTGACTAAATATGGATCCAGATGAATATGATATGAAAGCACATAACAAAGCAGCTAGATCTTTGGTAGCTTGATTAGAAGTAGATTTGCTTGATGATCTATCAGGATTAGTAAAACTGCAACCCGAAGAATAACCAGTATTCTCAGTCTTTCCAGCAAGAAATGCTGTTACTGGTGGATTACTGCTTGAAATAGAATGTGATTTTGTTTTAGCATGCATGGTAGCTAAATTTTCTCCAAAATATACTTCAGGATTCTGAACAGACGGAGTTGCTAACTTTTTCACAAGTAGTTCCATTTCACGAGCTTGTAATTTGCTTATCAATTGATTGAATGTCCAACTTGAGTAGTTTGGATCATTAGTCAACATCATAACAAAATTCTCCCATTTTTCGGGTAGAGCTTCTAGAAACTTCTCCTTGAATTCATCACTTTCTTTCTTGACACCTACGACTTCAAGTTCATTGATCAATTGTGAAAACCTTGCAATCAAATCTTTGATTTGCTCATTAGCACAATGTCCAAAATTATCAAATTCTTTCTTTAAAACTTTCTTCCGAGTCTTCTTGTATAGCTCATTACCCTCACATCTTTCAGCAATAGCATCCCCCAATTCTTTACAAGTCGTGTAATTCTTAAACTGATGCATCAAGTCTTTAGGTAAAGCCATTGTAAGAAAGCTATACGTTTTCTTTTCTCATGCAAGAAGTTTCTTTTCATCAGCATCAAAATCACTTATCATCTTTGGCTTTCTCGGGCTTATCATCGGATACTCATATTCTTTTTTAATCGGGATCCAAGAATCAACATCTTGAGAAAATATGTATGATTCAAATCGTTTCTTCCAATTGTGATAATCTTCTAATTGTAATAACTTAGGAACCTTCTGAGTTGTTCCTATCTCGTTATCATAATTCATCATTGCTTGCAATGATGTTTGAGCAGCTGAAAATGCGTGAAAATCACTCATCTTGAAGTTAAAAATTGACCGTTAAAATTTCGAATTAAGAAACGAAGGTCTTTCAAGCGGATTTTGGGGGGTCAAACTGGAGGGTACTAGCCATTAGGCTAGTAAAAGTCTAGATCTCGCCGAGACAAACGTTTTGGCTGGTATTAGCTCCCGTAACTCTTAACGGTTCTCAAGTTACGTCAATTTTAGTGAACGCATGTATTCTGCCAGCGTACCAAACCTTCTTAACGTACCAAACTTGTTCTCAGCGTACCAAATCCAGACCAATTCAACCAGCGGACCAAAATTTGTTCAACGTACCAGATCACAGACCAGAGATCAGCGGACCAGAATTCAGCGAACCAGATTTCAGCGGACCAGATTTGGAACGGCGGACCAAAATGGTACGGCGGACCAGAAAATAACTGCCACGGACCAGATTTGAAGATTTCCTAGCGGACCAGCGGCAGACCAGCTGTTCTTGAGGCGGACCAGAAGCGTACCACACTGAAATCGACGAATTTGCTTCAGAGAGTTGCGAAAACTCACTACGAACACTCAGAAATCATTTTTTTTACCTCGGAAACACTCGGAATTACGAAAATTTGATGAAAAAATGAAGAAACCCCAAACTTTCTCCCTCTAGAACTCAAAAATGGACCAAATCACAGCATTAGAGCAACCAATTGCTCTGATACCATGTGACATCCGAGGATTTTAAGGTTTACTTCCGTTAGACAAATCCGTTAGTTACGTTATAAGTGTTAACTTAGTAACTAATGCATAACTAGGCCGAATACGTCCACGACATTTGGTTGATCACCGAACCCGCCCATATGTGCTATGTGTCCATTTATGGTTGTCAATATGTGCAATGTGATTTAAATGCATGATTTAATATTATGAATAGCATGACAAATTGTAAATCCTTGATTATGTGACAAATTTGTATGTTTTAGGTTTCCAGCGAAACTACCGAGCGAAACTATAGTGTCGCCCGGTAGTTAGCTAAACTGCCTGATTTATTCATAATTAGAGCCAGTTTCGCCGGCCAGCGAAACTGCCAGCGAAACTAGCCTCTGATATAAATAAACTTAATAAACCCTAGTTTCTCCATTTGCTTCATTTCATCACAAACACACACACACTCCTCTCTGGAACCTGGTCAGCCGAGAAAGTCACCCAAGGACCAAGATCTCAGCCTCTAGGCCATCATCTCATCTCATCTATCGATTCTTGATATCAAACGTGAGTCCCAAAACTATGTTTTATGCTTTTCTATGTGTTTTCTTCTTAAAGCATGATCAAACCTTCATGAAAACTTGTATGCTTCTGAGATAATGCTTAGGAATGCTAGATCTATCATAAAGTTAGCAACTTTATGTTTAAAATCCAACCATGTTAGAGATTTATGCTATTTTAGCCATTTTAGGGTTTTATATGTATTTTGGGTGATTTGATGACAAAATGCATGTTTAAGGTGTTAAAGCTTGCTGATTTATGTTGGTAAATGCCTATGTATGCTAAATAATGAATTGCATGTAAGATCAGAAGCTGTTAGGTTGATTTTTAGGCAAATCCGTATGTTTTTCGCGACCAGCGAAACTGTGTGTTCTCTGGGCGAAATTGTCCAGCGAATTTACTTGTTCATTCAGCGACACTGTCGAGCGAAACTATAGTGTCGCTAGCGAAACTGACCCGACCAGCCCGAACGAAACTACCGAGCGAAATACCTGAACGAAAGTTCAAACCAGTTTCCCTGCGAAACTAGGCTAGCGAAACTGCGTCAGCAGTTTCGGGCGAAACTAGCCTAGCGAAACTGTGTCACCGGGCATTGCCTAGCGAAAGTGCTGCCCGTGCACCCAGCGAAACTGCCTAGCGAAACTGTGCTAGCGAAACTAAGACCTGACCTGAAAACCAAACTTGTGAAATTTGCTTAAGTGTTATGCCATGACTTACATGATTATGCCATGATGAAACATGCTTGATATCTGAATTATATGAACCCTTGTTTATGATCAACCATCGGTGTCGTGTGTCGATATGTCGTGTCTTAGCTTAACGTGCTATGTTATGGGCCATAGTGAACGTTGTTTGAAATGAATTAGACACAAGACTAATATATAAGACCTAAATGAATTATAGGTCTTCATTAAGAAATCAATCCAAGGATAATTAAGCAAGTCTAGCCGAGCAACCAAAGGTGAGTGTCACAAACCCGCAAGATACGATCCCGTTAGGGACGGAAAGAACAACTTAAAAACAATGCTGACAAAACTTACGAGTGCTGAGCACCGGACGAATAAAATCGACTGTTTTTCACCAAAGTGTTTATGGGAACACTTGGGGAGGAATTCAAGTCGCTGTTTACGAAAAATAAAACTGATAAATGATTTCCGGGTCCGAAAGGAAACCCTAAGTGAAATGTTTTAATATGGCTAGCATAGGTTAAAGGCTTTAAACCAAATGATATCACATGATTTCTAAGGAATGTTTTGTTTAAATAAAAAGTCCTCATAATTAATTGTGCCATTAATTCGTGGAAGCGAGGGGATGTTGGGTAGATCTACTGGAGTTTGACAAACTCCGCTCCGGGGCACTGGAGGTGCACGGGGAACAATATCAGCCTATTTGACACCGTGATCCCAAGAGGAGGACGCGGGGGAGGCAAAAAGAGCAGTGACGAAAGTCCGCAAATAAAAATAAATGACGGTGGAACACCGCAAAATAAATAGTCAGCTTGGTACAATCTTCCTTAGTGCATGAAACGACGGATTAGCTACCCGCGATATCGGTTGAGTTCTTTAATTCTTACAAGACTAAGCGCATATTAAATAATCGGTAATTGACGTTTAAAAGCATCGTCTTTCATAAAACAAATATTACGTATGTATATGTTGACAAAGAAAATGATTATGAGACCGGGCCAATGCATGACAAGCCCACCGTGAACTCACCAGCCTTTTGGTTGACACTTGCGTGGTTTTGACTTTTGCAGATCGCTGAGGAGTATCCGGAGCAGGTTGACATGGCTCAAGAAAATGTTTACTTTTATTTGAACTAACTTGGGAATTTATATAACAATTTATGTTTTGTAATTAAAGCACGCGGTTAGTGCTAAGATATTTATGTTTACATTCCGCTGCGTAACTTTTGAAACTGTTTTATTTATGAACATTTGGACTTTACTCTGATTCGTTTAGTATTTGTAACTAATGGTTGTGGTCCTGGTCTAGTCGCGCCCCTTAACGGTATAAACTCCGTTAGTGGTTAATTGGGGGTGTGACAGATTGGTATCAGAGCCATAGGTTGCAGAGAACTGGAATCATTTTCTAAAACGATTTGGAAACTGCAACTTGAAACCTTAGTTACAAACGAACAAACAAATTCCCAAAACAAAATTTTTACGTGCCAACCTGGGATACTCGCTCTGCTGTGTAAGTAAACGCTTCGTATGTATATATATATATATAGATATATATAGACCGTGTCTAAGTAGTCTAACGGAAAAACCTTAGGAAAATGTCACACACGAATACGAAACGCGAACGATAATACGCGCACTATTCTGGGGAAAGCGACAACGAAACAATGCTACACGCTACGTCCTGATTTCTACTACGATGACTACGCCGACGGTGACTTTTATGGGAAAGCCGACTTTCGACGATAGCGCTTACGACTTCCGACGTTCTCCGACGACGCCTCGATTTTTGCACGAAATTTTTTTCTGGACTAATAGCGGGATAACGGGAAATGGCTAATATACATATTATGGGATATGTATAGAATATAACTGTGACTGAACACTGCCTACTTTAAACTGTCCAGAAAATGTCTGGAAGAGCCGGAAGGAACAACATCAACCTGACGCCCGCGCAACTACAAGCGATGATCAACGAGCACGTGCAAGCCGCCGTAGCTGCCGTCCAAGCTACAATTGCCGCGCATGGTAATTATTAAGCCGGTTAAGGCGCAAAGCGAATATATTTTGACCTGTTAAAGTTTAAAACTCGAATCATTAATTGCATCAGGAAACATCCACCACTGCACTTTTAAGTCCTTCATGGACTGCAAACCAATGACGTTTTCCGGTGAGGAAGGAGCGGTAGGACTCCTCAGGTGGATTGAGAAGTCCGAGAAGGTCTTCTCCATGTGTAACTGCCCTGCTGAGAACAAGGTGAAATTTGCGACTGGTACCTTTGAAGGAGCTGCCCTTACCTGGTGGAATGCTGAAATCCAGATGATTGGGTTAGATGCTGCCAATAACATGGAATGGGGAGCATTTAAGGACCTGATTATGGAGGAATACTGTCCTCGTGATCAAGTGAAGAAGCTAGAGGGTGAATTTTTGAATCTGAAGATGTCTGGGTCTGAAGTCGAAGAGTACACTGCGCGTTACCATGAGTACGCGGTACTATGCCCCACAATGGTGGATGCTGAGTTCAAGCGCATTGAGCGTTATCTGGAAGGCCTCGCGCCTCAAATTAAAGGAATGGTGACTGCTAGTAACCCAGCAACTGTGCAACAAGCTATTCGTCTAGCTCATAAGCTGACTGACCAAGAAATTGAGAAGGGAACTCTTCCTGCGAAAGCTTCTGAGAAGACAGCCTTGAGTGGCAAAAGAAAGGCCGAAAACGAGGTTCCTGAGGTGTCAATGAATCAACAAAGTGTGGCCAACAGCTCTGGGAAATCCTATCACTCCCAAGGTCAAAGTAAGCGATCTGGTATCAATAGCAGCAACAACCGCCAGGGCGGAAATGGTCAGAACCTGCCCACTTGCAACACCTGCGGCAAGCATCACTCGGGAGTCTGTAGAAAAAGTTTAACTTGTGGAAGGTGTGGCAAGAAAAGCCACGTGGCGAACGACTGTTGGGCAGTCATTCCTGAGCAACAAAATCGGATGAGGCAGAACAACAACAACAATGGTAACAATCGGGGAAACGGGAATAACAATGGGCAGAATCGTAACAATGAAGTCCCAAGAAGAAATGACAATGGTTGCTATGAATGTGGTGCCCAAGGCCACATGAAGAGGGATTGCCCTCAACTGAGAAGACAAGGAAATGGCAACCAGGGAAACAACGGTGGCCATGGTAACGGCAATGGGAATGGCAATGGTGGAAATGGTGGAAACGGTAGAGGCCGAGCTTTCGTAATGGGCCAAGGAGAAGCTCGCAATGATGCCAACGTGATCAACGGTAAATTTATTCTTAATGGTTTCTTTGCTACCGTATTATTTGATTCTGGTGCTGAAAGAAGCTTTATTTCCACTAAGTTTGCTAGACTAATTAATGCTAAACCAGTTAACTTAGATGCCAAGTATGTGGTAGAACTAGCGAACGGTAAACTTCATGATACGACTCAGATAGTTAAGGACTGTAAGTTAGAACTAGCTGGCCGTACGATAGGAATCGACCTTATGCCTTTCCCGATTGGTAGCTTTGATGTTATAGTAGGAATGGACTGGTTATCTGAAAATCGAGCCGAAATTTTGTGTCAAGAAAAAGTGGTTCGTATTCCACTCGAAGGAGGTGAAGTACTAACAGTTCAAGGCGAGAAAGGTGGGACAGTCACTGGAATTATCTCGTTCCTCAAAGCTCAAAAGTGCCTTCGTAAAGGTCACTTCGCGATTCTTGCAAACGTCACCGACTCGACACTTCCCGAGCGTAAAATCAACGACTACCCGATAGTTCGTGACTTCCAAGATGTATTCCCCGAAGATTTGCCGGGTTTGCCTCCATTTCGACAAGTAGAGTTTGGAATCGACTTAGCTCCTGGCGCCGCTCCGATAGCACGCGCACCTTACCGTTTGGCGGTAAGTGAACTCAACGAACTTTCCGCACAACTTCAAGAGTTACTCGACAAGGGATTTATCCGTCCAAGTTCGTCTCCGTGGGGAGCTCCGGTATTGTTTGTTAAAAAGAAGGATGGAACGTTCCGCATGTGTATCGACTACCGAGAACTCAACAAGGTTACGATCAAGAATCGGTATCCTCTTCCTCGAATCGACGATCTCTTCGATCAACTACAGGGTTCAAGCTACTTTTCAAAGATTGACCTACGGTCCGGGTATCACCAACTTCGTGTTCGTGATGAGGATGTACCCAAAACTGCTTTCAGAACTCGGTATGGTCACTACGAGTTCCTGGTTATGCCGTTTGGGCTAACCAATGCACCTGCCGTATTCATGGATCTGATGAATCGGGTGTGCAAGCCGTACCTCGACAAGTTTGTGATAGTTTTCATCGATGATATTTTGATCTACTCCAAGACAAAGGAAGAACACGAGGAGCATCTGCGTCTTATTTTGGAATTGCTTCGCAAGGAACAGCTCTACGCCAAGTTTTCAAAGTGCGATTTTTGGATCCGCGAAGTCCAGTTTCTTGGACACATTGTTAATAAAGAAGGAATTCATGTCGACCCAGCTAAAGTGGAAGCTATAAAGAATTGGTCTACTCCAAGAGCGCCAACAGAAATCCGACAATTTTTGGGACTTGCCGGATATTACCGAAGGTTTATTAAAGGTTTCTCTCAATTGGCTCAACCCTTAACAGCCTTAACGCACAAAGGAGTGCAATACAGATGGGGTGAGAAAGAAGAGCGCGCGTTCCAAACGCTTAAAGATATGTTATGTTCAGCTCCAATCCTTGCGTTACCCGATGGAGTTGACGACTTTGTGGTTTACTGTGATGCATCAATCCAAGGACTCGGTTGCGTGTTGATGCAACGAGACAAAGTGATCGCCTATGGGTCCAGGCAACTAAAGGATACTGAGAAGAATTATACAACGCATGATCTGGAATTGGGAGCCGTTGTTCATGCACTCAAGATTTGGAGACATTACCTATATGGAACAAAGTGCACAATATTCACCGATCATAAAAGTTTACAGCACATCTTTGATCAGAAGGATCTCAACATGCGACAACGACGGTGGGTCGAGCTACTGAATGACTATGACTTAGCAATCAAATATCACCCGGGAAAAGCCAACGTTGTGGCTGATGCCTTAAGTCGAAAGGAGTACGAAAAGCCTCGACGGGTGCGAGCGCTGCAACTTACCATCCACACGGGATTGCCGGATCGGATCCGCGATGCCCAACGAGAAGCTTTGAAAGCAGAAAACTTCGCAGCTGAAGCACTGCGTGGTATAGATGGCCATTCTGAAGTTAAGTCCGATGGACTCACGTATTATAATAACAGAATTTGGGTTCCTTTACTTGGAAATCTCCGTGAGCTCGTGATGGACGAGGCTCACAAGTCAAGGTATTCGGTGCACCCTGGATCGGATAAAATGTACCAAGATTTAAAAGGGTTGTATTGGTGGCCGAACATGAAAGCCGACATCGCGCGATACGTGGCTAAGTGTTTAACATGCTCAAGGGTCAAGATTGAGTACCAAAAGCCCTCAGGATTGTTGCAACAGCCAAAGATCCCAGAATGGAAATGGGAGGATATTTCAATGGATTTTGTAACGGGACTACCTCATCGATCAAATCAACCGGATGCGATTTGGGTTGTCATCGATCGATTAACCAAATCGGCACATTTCATTCCGATGAAGGAAAGTGATAATATGGATAAATTGACAAAGCTGTACATCGATAAAATTGTGAAGCTTCACGGTGTGCCTAAGACTATCATTTCTGATCGAGATCCTCGATTTACTTCCCGGTTATGGCAATCAATGCAGGAAGCGTTGGGAACCCGACTAGATATGAGTACAGCCTATCACCCACAAACAGATGGTCAATCGGAACGAACCATTCAAACCTTAGAAGATATGCTCCGAGCCTGCGTTCTTGACTTTGGGAAAGATTGGGAGACTCACCTTCCTCTGGTGGAGTTCTCTTACAACAATAGCTATCATTCAAGCATCGGTGCAGCACCTTTTGAAGCACTTTATGGCAGAAAATGTAGATCGCCCGTGTGTTGGGCCGAAACGGGTGAGAAAGGACTCACTGGACCGGAAGTTATCCATGATATGACCGAGCGAATTATTCAAATCAGGCAACGGCTAGCTGCAGCGCGTGATCGACAAAAGAGTTATGCCGACAAACGCCGAAAACCTCTAAAGTTTGAGGTGGGCGACAAAGTATTGTTGAAGGTATCTCCCTGGAAAGGAGTGATACGCTTCGGGAAGCGTGGAAAGTTGAATCCTCGCTACATCGGTCCGTTTGAAATTATTGGGGAAGTAGGCCCGGTGGCCTATCGATTGCAACTCCCTGCTGAACTCGATGGAGTTCACAACGTGTTTCACGTTTCCAATCTAAAGAAATGTCTGACTGAAGACATCGAAATAATTCCCTTGGAGGAATTGGAAATCGACGAACATTTGAGATTTATCGAGCAACCGGTAGAAATCATGGGACGCGAGGAGAAAGCCCTCAAGCGTAGCAAGATTCCGATCGTCAAGGTGCGATGGAACTCAAAGCGTGGACCTGAATATACTTGGGAACGAGAGGATCAGATGAAGAAAAAGTATCCTCACTTGTTCGAGCAAACGTCCACGGAAACTCAAGGTATGATTTAATTTTGGGGACCAAAATTCCTTAACGGGAGGAGGATGTGACGACCCTAAAACTTTTGCTTTCTTTCCCCAGCAACGACGACAGCTGATGCTGCGAACGCTATGACACAAGAATAATTTTCGGGACGAAAATTCCAATTACAAGGGGATGATGTGACATCCGAGGATTTCAAGGTTTACTTCCGTTAGACAAATCCGTTAGTTACGTTATAAGTGTTAACTTAGTAACTAATGCATAACTAGGCCGAATACGTCCACGACATTTGGTTGATCACCGAACCCGCCCATATGTGCTATGTGTCCATTTATGGTTGTCAATATGTGCAATGTGATTTAAATGCATGATTTAATATTATGAATAGCATGACAAATTGTAAATCCTTGATTATGTGACAAATTTGTATGTTTTAGGTTTCCAGCGAAACTACCGAGCGAAACTATAGTGTCGCCCGGTAGTTAGCTAAACTGCCTGATTTATTCATAATCAGAGCCAGTTTCGCCGGCCAGCGAAACTGCCAGCGAAACTAGCCTCTGATATAAATAAACTTAATAAACCCTAGTTTCTCCATTTGCCTCATTTCATCACAAACACACACACACTCCTCTCTGGAACCTGGTCAGCCGAGAAAGTCACCCAAGGACCAAGATCTCAGCCTCTAGGCCATCATCTCATCTCATCTATCGATTCTTGATATCAAACGTGAGTCCCAAAACTATGTTTTATGCTTTTCTATGTGTTTTCTTCTTAAAGCATGATCAAACCTTCATGAAAACTTGTATGCTTCTGAGATAATGCTTAGGAATGCTAGATCTATCATAAAGTTAGCAACTTTATGTTTAAAATCCAACCATGTTAGAGATTTATGCTATTTTAGCCATTTTAGGGTTTTATATGTATTTTGGGTGATTTGATGACAAAATGCATGTTTAAGGTGTTAAAGCTTGCTGATTTATGTTGGTAAATGCCTATGTATGCTAAATAATGAATTGCATGTAAGATCAGAAGCTGTTAGGTTGATTTTTAGGCAAATCCGTATGTTTTTCGCGACCAGCGAAACTGTGTGTTCTCTGGGCGAAATTGTCCAGCGAATTTACTTGTTCATTCAGCGACACTGTCGAGCGAAACTATAGTGTCGCTAGCGAAACTGACCCGACCAGCCCGAACGAAACTACCGAGCGAAATACCTGAACGAAAGTTCAAACCAGTTTCCCTGCGAAACTAGGCTAGCGAAACTGCGTCAGCAGTTTCGGGCGAAACTAGCCTAGCGAAACTGTGTCACCGGGCATTGCCTAGCGAAAGTGCTGCCCGTGCACCCAGCGAAACTGCCTAGCGAAACTGTGCTAGCGAAACTAAGACCTGACCTGAAAACCAAACTTGTGAAATTTGCTTAAGTGTTATGCCATGACTTACATGATTATGCCATGATGAAACATGCTTGATATCTGAATTATATGAACCCTTGTTTATGATCAACCATCGGTGTCGTGTGTCGATATGTCGTGTCTTAGCTTAACGTGCTATGTTATGGGCCATAGTGAACGTTGTTTGAAATGAATTAGACACAAGACTAATATATAAGACCTAAATGAATTATAGGTCTTCATTAAGAAATCAATCCAAGGATAATTAAGCAAGTCTAGCCGAGCAACCAAAGGTGAGTGTCACAAACCCGCAAGATACGATCCCGTTAGGGACGGAAAGAACAACTTAAAAACAATGCTGACAAAACTTACGAGTGCTGAGCACCGGACGAATAAAAGTCGACTGTTTTTCACCAAAGTGTTTATGGGAACACTTGGGGAGGAATTCAAGTCGCTGTTTACGAAAAATAAAACTGATAAATGATTTCCGGGTCCGAAAGGAAACCCTAAGTGAAATGTTTTAATATGGCTAGCATAGGTTAAAGGCTTTAAACCAAATGATATCACATGATTTCTAAGGAATGTTTTGTTTAAATAAAAAGTCCTCATAATTAATTGTGCCATTAATTCGTGGAAGCGAGGGGATGTTGGGTAGATCTACTGGAGTTTGACAAACTCCGCTCCGGGGCACTGGAGGTGCACGGGGAACAATATCAGCCTATTTGACACCGTGATCCCAAGAGGAGGACGCGGGGGAGGCAAAAAGAGCAGTGACGAAAGTCCGCAAATAAAAATAAATGACGGTGGAACACCGCAAAATAAATAGTCAGCTTGGTACAATCTTCCTTAGTGCATGAAACGACGGATTAGCTACCCGCGATATCGGTTGAGTTCTTTAATTCTTACAAGACTAAGCGCATATTAAATAATCGGTAATTGACGTTTAAAAGCATCGTCTTTCATAAAACAAATATTACGTATGTATATGTTGACAAAGAAAATGATTATGAGACCGGGCCAATGCATGACAAGCCCACCGTGAACTCACCAGCCTTTTGGTTGACACTTGCGTGGTTTTGACTTTTGCAGATCGCTGAGGAGTATCCGGAGCAGGTTGACATGGCTCAAGAAAATGTTTACTTTTATTTGAACTAACTTGGGAATTTATATAACAATTTATGTTTTGTAATTAAAGCACGCGGTTAGTGCTAAGATATTTATGTTTACATTCCGCTGCGTAACTTTTGAAACTGTTTTATTTATGAACATTTGGACTTTACTCTGATTCGTTTAGTATTTGTAACTAATGGTTGTGGTCCTGGTCTAGTCGCGCCCCTTAACGGTATAAACTCCGTTAGTGGTTAATTGGGGGTGTGACATACCACTTGTGAAACCACTAGACGATCTTACTACTGCATGATTCGGTAATCCAAGAAACATAAACGAGTAAATTAAGCTTTGCTTTATTGATTTCACTAAGAGATACAATGTAGAGAGAGAAACACACTTTAATACACATAGTTAAGAGTGATAGGAATGACAGAACCAGTTAGACTCTCTCTAACATGAACTATTTATAGTCACTTAGTTCTGGCCAGCGTACCACCTGCGGACCATTTGGTACGCCCATACCATCTGGTACGGCTGACCATCTGGTACGGCCAGTTGACTATCTTGACTCACACAAATGCTCTAGATTAGATACAATACACAAGACACAATGTAGCATTAGAATATGCTCTAACAACGTGCATGTTAGAACATCCAAGATTAGTGAATATGAAGACATTCAATGTATTTGTTCCAAATGGGTCAAAACGGGTCAAGTCTTTGAAACACGAAGATTTTGGGGATTTAACTTATTTCCTGAGTTTGGAGTTAACGTCTTGACGATACAGATGTAAATTGGCGGTGTTCAACATTGGTCATTCCGAGTTGGTGTATTTTCATCCTTGGAGATCTCGTTTGTTCTTGGAGATCTCGCTGATAAGCCTTGGAGATCTCGTTTGTTCTTGGAGATCTCGCTGATAAGCCTTGGAGATCTCGTTTGTTCTTGGCGACCTCACTAAGGTCTAAAGGCTGTGATTTGTTCTTGGCGACCTCAATAAAGCTTGGCGATCTCACCCATAGTCTTGTTGACGTCACCAAGGTCTGAAGGCTGTGATTTGTTCTTCGCGACCTCACCAAATCTTGGCGATCTCATTCATAGTATTGGAGACCTCACCAAGGTCTGAAGGCTGTGATTTGTTCTTGGCGAAGTCACCAAAGCTTGGCGATGTCACCCATAGTCTTGGAAACCTCACCAAGGTTTGGAGCAATTCAACACTCCGATATGATCCATAAATGAGCCAATACCCCCAAGACAACGTCAAGACAACTTCAACAACACTCAAGACGACACGCGAGTTGGTTTTAGCCGAGACAACTCAACCGGGTCGTTTACCTCAAACGAAGCTTATTTGATTTAATTTTGTTTCACTCCTTTTTGTTGCTATAAATAGAACACTTAGGTTATTTTTAGTAAGGGAGAAGAAAGTGAGCTGCTAAGTGTGTGTTTTCCATGGTGTAATCTCCTTTTCTCTCAACACTTGTAATCTGTTGATCTTGATATAGCAATAAACATTGAGATTTAAAGATTGTTCTTTGTGTTCTTGGTTTGATTCGTTTGAGCTTCTTGATCGATCCATTTTTCGCACCTGATCAGTCTCGTAATTGTGAGATTCTCGGGTCTGAGTTGGACCTAACAATTGGTATCAGAGCTACTGGTCTGAACAAAAACCCATTTTTTGTTCTTGAGGATTTTGCAAGATTTAGCTTGATTTGGTGAAGTTTTTGAAGATCGAAGGTTGCTTCTTAAGTGGAAACATCATTTGGAAGCTGATTTCATCCTCAGATTCATCATTAGAGATCATTTACATCAGTTTTTGGGCAGATTTGTTAAAAAAACGGGAAGAACATTTCAAGAACATAAAGTCATGTAGAGGCTAGATTATGAGGCTTGTAATAGAAATAGTTTGGGCTGGGCTTAGAGGGTTTACTTAGATTAGTAGACTAGTTTTCTATTAGATATGGGCTTGGGCTTGGGTTTAAGATCCAAAAGGGCCCAATTGTAAACCCTTCAGGGTGCCTATATAAACCCCAATGGTTCTCCTCATTGAGGGTTGCTGGTTTACAATTTTGGTGCAGCCACAAACTATTTACGATCGTAATCGTAAACTAGAGAGAGAAGATAGTTTACGATTTCTTATTTTGTACCCGACAAGTTCATCTTGTGTGCAAAGATTAGGTTTTTCACGTTTTAATCATTGTTTTCTTCGATTTCTTCTCTTCTCTTTCTTGAATCACTAATCTAACCGGATTCTGCACGTTTAGATTAGTTAGATATCGTGAGCGATTGTTGTTTCGGGACCAACAATTGGTATTAGAGCCAAGAAACGAGAGTTTCGTGGTTCTCATGATATTGATTCAAGAAGATCTAACAGTTTTTGTGAGTTTTTCTTGAGTTTTTCTTGAGTTTTTCTTTAGGTTTACGATCGAGTTTGCTGAGTTTTCTAGGCTGTTCTTGGAGTTTACGATCGGTGTTCTTCATCAAATCTGGGTTTACGAGCTGTAAGAAGGAGTTTACGACTTCAAGAATGGATCTTTGAGTGTTTACGACCGCGTTTACGATTCTGTACTGTGTTTACGACTTCAAGACGCGATCTTTGGGAGTTTACGACTTCGATTACGATCCGGAGGAGTTTACGATCTGAGGGTGTTTACGACTGAGTTTACGATCGGAATCGTGTTCACGATTGGGTTTACGACTCGGGGTGTTTACGATCACTGTTTACGATCGGAAATTGAGTTTACGATCGGAAACTAGTTTGCGGCAAAAAGTCACTATTTCACACTTTCACGGAAATGGACATAACTTTTGACTCGTTTGGAGTTAGAAGCTCAAATTTTAACACGACGTTCGTGACAATGAGCCCCAGAATTACCCTGACTAACGTCTAAAGGAGCTCGTTTGGACCCCCCAAATTCCACTCCGAAGGCCTCCGTTTTCGCGTTTTAAGTTTTTGACACTATTCCTTGAATAGTACTTTTGCCGATTTTGCCGTTTTTGCCAATTTTTTCAAAATTTCCAGAAGCTGCATATCTAAAGAAAGAAAATGAGTTCAGTGGTTAAAGAAAAGAATATGGTTGAGAACAAAATGCTTTCGCAGCTGAAGTTGACAAAACTAAGATATGCCCCAATCCTACTTGTGCTCGATTAATTCCTGGCTTAAGACAACTCTGGAAAAATGCTGAAATCGAACTTTTTGATATGCAATGTTCTAGGAGTTCATTTAAAGGTAGGTGGGAAAAGAGTGAAGAGAAAGTAAAAGCCGAAAAACTAGACATTGAGAAATATCAAAAGCTAGCAACGGAGAAGACTATTTTATATGATCAGGCTAGGATTGAGATATCTGAGCTGACACAGAAATTAACTGAACTGCAGCAAAAATATGATGAGCTGCAGGTCAAGTATGATTGCAACCAGGGTAGAAATCAGCGAATGCTAGATGCTGGAAAGGAATTGTCACATGCTGTTGTAACTGGTCAAGTTGGGAAAGATAAAACTGGGTTTGGGTCAGAAAAGTCTGATAAGTCCTTGGCTGCAAACAATATTATTCCTCCACCAATTCCCAGAGACATTATTGGAATGCTTGCTAGTGAGGATTAAGTTGAACGAACCAAGTCTGATTATAAAGAGGCTGCTCCTCCTATTGATAGTGTCTTGGTTGGAACTACACCATTGACTCAAGAAGAAATTGATAATGAAGCAAACATGACTTATGGTGAAGGGAGAGTAGAGGATATATCAGACAATGATGCTGAGTGCCAGATTTATGACATGTGTCATAACTCTAAGTCTGATGATGCTGGGATTGAGTTGAAACCGTACCCTAAAATTGAAACCCCATACTTCAAAGTAATTGACGAAGTCAAAAGGGAAAAGGTGATCTTGACGACATTGCCTGAGGGGAAGATCTTTATGACATCTGGATCAATGTTTGACCAACAACCAGATGTTAGATATGACTTACCATCCTTCTCCTCCAAGTTCAAGGGAATAACTGATGGAGTAAAAAGTAAAGCTGAAGTTGAGAGGCCAAAGATCACCATCAAGCGTCCGAGTATGAAACCGACGACTGGAGTGAAGAATGAAAAACTCAAGGGAGTATCCGTGTCTCCCATTTCTTCAGTTGGATCATGCAGTTGCCATTGTAATTGCAAGAATGATGCTTTAATTTCAAATAATCAAGGAAGCACAAAGACAGTAAAGACAGATTCTACACAGGCTTCGAGGAACCAGCAGAAGCAAACACAAGGCAAGGCAGCTCCATATCAGCCACCAAAGACAAATGGGTACACGTCTGACTTCTATTTAAAGAAGCAGACTTGCTTTAATTGTGGTAAAGCTGGTCATATAGCCAGAAACTGTCTTTACCACCCCTATGAACCCTATTATCCGCAAAGTCAAAGGGCTTCATCTCAGGAGTCTGTAAAGTCTAAGCCGATGATGGTGCAAACACCTAAGGCAAGGAAGCCTGTTACTCCTAAGGTTAAACCCTCTGATCAACATTAGGGCGCTGCCAAAGCTGAAAGAAAATCTATAAATCAAAACAACAGCTTTCCAAGTTACAAAAATTTCCAAAAACAGGTGAAGAAACCGTTTTCAAAACAACCAAAGTCTGAAAAACCCAAAGTTACCCCCCCCCCCAAGGTAACTAAAACTGTTTTGAAAAATGATTCTAAAATGAAGAAGGTTGAAATACCTAAAGTCACATCTCCAAAGGTGACTAAAACAAAAACTGTTTTAAAAAATGAATCTAAAACGAAGAAGGTTGAAATACCTAAAGTCACAACTCTAAAAGTGACTAAAAAAAATGTTAAATCACCTGGAACTTGGAAACCAAAAATCAAGGCAGCTCCATCCCAACTTCCTGATTCTCAAAGGGGATGTTCTTACAAGAAGTATCTTTTATTGATTCCTCAGGTGTACCCAGAAAAACAATGGCCTGGGTACCATTGGCTAACTAATATCTCACTATGTGTTGGAACAGTCAAGGAGGATTATCACTAACATCTTTTTTATTAATTTGTTTGTTGATAAGTGATTGTTCCAGGCACAGTTTAGGAGACGTATCTTCATGTCATGACAAGCAATTTTTATATAGGATATGTTTCCTTGAGAGGTAAAAGGTCAAATTCAGCATGAAAGGTACTGTTCTTAACTTGGTTGTTTGTTTGATGAAGCGGTAAAGGGTGTTTGTGTCAAAACCAAATTCCTTAATATTTTCGGTTGGTGCTTGGTTGTTCATTTTTCTTTTTAAAAAACAATAAGGTATGCATGCTATAAAACCCATTATTCTAAAAATTTTCAAAACCATACTTTGAAGGTTAGCTTGGCCAGATGTGTGTGAAGTTATTTACTCTGCTTATGTGTTCGTGTCTTTAAAAAAAAATGATGATGTTTATAAAAGTTGTGACATTAAAAATCAAAAAGCAAAGGGAAGAAATGTAAAGATGAAGAAAAAGTTGACCCCTAAAAAATAGTGTGCTTTTCAATTTTTAATAGTTTGTTTGTGTCTGTTTCTAAGAAAGCTAAGAGAAGTGAAATTTGTCCGGATTGGAGATGACTTACACGTGTAAAGCGGAAGTGAAAAGCAAGCTCCACGGTGATGTGCTCGGTAGGCTCGACCTAATCTTATGACCACCAATGTAAGTGCAATGAACTTAAAATATATATATGTTTAGTTTCCCATCTCAGTTTGCATGGTTTAAAAAACTGAGTCCCAGCAAAAACAGATTGAGAGTGGTAATTATACCTAGTATTCACTCTCTCACACGCCATGTTCTGCTGTTATGACAACACCACAGAAAAGAAAAAGAAAAATGAAATAAAAAAAATGAAAAGAAAAAGAAAAATAATAAAATAATTATTTTGTTTGGTCTTCTCTGTGTGCTTATGCGGCCGACCTGATCACCAACTGATAATTAAGGAAATAAGTGGTAGTCATAGCGGTGTTGCATGGTTCTTCAAGTTGGGGGTTTGTGAATCCTCAATAAACTCTGAGGTTGGGTAGGTTTTGCTATGTACGCTTGGGTGTGGGGACAATTAAACATGACGGTAATCTTGTACATTATTAAGCATGATGCATTTGGTTGGGATTAAACGGGTCTGAGTTTAAAGTGGACAAACATACTGGCAATCACCTGGACTAGTCAAGTAACTAAAGCTGAAAAGGGTTCCTCAGTTATATTCATACGGGTTGATCCCTTGTAAACTTTCTCATGTTTGACATTAGTAAGTATTTGTTTATTTTTATCTTTCGTGTGTGAGTCTTTAAGTTCTTTTTGGTTGTGTTTACTTCTTGGCCAGGTTAATTTGAGAAGTCAAAATGTGTTTTCATGGGTTTTGTTGCATGACAGAATGCCCCCTATAGATCTTGACAAATTTTTAGGGGAAGGAGAGGGGATAATAAGTATTATCCGAAGGGAACTCGAGGATGATACTTATTATCTAATGAAAATACTTCCATAATACATAGTATCTGAAGGGAACTCGAAGATAATATGTATTATCTCAGGGGAAGTCCTTAGCTGAGGGGAAGTTATCAGCTAAGGGGAAGTCTTTAGAGGTCTTGGGTTCAGGGGAAGTTTTATAGAAAACCCGTAATCTATATTAGGGTTTTTGGTTAAAATTATGTTAATTTGAATCAACTGAACAGATGATAATTACCTTCTAACCCAAAGACCAGTCATCAAATGTCTGATGGAGTATATTTTTTCAAATGTTTGTCAAACAGGTTGATGATAGAAAGATGCTGCTGATGTTGCTGCTGCTCAAAGTTAAAGACCCAGCCGGACAAGACTTCCATCTGGAAAAGCAACTGTTCAGGGAAAGTTGTTGGTGTCTTTACAAGTTTTCAAAAGCTTCAAAAGAGCATCAAAGAAGATGTTCACATGTTTAGGGGAAGCTGAAGATTTCAAGTCGATCTTTGATGAAGAAAATGATGTAGAGAGCAGTTAGAGATCATGAAGATCCAAGATCAACAATCAAGTTCTTCACAGTTAGAGGTTTTCAAAATTTTACCCTCTAATTTTTGGAGATTGAAGACAATTACCGAATATTCAGCAAGAAGTAGTTTTTTTCAAAAGAAGCAAGTCAATGAGAATCCTCCATCTCATTAACTTGTTCATTTCAAGAAAGTTCGAGCTGATGCTGATCAAGAGGAAGTCCCAAGTGCCCGTCATGAAACCCATTGAAGATTTCTACGGAAAGAATCTTCATCATCATCTATGCCAGCCAGTTAGGAAGAAGATTTTCAAATATTGAAGACATTTAATATCACAAGCCTAGGGGAAGATTGTAGAGGCTAGATTATGAGGCTTGTAATATTAAATAGTTTGGGCTGGGCTTAGAGGGTTTAATTAGATTAGAGACTAGTTTTCTATTAGATGTGGGCTTAGGCTTGGGTTTAAGATCCAAAAGGGCCCAATTGTAAACCCTTTGGGGTGCCTATATAAACCCCAATGGTTCTCCTCATTGAGGGTTGCTGGTTTATGATTTTGGTGCAGCCACAAACTGTTTACAATCGTAATCGTAAATTAGAGTGAGAAGATAGTTTACGATTTCTTATTTTGTACCCGACAAGTTCATCTTGTGTGCAAAGATCAGGTTTTTCACGTTTTAATCATCGTTTTCTTCGATTTCTTCTCTTCTCTTTGTTGAATCACTAATCTAACCGGATTCCGCACGTTTAGATTAGTTAGATATCGTGAGCGATTGTTGTTTCGGGACCAACAAGTCACTATTCTTTATTTTTGGGGTTAATTTGCTGAGATTTGGAAGTTGCTACAGTTTTGAGTATTGATTCTCATCATATCATGAAGCTATTGGTGCATTCAAATCAACATTTGGAGAAAATTGGTTGTTCATCTTCATCCTAGTCGAGGTCTGTACATTTACTCAAAATTTGAATCTTTTTTTTTTCGAAGTTATTTTGATTGAAATTGATAATTACTCTGTGTTAGTGACCTAAAACTAAATTCATTGAAACAATCTAATATCATTTTCATCAAGTTTTGAATCCATGTTAGCAAAATTAGTGAATTTCTTGAAACTTTTCATAAACTCACTATTTGATCGAACTGGATGTGTTAAGATCAGATTTGGATGTTGATGTAGTTTTCACTATTGATCTAGATCATATTCTTAATCTATTGGAGCTTTCATTACATCAATTTGAACAACTTTGATTTTCTCTAAACTCTCTAAGTTGAAGAACAAGCTGTAATTTTCAATAATTCTCATATTTTGCTTATTTGACTGAATTTGTGCGTGTTTGAGTGTGTTATAGGTTTGTGAATAATTCTAGATACATTTTAAAGCTTTTGAATACAACCCAACTCTATTTTCATCAAATTTGCTAATTTGCTATAATTTCAAGTTTAAGTAAAAAAATGGATTTTTCAAGTGTGGATAAGCCTCAATCACTCAATTCCAATTCTAATAATCAGAATATTGGTCATGAGTTAATTAAGGTTGTAGAAATAATTGATTGGACCATTAATGATCCTCATGTAATCATTGCTAGATATGTTTATGGTCTACCACGCGTACGAGTAGACAGCCCCAGACTAGAGGGGTTCATCAGGTAGATCCCGTTACAGCTCTCTCAGCGCAGGTCGAGGCGCTCTCGCAGATGATGAAAGGGATGCAGACGAGTCAGAAGCAGATGAGCCAACCACAAGAGACACAACAGCATGTGAAATTCTGTCAATTATGTGCTGGTCCTCATGATATTACGAGTTGTCTCATTGTTAGTAGCACCGAGCTACCAGAGCAGTTCGATTACATGGCTAGCCAGGCCCACCCACCACCCACCCAGTATAACTACAATCCGGCTTGGAGACCAAACCAGAATTCGGGATGGAGACAGGAGCCGAGCAGTTCGAACCCACCGGGGTTCCAGCCACGACCACCACAGAGACAGCAGGGTGTTTACAGCCCAGGGGGAAACAGACAGATCCCGGTTCAGACAGAGGATTCAGTTATGAAGAACCTGACCGACATGGTTTCTCAGTTGCTTCAGCAGAATCAGAAAGCAGCCCTTGACACTCAGAAGGTTGCTCAGCAGAATGAGTTCGTTTTTCGAGAAATGAGTAGGAGATGAGTAACATGGGCACTCATATGCAGAATTTGGAGAGACAGATGGGTCAGCTTGCCAAGTCTATGTCAGAGCGTCAGCGGGGAGGTTTGCCGGGTAATACCGAGACAAATCCGCGCCAAACAGCTAAGGCGATCACCACTCGGAGTGGCAAGACCACTCAGGATCCAGTACCGCCAGCCACTGCTGAGCCGGTTACTGGGCATGTGCACCCTACTAGGCTACGCCCAGCAAGTACAGCACGCCCCAAGGAGCCCGCTGTGACAATCCGACTTTTCAGGTCATTTTTCTGACATTAACTGAACGTAAAACGTATTAAATGTTGTGTGAACATTTATGTGCTTATCTGCGTTGACTTTAGCAATTAGGGTTTTGTGTGATCAATCACTACGAGCATGCACGGAAGATTAAACGTTTACTATTCTATGATTTTATGTGGAATTAAAAATGTATATGATTAAACTATATTTATATATTTGTGTAATTAAAGGATTTTAATTACAAACTATTAATAATAGAGTTATATGTGACTTAAATATAAGTTATGAGCTTTAAATGGCTAGGTTATGATTTTATGTGAATTTAAAAATATAATGGTGGAATTATATTCCATGATTTATTTTAGTAAAACAAGATTTATAATTCTTATAAACGTTATACGATTTATACATTTTTACATTCCTCGTATATTCGTTGTTAAAAACATCTTCTGTCAACCTCGTTAATGTCCCGTTATGTCCGTTAGTATTGTTTTAACTTGGAGGGCCTTTTATGCCATTCTTGAAACCTCATTTCCTCTATTTAAACTATGAGGATCATTTTTATAAACATCCTAAACCTCATAACCAACATGTAAAATATGGAGGGACTGGAATGGTCAATCTACCAAAGTAGATTTAAATGCCATTTACGGCATTATTCATGACCGGCGGTTTCTCACGACCACCATCATTCCGGTCATTGAATCCGGCAATCAAGACCAAACCGTTTCCATTGAGACCTCTCAAGCAGTTTAAATAGCATGGCAAATCATTGAAGAACCTACACAAATCCTCTCACTCTCTCTCGACTGTCGCGAAAAAAAAAACCCACCAAAGCTCCACCGTATACTTTGAAATTCCGGCTAACCACTTCACCATCGACCTTCATTTGACCACCACTGAGACCGCCTTGAGTCACCGATCAAGCGGGAGTCGTTAATTCTCGAATCGGAGCAAGAAACTGTGTGACCATCGGAACTTCGGGACGCGTTTTCGGTGGCTAAAACCTATAATCTCGCATCCACACTCTGAGGTAAATGGTTGTCGTTGATTTTCGCACACTTTTCTGTGTTTAATTTTAGATTCGCGATTTTCCGGTCGCCGGAAAATATCTCCGGCGACATTAGGGTTGTGGGTGAAGAAGATGACATGGTTCGGGTACGGGTTATATATTTTCCTTTCCGTATATGAAACAGACGCCAAGCTGGCACGAACGGTTTAGGTTCTGGGCGTGTGCACGAGGGACGCGGGTTCGAGTCCCGGCGCCACCATTTTTGCCCTTTTATTCCCCTGTTTTCGATTAAGCAGTTTTCCTGATCAATATTTCGAGATAAAAGGGTTCGGACGGGCTTCTTAACACAAACAGGCCTCTCGGCCGAGTGGTGTGTTTGTTGTGTTGCTTCGTGGAGGTCACGGGTTCGAACCCGGTGACCTCCCTGCTCGCTGTTTCTGTTTTTTTTTAACAATTGATCATTAGATTTCGTCCCAAAGTTGTCCCTAATTGTATCCTAAACCCGTAAAATTATATTTGAGACATTTACACCCCGTAAATCATATTTAACTTGTCATTTTAAATAATAAATATAGTTTTAAAACCTATAAATATATATATTGATATAAAACTTTGGGTTTACCTCAAAAGAGGAATATATATATATATATATATATATATATATATATTGTGTGGATTGTTATAAATATATATATACATGACGTTGGCTTGAAACGAAGTGATCTTTGGTGTAAACCATAGAATGTTTTAGAAAACTATTTAAGAACGTCGTTTTGGACTAGAACCATAAAATACACGGTTTTGGATTATGATTCACCATAAATTGTTGTTCCTTTTCAAAATTAATATTTAAATCATTGGATTTAACATATTTATGTATATATATTTATAACTTGTTAAAAACTTTATTATCAACGTCACTTGAACATTTATTTAAATATATATATGATATATATGTATTTACTTAGAAAATATATATTAAAGATATATATTGGATTTTCTCGCGTTATTTTGATATTCGCTCGGATTTGGCACACGTGCCATCCTCAACTTATTCCGGACTTCACGATTGCTCGTTTTTATCGTTTACGTTAGAATTGATAGTTTAGAACACACACTTATACTCGTATGCTCGTTAGGTGATTGATTGCTTGCACACGACTCGTTCTTGCTACTTGAATTAACTGTTTGTCTGGAAACCTTGCCGAGCAACCTAAAGTGAGTTTCACGGCCCCATTTTATCGTTTTAATCCTTTTGGGGGAGATTAACATGCATGATTTACACAACTGAGATAATTAGACTTTTATATATCACTTGAAGTACTTGTAGCACACTGATACAACAAAGTCCTTCCTATGGTACCGTTAGTATTAATGACGATAGCGAGAAATATATTGTAGTACTACTGGGTCTGACAAACCCCACCCGGGTCAGTCGCACTGACACCATTGGATATCGAACGGGTGTTATATTCGTCCTAAACACAACAAGGCAAACTATAAATAACTGTTAGCTTCGGTGACCACCAACGTGCGAAGTTTCATGTATATAGCCTAGCTAGCTATTTGATATATATTAGTGATTATGCTCTTACAACTTGACGTTATTGAACAGTCAATCTTAAACTGAACTTGAAATGTTATTGAACTGATAAACCTGTGAACTCACCAACCTTTGTGTTGACACTTTAGCATGTTATATCTCAGGTCGCTAAACTGGAATGTCTGCCACGAGCTAGGATGCACCACATAAGGATTACTATTACCATGCATGCATCATAGACTTATTTATTTATCAAACTTATTAACTTTTGGTTTGCGCATGTTTTGGCACTTGAACAATTATTACAACTTTGTCGATTACGCTTCCGCATTTAAAAACGTATTTACTCTGGTATTACTTTTACATTGCATATAGACTGTTCGTATGGCTAATGTGTTCTATCCTGGTTTGTCACGCTCCCTGCGGCGCGTTGTCACGCGTGGGATTTTTGGGGTGTGACACCCGCGAGAGTCTACAAACCTCTTGTTCCATATCCCGCACGTTTGAGACAGGATAGAGCTGAGGAGAATTACAACAAATTTCTTGCCCTGTTCAAACAACTTCACATAAATCTCCCATATGTTGAGGCATTAGCACAAATGCCTAAGTATGCCAGATTTCTTAAGGATTTGTTGAGTAACAAAAAGAAACTTGAGGAGTTGTCGACAGTTACACTGAACGAGGAGTGTTCAGCAGTTCTCCAGAATAAGCTGCCACAGAAGATGAAGGATCCTGGGAGTTTTATGATTCTGTGTTTGATTGGTAGCTTGTCCGTCAGCAATGCTCTTGCTGATCTAGGTGCTAGTATAAACTTAATGCCATATTCAGTTTTTGCGAGACTAGACCTAGGTGAGCGGACACCCATGCGCATGAGCGTTCAGCTTGCTGACCGTTCGGTCAAGTATCCGAGGGGTATTATGGAGAACATGTTGGTTAAAGTGGATAAATTTGTTTTCCCGGTCGATTTTGTGATCCTCGATATGGATGAGGACGAGCACGTGCCTCTTATCTTAGGTCGCCCATTTTTAGCTACCGCACGCGCTTTGGTTGATGTTTTCAGCGGTACGTTTACTTTACGCGTCGAGGACGAGACGATGACCTTTGACATTCGTGATTCGATGAGACGCCCTCAGAGTCAGGATGATACACTCTACTTTGTTGACACCATCACTCCACACGTGAGTGATCAGTTTGAGGACATCTGTGATTCAAGTGTTTCAGATACGCAGGTTTGGAGTGGAGTTGACCCGCAGCTTGGTGTGTATGCTGCTGCTGCTTGTGAGGTGACTAGTGAGGAGACTAGTACTTTAGATTTGAGCCCGGAGGTTTTTGAGGTCATTGACACCTTGAGGGCTAAGTCTAGACCGTCTGTTGAGGATCCGCCTACATTAGAGCTTAAGGAGTTGCCATTTCACTTAGAGTATGCATTTCTGGAGACGGATTCGAGACTTCCTGTGATTATTGCTTCGGATCTGACGAGTGATGAGAAACAGAGATTGTTGGATGTTTTGAGAGAGCACAAACAGGCTATTGCGTGGAAGATTATGGGTATTAAGGGGATTATCCCTTCTTTTTGCACACATAAAATTCTGATGGAGGATGAGTTTAAGCCTGTTGTGCAGAGGCAGAGACGTCTGAACCCGAGCATGCAGGATGTGGTGAAGAAAGAGGTTCTTAAGCTTTCGGATGCCGGATTGATATATCCTATCTCTGATTGACCTTGGGTCAGTCTGGTTCAGGTTGTGCCCAAGAAAGGGGACATGGCAGTGGTAGTGAATGAAAGGAATGAGATGATTTCTACGCGCACGGTTACGGGGTGTAGAGTTTGCATTGATTATCGCAAACTCAACGATGCTACGAGGAAAGATCATTTTCCCCTACCATTATTGATCAGATGTTGGAGCGTTTAGCCGGTCACAGTTATTATTGTTTCCTTGACGACTTTTCAGGTTATTTCCAGATCCCCATCGCACCGGAGGATCAGGAGAAAACCACATTTACATGTCCCTATGGCACATTCGCGTACCGACGCATGCCGTTTGGATTATGTAACGCTCCAGCGACATTTCAGCGCTGTATGGTCGTGATTTTTCATGATATGATCGAGGACTCCATGGAGGTTTTCATGGACGATTTTTCTTTTTATGGGAGTTCCTTTGATCAGTGTTTGACGAGCTTATCACGGATGCTAGCTCGATGTGAGGAGACGAACCTGGTGCTTAATTGGGAGAAGTGCCATTCGTGGTTCGCGAGGGTATTGTGCTTGGGCACAAGATTTCACATGCAGGGCTTGAGGTTGATCGAGCCAAACTTGATACTACTTCAAAACTTCCCCCTCCCACTTCTGTTAGAGCGATTAGGAGTTTCTTAGGCCACGCGAGATTTTACCGCTGATTCATACGCGATTTTTCGAAAATCATTAGGCCGATGACACATCTTTTAGAGAAGGATGCCCCATTTGTGTTTTCCGATGAGTGTTTGACAGCGTTCAACTTGATCAAAGACAAGTTGGTGAACGCCCCGATTATGGTTACACCTGATTGGTCGCAACCGTTTGAGTTGATGTGTGATACGAGCGATTTCACAGTGGGGGCAGTCTTGGGACAGAGGAGGGACAAACACTTCCATCCGATTTACTATGCGAGTCGAACTCTTAATGATGCACAGGAGAATTACACTACTACCGAGAAAGAGTTGCTTGCTATTGTTTTTTCCTTCGACAAATTCAGATCATATCTTGTCCTGTCCAAGACCATTGTGTATACGGATCATTTGGCTATTAAGTATCTGTTCAGTAAATAGGATGCTAAGCCGAGACTCATTCGATGGATCCTGCTTTTGCAGGAATTTGATATTGAGATACGTGAGAAAATGGGAGTCGAGAATGTGGCGGCTGATCACCTCTCGCGTTTGGAGAACGCGGATGATGAGAAACTTGAGGGGATGCCTATAAATGACTATTTCCCCCATGAGTTACTCGATTATGTACACGTGAGAGATGATGATGAGAGTCCATGGTTTGCGGATTTTGCGAACTATTTGTCGAGTGGGATCATGAAGAAATGGTACGGGTTTCAGCAGAAGAAGAAGTTCTTTTCTGACTTGAAACATTACATTTGGGAGGATCCTTATCTTTATAGGATCGGAGCTGATTCTATGATTAGGAGATGCGTGCATGGGCGTGAGGCATACCAGATTTTGAGACAGTGGTCACGAGGGTCCGATTCGTGGACACTACGCAGCCCTCTTCACCGCGAAGAAGGTGTTTGAGTCGGGATTTTACTAGCCGACTATTTTCAGGGATGCGTTTGAGATGATCAGCAAATGCGACAATTGTCAGCGTGCAGGTAATTTGTCGCGGAGAGATGAGATGCCCTAATCTAAGATGAGATGCCATCTCGCGGGAACAAATACATTCTCGTTGCGGTTGATTATGTTTCGAAGTGGGTCAAGGCACGAGCCATACCCACTAATGATGCGAGAGTTGTTGTGAGGTTTTTGAGGAAACTGTTCGCGAGGTTTGGAGTGCCGAAGGCACTGATTAGCGATCGTGGCACCCACTTTTGCAACACGCAGATGGAGAAGGCGTTGCAGCGTTACGGGGTTACACATAGACTTGCTACACGATATCATCCCCAGACGAGTGGACAGGTTGAGGTCACGAATCGCGGGATTAAGCGGATTTTGGAGAAAACGGTTGGTAAGAACCGTAAGGATTGTTCAGAGAAACTGGATGACGCATTATGGGCTTTCCGTACAGCCTACAAGACACCTACGGGTACTACACCGTTTAGGATGATTTATGGAAAGGCGTGTCATTTACCAGTTGAGGTCGAGCATCGCGCGTACTGGGCCATGAAGGCCGTCAATCTAGATCTGGATGAGGCGACTAGAGGATGGTTCTTTCAGTTGCATGAGTTAGAGGAGTTGCGCGATCATGCGTATGAGAGTTCGGGTTTGTACAAAGAGAGGACCATGAGGATTCATGATAGTCATATCAAGAAGAAAGACTTCAAACCGGGAGATCGTGTGCTTATTTTTAATTCAAGGTTGAAATTATTCCCGAGTAAGTTGAAGTCTAGATGGTCCGGTCCCCACGTGGTGAAACATGTATTTCCTTATGGGACAGCTGAGACTGAGGGCGTTAATGGTACCTCGTTCAAGGTTAACGGACATAGGTTGAAGTATTACTTGTCTGGTCCAGTTGACGCGAGCGATGAGGTTGTTATATTGTTGGACGTTCCACCGCCCTGATCGTGGGGCCGAGTCTGGCTGACGACTCGTAATAATTCAGCGCTTCCGGGAGGCAACCCGATTACTTGGTTACTTTTGTTTTGCTTGTTTCATGCTATGTTTCTTTTTAGTAGTTTATTTTGACTGTTAGCTAGTTTGTTTACTTTAGTGTTTGTTTATTTTTCTTTTTCTCTTTTATGCGTTCTGTAATTTTGCAGGTTGTTATGAAGCATGCCACTGTTGGAATTGCATGGACTTATCATTTTGGTATTGCTTCGTGGGGTTGGTAGGTAACTCACAGTTTGTGAACCGTCGGGTACTCAATTGCCATTCCCACGGTTTGCAAAGTATGTTTTCATGAATTTATTCAGGTTTAGATGATACGAGACTGTCACTTCATATATGACAATCAACGGTCTGTATCTGGATTTTTCTTGGGCTTGTTGACTTTTGGTCAAAGTGGACCGTTCACTTCATAATTGACAAACAAACGGTTTATTTTGATCAAATGTTACTTTTATGTGGGTTAGTATTTGATGTTGGTTGGTGCTGGTGAGCAATTGGTTGCAAATTGGCATAGCAGGTCTTTTGATGCACACATTGCGAATCGTTTGGTACTCAATCTCCATTCCGGGCGGTTTGCATGTTTGTGTTGTAGGCTCTGTTGACTTTTGGTTAAATGTCGGCCGTTCACTTCATAATTCACAACAAACGGCCCGCATTTGATCGATCGTCCAAGAACTCAAATTTTCAAATATCTTTTAAAAGTGCCAAATTTTGCAATCCGATTGCTTTTGTTTCATTTTGGGTTTTGTTTTCTTCCAGATTCATCACGGGACTGCCAGCTATCTTGATTCACCGGTTTAGTGATTATCGGAGTTGTATTTTTCATTTTGCATTCATTTGTTGACACATAACTCGAGATATTTGTGCTTTATTGATTTATAGTTGTGATTGATATGATTTGGTTGTGCTTGGATGATAGCTTGTTCTGGCGAGACAATTCTGGCATGTTCGTCGAGAGCTGTTTCATGATGCATACTTTGATTGTGGAGGATTTTTGGCATTTGTGGATTCAGCTCTGGCACCTGTTCAGTCAAGAGCTGGCTTGTTTCATTTTTCAGCATCCAGACACTGGCACACCACGTGATATGGGAGTATTTCAGTTCCCTTTCCCCTTTATTTTGTTTGTTTATCGTACAATAGGAACAATGTACGAATTAAGTGTGGGGATGGGGGTCAATTGAACTGAAATTGCTTAAAATTGTAAAAAAATTTCAAAATTTCTTATCATATCCCCCTGTTTTTGGATGAAATTGAGATTTTTGCCCGTCTTATTGCACATGGAAGTGGGCCGTTGATGTAATTCGTGACGTTTTGCTCGCCTATGTATATGATGCTTGTCTCTAGTCAAAACCTTTTCTTCGAGTATCTTGAAAAAGTATTTCCAAGCAAGTGTTTCTTTTTTCAAATAAAATCAATAAATGGGATGCTTTACTTAGTGAAACTATCGGATGGGGGATTAATAGCTTGCATCATATCGGTAACCCTTTTCCATCCGTTTCCGTGAGTTATTTAAGCCTAAATTGCATTATATGTTACATTATTTACCCACTTTCGTTTGGTTGAGTGTTATGCTTTTATGCACTTTCATTTTAGAACTTGTGTTGTTTATACATGTCGAGATCATGAACTAAAATTTGGCATAGAAATGATAGAGGCATTAGGATTACCCCCTTGCTTTAGCCTTTTTCTTTGATCTTATCATTTTTCCTACCCTAAAACATTATCCCTTAGAAAACCTGTTTGAGCCTTTTTCCTTCTCGTTTGTTTTTCCCACTTTTTGACCCATTTAGCCTTTCTTTAGCCTTTATTTTGTTCTTAAACCCGTGTGTGAAGAATCCGGATTAGTTTAGGATTTTGTGTATTTATTTTGGTTAGTTTCATCAAGTCGTATTTAGTGCAAAAAAAAAAAGGTGATTAATTGTGATTCTCCTAGTACTCAATCTCCATTCTAGGAATTCATATGAAATTGCAAAAAAAAAAAAAAAAAAAAATGAAAAAAATGAAAAATGAAAAAAAAAACATTTGAGAAAATTCTAGCTCATTATGGAGGTCATAGACCTAAGATTAAGCTAAAAAAATAGAGTGTTGTTTAGCTTTTGTGTCAGGTCAATAATTACCAGATTTTAGTTTATTTTTGTAAAAAGTTTGATAGTTTAGCTTTTTTGTTCCTAGTACGGATTTCTAAGCACTTAGCCACTTTCACATTCCCATTCCATACCCTAAACCCCAACCTTACGTTACAACCCTTGGAAGTCCTCTTGATTTATGTTAGGTTTTATGTTATTTGGTGGAGATGCGATTTCGATACAAGCCTATGATAATGGGGTGCATGTTTGGCCTTGAGTGATTTGTTGATACCTGAAATGTGCGTCGTGTGAAGTATCAAATGAAGACCAAGTTCAAGTCAATATAGGGTTGGCCGAACTAGGTACCTGAAATGTGCGTCGTGTGAAGTATCGAATGAAGACCAAGTTCAAGTCAATATAGGGTTGGCCGAACTAGGTCCGAACCTGAAGTTCGGACCGGCTGAACCTGGGGTTCGGAGGACGTTCGGCCAGTCGTGTATAAATAGTAGTTTGGTCTTTGTGTTTGGAGTTCTGAGCGAGTGAGCAAATCTTAAGTGTGTATTTCTGAGTGTGTTTCTCTGTGTCAATTCTCTGTGGTTTACTGATTGTAATTGTTCTCGTTTGATCAATAAAACAATCGGTTATTTACGTTTTGATGTCCGATTAGCTAGATCGAGTAGACGATCCGATGCTCACGCATTTTCAAGTGGTATCAGAGCTTTCTGGTTCACTACTGATCTGTGGTTGCTATTCTCGGATTATTGAACGTTTTTGAAGTTTTCTCGTGTTTCATTTCGTGTTTTCTATCATTTTTGAAGTGTGTTTTGTGTCAAAATTGTTCCTAAATCATTTCCTATTGGTTTTTCTGATTCATCATATCAAGTTTCGTCAAAATCAGTCCGTTTTCACGAGTTTTCGAAAAATGTCTTCGAGGTTCGGAGGTTACTGGGCAAGCTCGGAGTAACCGCTCCGAACTTGAGGTTCGGAGGTGACTCGGAGAGAGTTCGACGAGAGTTCGGTGGTGTATCGGTCTGGTTCGGTGAGATTTGAGGTTCGGAGGTAGATCGGAGCTGGTAGTTGTTTCGGACAAGGTTCGGAGCTCGTTCGGATTTTGTTTTAGGTTCGGACTAAGTTCGGTGAGAGTTCGGACGGCAGAATAAGTTCGAAACAAGTTCGGAGGGCAGAATTGTTCAGATTTTCAACGATGTCGGAATTTCAAGCTTTTGCCTCAATGCAAAGTGCTATACAGACCATGATGAATTATGACAATGAAATCGGAACAAGTCAGAAAGTTCCCAAATTGTTGAAACTAGAAGATTATCAGAATTGGAAGAAACGATTTTCAGCGTATATCAGCACAAATAATATTGACTTATGGATTCCAATTAGAAAATTGTATGAAAAACCAAAAGAAGATGGAGAGTCTAAAGAAATTGAAGATTTTGATGTTGCTGAAAGAAAAAGTTATGAACTTGAACAAAAAGCTTATGGTTATCTTACCATGGCTTTACCTACTGAACTATTACATCAATTCAGCACGTGTAAGAAGTCAAAGCAATTATGGGATGCTTTATCAGCAAGGTGTGAAGGAAATGATCAGTATAAGAAAAGTCGAAAGAAGGTTTTGAGTAAGGAATTTGATAATTTCCAGCATTATGAGAATGAAAATATAACAGCTCTTGTCTCAAGGTTATCACATCTGATTAGTGAATTGAAGATTGTGGGAATTGAGAAAACTGATGAAGAGTTAAAGGAAAAGATTATGGAAGCATTACCAGACAAATGGGAAAATTATGTTTTGCTTATCACTCATGATAAAGAATACTCAACATTGACATTTCATGAGCTTACTGGAAAGCTTCATGCTCGAGAAATGGAAATGTTAAATTCAAAGAAGTCAACTGCTACCTTGCAACATCCTGAGTTGTATCATGGTGAAAATAGTGCAAGCATGAGTGCAAAGACTAAGCCAAATCAGAATACAGCACCAAGTGTTGCTTTTCTAGCTGGAGCTTCAGGAAATTCTGATAACAATTCTTCAAGGGGCTGTCATTTCACTATTCCAAATTTTTCAAATCAAAATGATTTTTCAACAGAATCAACTGATGATTGTGCCAAAATGATTTCTGCATTGATTTCATCATCTTTTGGTCTGATTCTCAAGAATGTTGCTGATGCAAAGTTAACCAGTGAGGATCTTGATGCTCTTGATGATGATCAATTGACTGAATTGGATGTTTCGTGGCAATATGCTATGTTGTGTCAAAGATCTAAAAGATTTTTTAAGAAACATGGAAGGAATATTTCTGGTGACAAATTGGGATTTGACAAGTCAAAACTAAAGTGCTTTAAATGTCAACAACTTGGACATTTTGCCAAAGAATGTCAACAGAAAACTAATATTTCACAATCATCAAAGCCTGGCTTTACTCAACCATCTACTAGTAACACAGGCAAGACCACTGCTTTGGTTGCTCAAAGTGATGGCGTATATGATTGGGGTCAACAATTTGGATATGATTCTTCAGCCTTTATAGTTACCCATGATTTACAAGAAGATTATGTTTCAGATACTATAGTTCAATACCAAGTTCGTATGCATCTGCTGAAAACTTGGAGAGTTTGATGAAGGAAAATGCTTTGTTGATGAATAAAGTTCAACAATTGACTGAAGAGCTTGAGGTGGTTAAATCTGAATTAAAGATCTCTAAAGAATGTGAAAAGGATTTGGTTTTGAAGAATGAGGATTTGACTAATGAAAACACAATGTTGAATAAAGTTTTAGAAGTATTGAAGCAAGAAAAGAAGAATGTTGAAATTTTGAAAGCTGAAAGTTTTGAAGAAAAAGGTGAATTAGTCAAAGAAGTGAAGAAATGGAAGGAAGAGGCAGAAGATGCTGCAAATGATTTTCAGAATTTGTTTGATAAATCCAAGATTAAGCTTGATTTGCTTACTAAGAGTATTGAAGAATCTGATGCTAAACTCAAAGCATATCAAGTTGATATGGAAAAATTATTAGATGATAAGCGGGAGTTGACTAGGGTTAACAAGGTTCAAACTGCAAATCTGGAAATTCAAAAGAGAAATGAGGATAAACTGAAGAAGGAACTACATGAAAGTCTTGATAATCTTCGCTTACAAAAATTTGAAACTCACAAAGTTGCCAAGCGTTTGATTGCTAAAGAAAAGGAATTTGCAGAAGCTCAACAGCAAATTTCTGATCTCAAAATTCAAGTTCTTGATGCTAAAAGATTGCTCAACAATGTTTCTAATTCACAAGTTTTCACGAGCTTCTTAGCAAATGATGCAAATTTTGAGAGGATGTTTGATAAAACTGCATCACCCCCTGCTCATATCAAGGAAGCTGTCAAAGACGTGAAGGAACAGGTTGATGATTTTGATTATTCAAAGATATCAGTTTCTACTTCTGAAGAAGCAAAGGTTGTGAAGAAGAAGAAAAGCAAGAAGAACAAGAAAAAGGTCTTGAAATCTGAGATTCCTCCAGCACCAAAGTTTGTTTCTGGTTCATTTTCTGCTGATAATGAAAAATCGGCTACATCAAGTGACAAGATTCAATCTCAATCTGGCTTTGATGAAACAATTTTCTATGACCAAAAGAAAATTCCTGATGTGAAAGCCGAATTCACTAGATTAGCTAAGAATGGACATCAGAATTCAACTACTGAGGAAAGGATTTCAGGTAAATGTACTGGTTTAGGTTTTCAAGTTCCAAAGTCTCAAGCTGCAGAAGTTCCAGCATCTGAATTATCAAACCTAAAGAAGCTTAAAATGAAGCACATGAAGAAGGATGTGTTCAAAGCAGACAAAGTTCAACCTGAAAGGTTTTATAAGCTCAAAGGTTCTGAACAGTTATTTTCTGACAAGGAATTTCCTCTTCACTGCGTGGATGCTCAGAAAATTTCCGAAGTATTTGTGAAAGCTGGTATTTCTTCTGCAAGTTCTAAATCTCGAAGCCCAACTTCTAAATGGGTACATGATCACAGGCATCAGGTATATGATTCTCATTCTGATCATGTTAGAAATATTCATGTGTGTTCTTCGCAGGTACATCAAAGATGGGATAAAATGACAAGAATTTGTTATATTTGCCGTCGCCCAGGGCATATGGCAAAAGATTGTCCCTCACCTGCGGATTCGTCACAAAGATTTCATAAGAAATCAGTTTTTGGTAATTCTGCCACAACAAAGTTCTTTGATAACCAAGGCAGAGTTTTTGATGAAGTTGAGCCTACATTCTTTCAAAAACAAAAACGTTTTGTTCCAAAGTTTTCAAAGGATCAAAATGTAGGTTCATCATCACAGTCACCTGTGATTGTTTCATCGAAAACTGAATTACCAAAACAACAGGAATGGAAACCTAAGGTGGTTTCAAAGCAAAATCAGGACACTGGTCGACCAGTAGCGATTCGCTTCGGGTCCTTTGTGAACTAATCAGGTTGTCCAGTGTGCAGGTACTTCTAGAAGACCTATCAACAATTGAAAAATTGTGAATGGAGGAGTATTCTGTTTTTAATTTAAATTTAATGACAAATTTTTCTCAAAATCTAAACAATATCCGTGTTGATTGATCAATTTTCTTTGCTTACGTTTTTCTCAAAAAGCCAAAAATAGTGTCTTATTTTTGTGTAAAATGAAAATCCAAAAATAGAGTTTTCATTTTAAGGGGGAGAATTGTAAGTAAGGGGGAGTAATTGAGAAAATGCATGGTATGTAAGTAAGGGGGAGTAATTGAGAAAATGCATGGTATGGGGAGAAGGTGAATACATGCAAAATATAAAATTGTGAGAAATTGATCATTGGGAAATGATGGTACATTGGCATACGTATCTGACTCATGGATAAAGTAAATGAAAGGGCCATAAGATCATTGATTGATGTGCTTGGTAGGCTCGACTAATCAGAAAGTTTTCAGATGTGATATACACTAAATACTAATGCTTGACCATGTGGATAACATCTTGATGCATATGTCTTGACACAAAAAGAAAAATAAGTGTGAAATTCAAAATGAGAAGTCACTGTGTATACATGTGTTCATTTTGCAAAGATTTAATCTTGTTTGATTTTCTTTATTTTGTCAAACGATCGGAATTTCTCTGCGTATCGAAAGATCGACCTGATTGTTGTTCGTTTGACGTTCTGCTTTATTTTCTTTGGTGTTTCGTATAACTCATCGGACTTTCTCCGCGTGTACGGGAGTACCGACCTGATTGTTGTTGAGTTATACAACTTCAACTTGTTTTATTTTTCTTATTTTGTTAAATCTGAGGCCTTATCTGCGTATCGAAAGATCGACCTTAAGGTAGACGATTTAACGTTCTTATTTCTTTTTGCATGGAACACAGTTGACTGTATCATGAAAAATAGTATGCAATGTTAAAGTTCGCAAATGCAATCACACAAAAGAAAAAGAAAGAAAAACAGAAAATGTCTGAATATGTCTGATAGTGTGGGGTACACTGGTCTAAGCAAATCTAATCAATACCTTAACATATCCAGATGTTATGAGTATGATTCTGTCTGAGCTTAAGATGGACAAATTATACCAGCAATCAACATGACTTGTGTGCTTCAATTAATTGAAATTGAAGTGTAGTTCAGTGCGTTATGATCAATATGATCCCATATAGTGATCTTTCTCCTACCAAAAATAGTGTCTGATTCTGTATTACGATTTCATTTCATATCAAGAAAAGTACAAAAAGATTTTTGGTGTGTTTTAATATAAACTTTCAAAAAGCCAAAAAGATTTTGTTTCTGCTTTATTTTAGATCTGATCAACACGTGATATAAAATCTTTTTCAAAATCATATCTTGGAGTCTCGAAGAGACATTTTGCGCCAAGATTATTTAAGTGTTAATGCAGGATGCTGTTGTGCAAGCTATCACAACTTCAAGTCTTCTGAAGATGTTGATAAAGACCAGAGATATACTAGATATCGTCAAAGTATTCAAGATCAAGTTACGATTGAGTTGAGGAGGAGTTTGTTCGAAGATTCATTTCATTGGATAAACGGTTTCTTTACTTGAGGGGGAGCTTGATTGAAGATACATATTTGATGATGTTGAGAAGAAAAGAAAAGAGATACTGCACACGACGAGGGGGAGTTTGTTGATACCTGAAATGTGTGTCGTGTGAAGTATCGAATGAAGACCAAGTTCAAGTCAATATAGGGTTGGCCGAACTAGGTCCGAACCTGAAGTTCGGACCGGCCGAACCTGGGGTTCGGAGGACGTTCGGCCAGTCGTGTATAAATAGTAGTTTGGTCTTTGTGTTTGGAGTTCTGAGCGAGTGAGCAAATCTTAAGTGTGTATTTCTGAGTGTGTTTCTCTGTGTCAATTCTCTGTGGTTTACTGATTGTAATTGTTCTCGTTTGATCAATAAAACAATCGGTTATTTACGTTTTGATGTCCGATTAGCTAGATCGAGTAGACGATCCGATGCTCACGCATTTTCATGATTCACTTAAATCGATGATCTTTTTAATCATCTATCCACTAAATTTCACCGACTTGAATGATCATTGTGAGGGGTATGATGCTTGTTTGATTAAACCTTGGTGTGCGTTGAACTAGTAAGCAGCGACCTCACCAAGGTTTGGAGCAATTCAACACTCGAATATGATCTGTAAACGAGCCAATACCCTCAAGACAACGTCAAGACAACTTCAAGAACACTCAAGACGACACGCGAGTTGGTTTTAGCCGAGACAACTCAACCGGATTGTTTACCTCAAACGAAGCTTATTTGATTTAATTTTGTTTCACTCCTTGTTGTTGCTATAAATAGAACACTTAGGTTATTTTTAGTAAGGGAGAAGAGAGTAAGCTGCTAAGTGTGTGTTTTCCATGGTGTAATCTTCTTTTCTCTCAACACTTGTAATCTGTTGTTCTTGATATAGCAATAAACATTGAGATTTAAAGATTGTTCTTCGTGTTCTTGGTCTGATTCGTTCGAGCTTCTTGATCGATCCATTTTTCGCACCTGATCAGTCTCGTACTTGTGAGATTCTCGAGTCTGAGTTGGACCTAACAATGCATGTTGATTCTTGATAGATCTGTGTAATATGATCAAGATTGGGTTTTTATGATGGATTAGGGTTAGTTCTACACCTTGCATGTTGCTAATCACTAGAACTATTGATTTATGATCAAGATTGTACCTTTATGTTCAATTAGAGTTAGATTTTCACCATGCATGTTGCTAATCACTAGATCTACTAATTTCATAATCAAGATTGTACCTTTATGTTGAATTAGGGTTAGATCTACACCATGCAGGTTGCTAAACGAAAGATCTATGGATTTCGTGACCAAGTTTGTAACTTTATGTTGCATTAGGGCTAGATCTATGGCATGCATGCTTGCTAATGTTAATGGTAGCAATATCCATACTCAAACTAGGGTTCCCATGTACAAAAATTTAGTCTTGATGATAGATCTTGGTAAATCTTGATAATAGATGTTGTTTTGTGCTTGAATCTTCATTGATGTTGCTATCTCGACTCTAGATCTAGGGTTTGATCATGAAATATTACCATTTAATATTAGATCTAGGGTTGATCATGTTAAAGTTGTATGTATGATGTTGCATGAGATGTGCAAGTGTCTTAGGATAAATATATATTCATTATGTTGACCTTATTTGACTTCCATAAACACACACACACACATATCTATAATATATATAATGCATATTGGAGAGAGAATGTTAAAAGTCTTAAATTTAAGACGCGTACAAACTGTAATGCATTATGTACAAGTCTTGATTGCACAAAAAGTCTTGAAACCCTAGGTATATAAGTTTCTTTTTTCTCATTTTTCATTTCAGTTGCAGCAACCCAGTTTTCTCATTTCTCATTTCAAAAAATCTTGAAACCCTAGGTGTCGAGCAACATCCGCCAACCTCATGTCCTCCCCTCGATTCTGACCACGCCGCTAACCACGCCTCCTGTCCTCCCCGCTCAGGTGCAGCCCTCATCAATCTCAGAGGTACGTTTGAAATCTACCGTCGGATCTTTTTATCGTTGAAGCTCGCCCTAGCTATGGCTCTTCTCCGTTCTAAGCTCCTGAAGAAAAACTTCCGACACCTCTCATCCTCCATCTGCTACCTCCGTTCTGAAGCTCTCAAATGGAAAAACTAGGTACACCTCATTTGTTATATTATCAGTTTATTTATCACAACGCCTCGCTCACGAACTTCAGGCTTGTATATGATTTTTACTAGATTGACATCGGTTTGTGATGATTTATACATCACCAAAGTGGATTTTGCCAAGGAAAATGGTCACCGAAGGGGATTTTGCTGAGGAAAGAATGCCTAGGGTTTCTGAATGTAAGTATACAAAATTTTATTTGAGTACCAGAATTACAACTGTAGGTATTCGATTTGTATTTCAAATAAATTTGATTTGAATTTGCGTAAATCTTCCAATTCTATTTTTTTCTTTTGATAATATCTACATGTTTTGTCCAAATTCAAGTTAAGGCTAGGTATTTTGGAAGCGATTAGAGGTTCACTATGTTCTATTGCAGAGACTGGGTTGTGGTGTAAAATTCTTCTTTCTGTGTCTGCTACATGAGGGCTACATGAGGTGCCTTTCAAAACATGTCTTGTGAATGTTTATGGTACTTAATACTGGTTATTTAGCTATGAAAATTTTTAGAATGGGATGAGGCTATAATGGATCACTTTGTAGAATCAATGGTGATGGTGACCGCTAAACCATATGACTGGTTCATGTTGTAAGTTCATAGTCTCTTATATATGTTATATTTAGATACAATCTAACCACTTGAAACTCCATCTGCAGCCATAGTTGTTTGGGCTTTTACTACGGTTTAAACTTAAAAATGAGCTTGCTGATAACGATATTTTGTTTTTGGTGCTGTAACTTTGTTGCGGTTGTTATCTTCAGTTGATTTTCAAAGGCGAGTTGTTGCAGTTTAGGGACTTACAGGTGCATGACTTCTGTTTCATTAAATCCGAGACAAGATGTGATAAATGCTTTTTCTCCGAGTCAAAACTAACTGAGACCTGGCTTGGCATGCAGAGTCGGAAGGCAGTCCACTGGCTACTTCTTATGCTTTCTGACGTATGTTTTGTTTGACTTTTTATTTAAAAGATTAATCTCTATAAGCTTGCATATTAAACATCATATGTTATTCCTGATAATGAATGACAAAAACTTGGAAGATTATGAAATTTGTTGTAGCAGTAGTGTAACTGCAGGGGTCAGGTAGATCAGTGAGTTGAACAATATATTAAATATATTAGAATCACAGCTCTGCATCAAACTGAATGTCCGTTTTAAAAAAACATTTTTGATGCAGGTTGTAAGTAGGATCAATAATGATCTTTTAAGGGTCAAATGTAACTTTTAATGAAGTTTGGTTTGTTCTTACTTAGGTTTGCGACTGGGACTGAGGTTGCCCAGTTGGCACTGAAGCATCACCAAAACAAAAAGCAGCAACAACTGATAATCGTGTTTGCAGGAGGGTATGTGCTTTTACATATTTTCTTGATATTATGAATACTTTAGGCATCTTTTTCCCTGAATCCCCAAATCGTTCGCTTTTGTATAGAAAGATTTCTTGAACTAATACGAGTGTGTTTGGAACGGTTTGTAGTAGATATTCATGAAAGTATAGTAAATATGACAGATGTGATGCTTTAATATATATATATATATATATAATGAATCTATACTATATTATATTACATAGATTTGAATGTATATTCTGAAGATTTGAAGCACTGGATATTACATTTGAAATTTGCTATTTCTGTTCTAGACTCTATCCTCATTCCTCCAGGTATTTGTTGAAGGCCTGAATTTGACATTTGACATTTGATCTTCGATATTTTGATATATGTTGTTTGAATTTGTTATTTCCGTTCTATCCAATACTCTCTGATTTCTGCTATTACTTGAATTTATTATAGTTATTTGCATGCTTGAATTTGTTAGGCATAAAGGAGGAGCTTATAACATGATTTTGAGAAAAAAGGCACCAAATTAGTAGTTTACTTGGGGCCACCATGGTACAGCATCAGGATGCAATCACCTCCCATTGCAGTTAGTTCATCTTAATGTCGGTGGGAGAATCTTGTTTGTAAGTTGATAAAAATTATGTTCACACTTTTAAAAACGATTTTGCGTCAAAACCAGAAAATTTAATTGGTAACCAGCACACCCTTTAATTTTTCTATCTTTTTTTTAATTATGTTTCAGGTGCTAACTGCCCCATACCTTCATAGCAGTCCAACAACTCTATCTCAGGTGCAGCTGATTGCCTTTTAACTAAATTTAATAGTCTTTCTTTCTCCATTTGACCCAATGTCGATCCATGTTGTATTTAATTAATTGATCATGAGTCAAATTGATAAAATGGAAAGAAGTAGATACAAACAAAACGACTTAAACGGGTCTAACAGGCCCTGATTTTCTTGAATTATATTCGATTGGATATAATCTATTTAATTGTTTTTTTAAGAAGTTACTATTCTGCAATAATATAACTTCTTATCATATTAGTACGTTAATTATGTATAAAATTTGAACCAATGGGCCTTTGGCCAGTGGTAACCTGGGTTGGTTTAATATGGGAGAATAATAACTTTGTAAGGCCGAATATTGTGGTTTGTCCGTGTATGCGATATCATCTAATGCAACTATTTCTTGAATTCAGACTTTATGAAGATAAGAATAATATCATGTGAACCTTTCCTTTTGTTATTCAGATGTGCATATTGACATATTTGGTAAAAATATGCAGTCCTAATTTGTCCCTAAAGAGTATGTAGTCCTAATTTGTCTATAAAAATAAAAGGTTGACATTTATTAATTGATTATTAACCTTTTTTGCAATTGTTTATTCATTAAATATATCGTTTGCAGTAACCAACTATAGAGATGGTGTTAATACTTTGGTTTGGGGTTTGTACAAACTCGCAGATTTATGGTTTGGGTCGTGGCGCTGCACCTACAGCCATTGCGGTTGCTGCTGAGCCAAACAAAGAAGAAAAAGTCGAGGAGAAAGAAGTGTCAAATGATGTAAGCTCTCTTATAACATCTTTGAAATTCAATTATTTATTGATCAATTTTTAGTTTGTTGGTTTGATTTGTGTGTAGTTTGAACATCCTATAGTCAAATAACAAACTCAAATTAATTTTATTAGATTCATACAATTTTATTTTTCTGAGCTTTAATTTCATTAGACACTAATCTGCATTAAAACTGAAAGTTAACAAATTTATGTTAGGTATATAAGGTAATTTTTTTGCTCTTAAACTTGTAATCCTTACAGGTATGTAAGGTAAAATTTCAAGAAACTCCCAAATTTGACAAGCTATATCAGTTCATAAACTCAGATTTCCTCAATAAATCCCAAGGTTTGTATTCTTAACCTATCTTGGATGGCAACAAAGGTACTTTATGTATTTTAACAAAAATATTCCAAGTTATTAAGATACTCTTTATTTATATATTTTTGACTGGGCCTAAAAGCTAATAGTTCATCAGCAAGCTCAGATAGTTCGCTCATTTAGTTGCTCTTACACATGGACCCTTTGAAATATTCAGTAATATCAAGATAAACATTCTTTGATCTTTGTGTGTTTGTTTTTTTTCTTTAGCAAGATTTGGCAACATGAAATCTGTGACCTAAATGGAGAAAGAATGACTTTCTTTGTGATTCAATAATCATGACTGATTTTTTGGTGTGCTTCTATTTTTCATGCTATACAAGCTATAAAAACATGGTTCATAGTTTGTGCTTTGTTTGACACTATTTCATTCATAACGACATGCTTCTTTTATCTGTTCAGTGCAAATCCATTGATGTCTAATGGTTGAATGAAAATTAAAAGAATAATAATTCCATTACCAATACCAAGAATTCTTCTGATGTTGTTCCTGAACCTGTTGTAGGAGAAGGTAATGGCAAATTGATGAACAATCAAGATTCGTACTCTCATTAAATGTTATTTGTACCGCTAATCCTTTACTTATTAAATGTGATTTGTACCCTATTATTTCAGCTGTCCTTGCATAAGAAAAATATAGTAGTTTATAGGTTGTGTTTGGATATGGGATTTGTGCTCTAGCCAGATTCGAGTACTGTTCTTAGTTTTAATAACCAGAGATTTTGTTTTGCAGGTTTTATTAGTTTTTGTTTCTGTTTTGATGGGTTGAAAGCATAGATCTTTACTCACTCATGGTTACTACAGATTGGTATCATTTCATCCTATTGCTAATTTATTATTTGTTAGGCGGGCTTGATCTCAGGGTCTTTTAAGACTGCATCAAAGCTAATACAAAAACTTTAGAAATTTTATTCTTGAATCCAGTTGATATCTTTTCTCCAACGGGTCAAATGGATAAAAGTAGAAGATATAAGCTTAAAACAAAAATTCCTCAATCTTAACATGTGATTCAAAGGGAAGTCCCGAATTGGTGTATTTTATTTTATTTGGCATCTTTGTAGGATTTTTTATACATCAGTATTATGTTACAATTTTTTTCCGTAGTATTAGTTTAAACTTCTGAGCTAGAAATCCTGGACTGGTGTATCATGTCGAGTTCATACTCATGGTTCTAAAAATCTAACTAATTGATCTCTGAGTGAATGTTTGGGTTTTCAATTTTTATTAAGTGGTTATATTTGTTTATGTTATGAAAGAATTATAACATTTCTATTTCAAATATCTTAGCTTACTAATTACGCAACAATTTCTACACCAAAACTAAACAAAGATTATCGTTGCCTGTATCCACTTCTCAATCACCGTCGTTGATGCATTACCGCTTCTGAACCATGATAAGCTAACAACCGTATAAAGCTATCAAGAGAGGATTAATAAACTAACAAAAAACAAGTATAGCATTAGTTGATTGTCGTCGCCGCAATATTACATGGGTTTCCCCCTAACGGATGTACCACATTATAAATTGTCTTCGTGCTACATCACGCTAACGGTAACGAATTTCACGTTGTAAATTTGCACGTCGCCATAATGCTCAAACAAATGCGAAATAACCCGCTATAAACTGTCGCCGCTGCAACGCGCGGGCACCATGCTAGTATATATATATATATATAAAGATATATATATATATATATATATATATCCTTAGAACGTCATGAAAAATAAATGGATAAAATAATTATTTTCCCGTCGTATGTCTTAGTATTTGGATTGACCCACCTTATACATCATGAACGTACGTATTAGTTTAACCAATCACCAATGAGTCGTCAATTCGTTTATGTATGTCGTGTCGTTTTGAGTCATAAACCTTAAGTATTTATTTATTTATTTATTTATTTGTTTCCCCTATCTCGTTCGGTCGTCAAGGTGGTCTCCGGGCTTGACTCTTTCCGCTATCGTTGTGATCTTCTCATATCTTGACTCCTTATCAAGTGAGTATTCATAGCCCTTATTTCTATTAATGTTTTGGGAAGTAACATGTATTATTAAGCAAAATCTTAAATTTTTTATTATTCAAACTACTATGCGATTCTTTGTTGTAAATCTGTGTGTGAAACTTGTTGAAAATTTGTGTGGAAGTCATTAATCGCTAGCTAGTCACTAATCGCTAATCGCATGTGTACCATTAACCATCGAGCCATGAAAACATTTATAGATCTATTGGCTAACAACCCACCTAGCCTGCCTAGTATTTTGCGCTGAGTGATTGCTCCCTTACTGTCTAGGTTTCGTGCACACCACTTATTAACTTGTTGGTCATGATTTGAATAGAAACATTTGACACATGAATTACTTTTTTATTAATCTATATGAATTCACGATACCTATGTTTACTCACCAACTCTTGTAGTTGACTTGTATGTTGTACATGTTGCAGGTAATGCAGTTTGATCTTGTTTGCTTATTAATGCTAGGATTGCATTGGCCTTAGATGAGACCTTATTTAATAAAAAGACTTATTATGTTTCATCATGTTATCTTTTGGATTTATATGTTTGATTGATGTATAAACTATGCTTTTGTTTGAATGCTATGAAATGGGTGATTAAGAATATCGCAATATTAAATTAGTCTTGTGTGCATCTGGACAATCATTGCACCCCGACATATTCCGCCGTTGCTTAGGGTGTGACAGATTGGTATCAAAGCCACGACTATAGGGATCTAGGTTATTAGAACCGACTTTACCTGAACTTATGCCTTAGGTTTCCTACATGAGTGCCTCATGCGTAGTATGCCTATATGCTTTATAGGTCCATTAATTGCTTCTTAATCATGCCTATTTCCAAACGATGCCTCAATTTTTATCGGTCAGCATGCACTTGTACACAAATTACTTAAGGCTTCCTAGCCTCTTTCCTTGGTAGTAGTGACTTACGTGTCACTTAGGAAAAATTGATTTTCTTGATTTTCTGACCCCGTCAGAATTAGGGTTTTAGTGGTAGACATGTATTAACTGGAAGGGTGGAAGCACCGGTAGTTGGTGTCTCTGCCACGAAAAGCGTTGCGCATAAATCCGAATCTTCCAACAGACCCGGACGCTCACCTAGGACGCCCCGATGAGAGCGCCGAAACCTATTAGGCCAATGCATGTCAATCAATAGGATCCTACTCATATTAGTCACGGTTGTAGTTTCCCAATCTGTAAGATCTTTATAGGGTTGGTGGCAACTCAAACATAGCATCCTTAGTAGTTGTGCTCAAATTGGAAATCTTTCACTTTAACTTGCATTTTGTACTTGGACAATTCTCTTGATGTTTATGTTAATCATTCAAGTATTTGATGTTTTGTATTTCATATGTAATGTCATAACTTGTGTTGATCATTGATATTGAGGAAATTTCCCTTATACATTTCTATTGTGATATGAAAGTCTGGATCCATATCCTAAGTCATTTCATGATAATTTACTTGGCTAATGTTAATAATTGAATGTGTCTTCATAATAACAACCCTTAATGGTTAAATATTGATTCTTGACGTTTTACGAGTGTACTTGATGATTTGAACTATTCTTGGCGACCTCACCAAGGTTGGCGACCTCACCAAGTAGCCTTGGCGATGTCAGGATTGTTCTTGGCGATCTCGTCAGTCTGATGACATAATTTTCACTAACTTTAATAACATTCTCTTGATTTCAGTGCTATGACGGTAGGTGCTCTCTCTAGTATAAATAGCAACACCAGAATACCCTAGAATAAGCTTTTTGGACGGTTGTTTTCAAGAGAGAGAGCACCTGTGTGTAAAACCCTAGTGTTGTTGAGTTTCAGACTTGAAATCTAAGGATTTCAACACACAAACAATGTGATTTGATCATAGATTCATTGTTCTTCTTGTTCTTGAGGTTTTTCTCAAAAACTTGAAGAATCACTCATTCAAGTCATCAAATCTAGTTGTTTGTATGATTCCTTAACCATTTTGATCGAAATTTCACAAGGATCTGTTGGAATGCTTAGATTCCATCAATAATCACAATAAATGGGTCAACTTTTTAGTTTTTCAGATTTATGCGAACACAGAGCATACGTGTTGTGCGCTACTTTTCAAAATTAAAGTCTATCTTCCACTGATTTTGAGTCAAAATTGAACATGCACACATGTTAGACTCATGATTTAGGGATGATAGCAACTTGAATCATTCAAAAACATCAAGTATTGAAGATTTAGAGCAAAAACTATGTTCTTGGAAGTTTTTCAGCAAATCACTATTTGATCCGATTTCACATAGATTAAGTGGTTTTTGGAGTTTGTTGTGGTTAACAAATGTGTTCCTAAGCAAATTCCTAAACTGTTAGTGCAATAAGAACTTGATTTCGTAAAATTTGATTTTGACCCAGTGATTATGCTCAAGAACATAGCTGAAAATTTTCTAAGTCTTGTAAATTTTGAAAACTTCAAATTTCTGATTATTTCTTGATTGATTCAAACTAAATAAGCTTCATGATGTTTGTTTTGTAGATATTGAGCAATTAACCTCAATCTTAGCATCTGTTGAAGCAATTTCTGAGATCTCGACCCGTTTGACCCATTAAGCAATTTTGTGAAGAAACACAACTTGTTTCATCATGTCTGAATTCAACTATGGAAACCAAATGTTTCAAGGGCATAATAGGCCTCCAAAACTACTCGGGGCCACCAACTATGATGACTGGAAAAAGAAATTTCAGTGTCACCCCGAGTATCTGGATTATGACCTATTGACATCTGTGAAGAGTGGTCCTAAGGTGTTCTATGTGGATACAGTGCCTGTAGCTGGTGCTGATCAACCTCCTGCTCAGAGACGTATGATAAAGAAAGTTGAGGACTACTCACCAGCTGAACATAATCAAATGAAGGTTGACAAACGTGCTCTCGGGTGTATAAAAATGGCATTGTCTGATGACATTGGCTTCCACTTCACTGAAGCAACCTCTGCTCATGAAATCTGGGTTGCACTTGAGAAAAAGTATGAGGGAAACATTGAGAGCAAAGAAAGGAGACTGGACTCTCTCAAACTGCGATACACATCTTTTGCTCACACTGCTGGAGACTCATTTGAGACTCATGTGACAAAATTCTGCAGACTTATCTGTGAACTGCAAAATAATCAGATCCGACCTGAGATGCCAGCCATATCTAAGAAGATTCTGAAGTCACTTCCTCGATACTTTGCTCCATATGTTATCTACCTGCTTGAAAGCAGTGATTTAGCCACTAGTGACTACATGGATCTCATTGACAAAGTCAGAGACTATGAAATTGCAGCTATTGAAAGAGAGGGAAATTATGGGGAAAGTTACAAATAATAGTTCCACCCAGATTGCCCCAAATGCTGCTTTCATTGCTCCAAATGAGACTGACTTGGAATTTCCTTACTTTGCTGATGGGTCCTGTTCCTCTGTTCAAGCATCTGCTAAGTTCCTGTTCAACAACCTGTTTGTCAAGCTGCCTTCGTTGCTCAACAGCCTGTCTCACCAGTAATTCAGTCACCGACTACATACCAATCTGGACCTTCAACTGTTGGATTAACTGACAAAGACTAGGAGTTGTGTAATGCACTTGTGGCATGCCTTGCTTCCCAGATGTCAGGAAGTATTGAAAGTATGTCTTTGTGCCAAGAAGACTTAGACCAAATTCCTGCTGATGATCTTGAAGAAATGGATATCAAGTGGCAACTTGGTATGATTGCTTCCCGCACAAGAAAGTTTTTCAAGAAAAACTGGGAGAAAAGTGTTCCAGTCACAACCTAGTGCTACTATTGGCTTTGATAAATCCAAGGCACAGTGCTACATTTGTCAAGGTTTGGGTCACTTTGCACGTGAGTGTAAGAAGCCAAAACTGAGACAGATCCCTGTGTCGTTTGGTGCAAACAAGAATTCTAATCAAAATCAGGGCAACTATTCATACCAGAAGTCACAATGCTGGCTCATCTCACTAGGGTCTTGTTCCAACAATGGTAAGCGTGCTGACAACCCAAAAAGGCACTCGTGTCACTGAGTGATCCGAACTACACGTGGTCCAATCAGACTCAACCATCGGTAAATGTTGATTATGCACTATTGGGTGAACTCATCTGATGAGTCCAAGATTGAGGAAGACTCCTTCTTTGATCCACTTTATCCCACCGACTTTGCACTGATGGCTGATGTGGATGTAATCTCTGAAGATGCTGCTCTTGTGTCTAACACTGCTGATGGTACTTCTAAATATGAATCTGATGCTGATGAAAAGTCGATTAACCGTCAGAAGGATCTCATTCCCGATACAGTAAAATCCAAATTATGCTCAGAGTCCTGTATAGAGGAAGTTGCTCGGTATCGCCTTTACAACGAAGAGTTGGTTGAAAAGGCGATAACGAATGAGTGTCTTTTCAAGTCAATGCAAGCTAAGGAACTGGATTTCCTGGACAAAATAAAGTCCTTGCAGGATGATATAGAGGTCATGAAACATGATGAAGTGGCTCTTCATACTCAGTTAGAGGATTTAGTGACTCGTTACTCATCCCTGAGCAAGAACTGTGTCCTAGCTCGGGAAATTACTGACTTAATGAAACTTAATACCTCTAACTTGGCAGGTGATGTGGCTAAGGACATTTTCAAACGTGTTCAAAGTGGTTTGGGTATAACCAGGGAAATTGATGATGTTGTAGTTGAGCATCCTCTCAGTCATAATTATTTTCCAATACCTGAACTAACTAAAATAAACTCCCGAAGCCACATAAGGTTTTTGAATAATGAGTAAGTTCCTAGCAAGTCAGAAATTCAGCAAATGGAAGACAAATTGTCTGGCTATTAAAGTGGCTCGAGTCTTCCATCTATTGAAACTGCACTGAAAATAAATGATTTTGAATCCAACTCATTTCAATCAGTCGATACTGGTCTATCTGAGGATACGGTCAGGCAGAAGGCAGAATCTGAGTTCTTAAAATTAATAACCAATAATGAGATAACATCTCAATCTTCAGTCTTTAGCGAATCTCAATCTTCAGTCTTTAGTAAAACTCAAGTAATGTTTAAAGAAGAATCTGTTTCGAAGAGACCTAAAGCTTCGAAGAAGCAAAAGCCCAAAGCTAAAACTGTTAACTCAGATTCTGGCCATACTGATTTTTCAAGTGAACTGGCTTCTGTTGCACTTAATAAACTGAATTTGGGTGATGGTAAACCCAAGGGTAACACACAACACTTTTTCATAATCCCTGATGGTAAGGTGATTTCCTCGGCTCCTGCACCTGTGATGATCCCACCTCAAGTTACTCCGATGTCTTCCATAAAAATGCTTAAGTCATGCAATACCATTCCATCAAACTCTCAAGATGTCGCGAGCACCTCAAAACCCGTCAAGAAGCCTGCAAAGAGTAAGAAGAATGAACTTTCAACTGAAAATGATGTTTCTACTAAGAAGACTGTGGTATCTCATCCACATGCTGCTGAACCAGTTATTGATGTACCTGTGAACTTGGGAGGAAATAAAGGTGATGGTTCATGTCACACCCCGGTAATCATTGTGTCGGGTGCGAACGAGATGGATCATAGTCAAGATTACATAGAACGACCTCTGGATGATTCAACAACTAGAGCCGTTTAAAAAGTTATGTTAATTCAAAATATGGAGTTTCATTCAAAGTTGCAGCGGAAATAGTAGTGAAAGTATATTTGTCTTAATTGTTACAAAAACAATTATATTTCAAAAGATTTGAGAACATGACACCGTTAGGTGTTATGCAATGAAATCTCCAAAAGGGCAGCTCAGTTTGACCATGACTCCAGAATAAGAAAATGCAGGTCCTAAATGTTATGATGTCCTGAATGCAGCACGATCAATCACCTGAGAATTCATATACTAAAACGAGTCAACATAAAGTTGGTGAGTTCACAGGTTTAGATAGCATGCAAGTAAAGTTTGATAAGCAGAGTTTGATATAATCATTCCATCGTTTGACAATTTGTTTAGATACTGTTTTATAAATTACCATGAACCTTGAATTCCAAAACTAACTGACTACCCACTCATGATACTATGTCCAACAGTACCGCATGGCCAATTATAACTGTATGTACCCTTTTGACTATTAACACGGAGTCAGGATTGGAGCTACCAATCAGAGCAGGGGCGTTAACCCGATAGATCTATCCACGAGTCATCGTTTCTGTTTGTAAATTAATCGGATTCAACTAATAGTGGGGTTTCATCATAACATGAACAAGCATGATACAATATGATTTGGACTAGAAAAGATCATGTAATCAATAAGGTAACAAGTAATCTATTTGTCAGGCAATGATTTATGTTTGTAATGAATTCTCCCCCAAGTATTAAAACAGTTAAATGAAAGGGGCCGTGAAAACTCACCTGAATACAAGTAATTCAGTAAGGTAGGAAAGTAAGCAGTCCTATACAATGTTACAAGACAACTTAGAATATAGAAATTGGGTTGACATCTAAGTCACTCCAATTTGGTTGGTCAAGTCTTGGTGTTAGGGTAACCCGTTAATGTGATATGACATTGTTGACCTTAAGGAAATATTTATTGCAAATAAATATTTATTACTTGATAATCAAAATATTAATTATATCCATGATGAATATTAGTTTAGAAATAGTTTATACTTCCAAGTGATTATCATATGAGTCCATAAGACTTTTAAAGGAGGAAATGACAGTTTTAGGTCAAAATGTGCTTTTTGCCGGTTTTAGCCGTATTTCACGGCTTTTCCAAAAATGACTATAGCAATTGACCAAATTGATAAATAAAAATTTATTTTCATCATAAAGGTCATAGGAAATCAGAATGTACAAGTTCAAGGGTTCGCTTTCCTAGTTTTGTCGGTTTTGCCGGTATGTGTTCGATTTACCCGTTTTGATCCTGTGACTCGTTCTAAGGCCTTGTAAACTACCAAAACACTTTGTAAACTTATTATAAGTCATCTAAAGTCCTTAAAGGTGTTCAAGATCAGTTGTAACTTTTGTTTACATATCTGTACAAAAATGGGTTTTCCGGGCCCGTAAAGTGTCCGTTTTTGGTCCCGTTTCCCCCCAAATTTAGCTATTTTTAAAAGGGATCTTGTACTAAGGTTTTTAAGACTAAAGACATATTTTAAAATCACTTTAGGAGGGGTCAAATTTTCTGACCTAAATTTGCCCTAATTTATCTATAGTTTCCATAACCTTCTAACATGTTAAAAATTTCGGACCTAGGGTTCCAAGAGTCATAAATTTCGGATCTAGAGGTTTGTTCATAAAACCAAGGCATATCACACACATACTAGCATATCAACATATGTTTTTTTTTCTATAGATCTATATAATGTAACATACGAGGGGTTCAAAATACATGAAATCACTAGTAAAAACACATGATATACTAGATCTAACATGAACTTAAACAAAGTTTTAGGTTACTAGAAACATAGAAGAAAATGCATGTCAAAAGTTACCATTTTTAAACCAAGACTTGAGGTTGGAGTTCTAGATGGAAAATACAACTAGTTAACATGATTAACTAGAGAAAAACTAAGAAAGGGAGGTCTACTAACTTGAGAAAACCGAAAATGAGGATGATGGAGGCTTGATCTTGCTTCCTTGTTGTTCCTAGTAGCTTGATCTTCAAGTGTTCTTGAGGTTTGTTGAAGAAGAGCTAGAGAGAGAGTAGACGGTTGGAGAAAGAGGGAGAGAATGTGTGTGTGTGTGTTCTCTTGTGGAAATGGATGGGAGTATTAGGGTTTCCACTTTAAGTATGTATATATATGGTTTCTTAAAAGGGGAGAAAGAAAGGAAAGAAAAGAAGTAAGAAAGGGGGGGGGGGGTGGCGGTTTGGGTTCAAAACCGTGAGGGAGGGAGAGGCCAAGGGGGGGGGGGGGCGGGGGGGGGGTTCATGGAGCAAGGATGGAGGAGGAGGAAAGTCAAGGGGAATCTTGGTGGTACATGTAGGGTGGTGTAAGGGTTTTCTAGGGTGGCTACTTGATGATGATGTTCTAGTAAGGTACACATGAATAGTGGATGGCTTAATTAGTAGGAGATTAGTAGTAGGTTAAGATAAAGGTGGTGGATTACTACTAATGTTGGTTACTAATTGTCGGGTGTCGGGTTTTGATCACGAAAGACAATATGATCAAAGGTGACAATTGAATTTGATCATGCATGGAAATGAATATGCATGGAGGATAATAAATCATAGTTGGGAAAAATAAGGGATACAAGTCTTGTTTAAATATAGTTGGTGTTAAATGGTGAAAAACGTTGACGTTAAATGTTTATATAAAAACCTAATGGTTTTTCGTTATAAAAATATTAAACATTTAAAGAGTTTACTACTTGACGTAGTTGATAAATAAATAAATAAACTCAAGCGTTCATTGGATATTTTTACGTCGAAGTAACATTACGAACTTTGCTTGTAATTAAATTACTACAAAAGTGACAAGAAACTATAAAAACTCTTTTTATATTAGAATACATATATTGTTGTGAAATGTTTCTTATTATTGAAGTTCCACCGATCATATATATAATGTTCTTGTTTTTAAGGTCGATTGTCGAGATATTAAATTAGGGTTACACCAAGACTAACGGATAGATGCATATTACGTTATCTACGTTGACTTAAAACACAGATTTATGCACACAGAAACAGTTAATTACACGTATTATCATATGATTTGACTTAGGAAACTTATGGGTTGTCACATTCTCCCCTGGTTGAAGGAATTTCGTCCCAAAATTCAGACTGCGCCGTCTACCGGAGCTGGGTTGGGAAAAAGGTGCGGGTACTTGGCTTTGAACCTATCTTCACGTTCCCAAGTGTACTCGGATCCGCTTCGGGGGTTCCATCGAACCTTAACGATGGGGATTCGACTTCGTTTCAGCTTCTTGACCTCGCGGTCGACAATTTTAGCAGGTTCTTCCACGAAGTGAAGGGTTTCGTCAACTTGAATTTCATCGAGGGGAATGACGAGCGATTCGTCGGCAAGGCACTTCTTCAAGTTACAGAGGTGGAATACGTCGTGTACACTACTAAGTTCGGTTGGTAGTTGTAGTCTATAAGCTACTGGTCCGATCTTCTCGAGGATCTGGAATTGACCAATATATCGGGGGTTTAGCTTACCACGTTTGCCAAAGCGGATGACACCTTTCCACGGGGCAACCTTTAGAAGGACTTTATCACCGACTTCGAATGATATGGGTTTCCGTCAGACGTTGGCGTAGCTCTTTTGACGATCGCGGACGACTTTTAAGCGGTTTCGAATCTGCGAGACCCTTTCGGTGGTCTCGATTACTAGTTCTGGACCGGTAATTTGGCTGTCTCCGACTTCAAACCAACAGATGGGTGATCGGTACTTTCGACCATAAAGTGCCTCAAATGGGGCTGCTTGAATACTAGTGTGATAACTGTTGTTGTATGAGAACTCGCATAAGGGCAAGTGTTCATCCCAGTTTTTACCAAAATCGATTGCGCAGGCATGCAACATGTCTTCTAGAGTCTGGATTGTTCGTTCACTCTGGCCATCGGTCTAGGGATGGTACGCAGTACTCATGTCAAGTTGAGTACCCAGATCTTCATGCAACGATTTCCAAAAGTTAGACGTGAAGCGACTATCTCTATCAGAGATGATTGAGACAGGAGTCCCATGGCGGGAAAATATCTCTTTCATGTAGAGGGTGGTTAGTCGTTCCATGGAGTCCTTTTCTTTCATGGGCAGGAAGTGAGCTGATTTCGTTAAACGGTCGATGATAACCCAAATAGTATCGTTACCATTTCGGCTCTTCGGTAGCTTGGTGATGAAATCCATCGCGATACGTTCCCATTTCCACTCGGGGATTATCGGTTGGACAAGCAAACCGGATGGTTTCTGGTATTCGGCTTTAACTTTGGCTCACGTTAGACACTTACCGACGTAAGTGGCAACTTCCATCTTCATGTTGGGCCACCAGTAAAGTTCTTTCAGTCCGTGGTACATCTTGTCAGCACCAGGGTGGATTGAGTACTTGGATTTGTGAGCTTCGTTCATGATTAAATTTCGGAGGTCCCCGTACATAGGTACCCAAAGTCTATTCATGAAGTATCTGGCGCCGTCAGGTTTAATCTCGAATTGACGGTCCATACCTCGTAGACCTTCGTTTCCGACATTCTCTTCATTAAGAGCTTCCAGTTGGGCGTCACGAATCTTGGAGGGTAGTCCGGTGTGGATGGTCAATGCCAGTGATCTGACACGAAGTGACTTCACACGATCCTTACGGCTCAAGGCATCAGCTACAACGTTTGCCTTTCCAGGATGATACAGGATTTTGCATTCGTAATCGCTGAGCAATTCGACCCATCTTCGTTGCCTCATATTCAACTCTTTTTGGTTTAAGATATGCTGGAGGATTTTGTGGTCGGTGAAGACCTTGCATTCCGTGCCATATAGGTAATGTCTCCATATCTTGAGTGCGAACACTACGGCTCCGAGTTCTAGGTCGTGAGTAGTGTAGTTCTTTTCGTGAACTTTCAATTGACGCGAGGCATAACCTATGACCCTGTCGCGTTGCATAAGCACACATCCAAGGCCTTGATGAGATGCGTCACAGTAAACGCAGAAGTCGCGGTTGCCTTCAGGTAAGGCCAGGATGGGAGCGTCACATAGCTTCTGCTTCAACATTTGAAAAGCTTCTTCAGTCTTATCATCCCAGATGAACTTCTTCTCCTTCTGAGTCAGAGTGGTCAGGGGCTTGGCTATCTTGCAGAAGTTCTCGATGTACCTACGTAATAGCCAGCAAGACCAAGGAATTGTCGTATTTCAGACGGAGTGGTTGGAGGGCTCCAATTTTTGATTGCCTCGATTTTTGCGGGGTCAACATGAATTCAACGATCGTTGATCACGTGGCCTAAAAAATGTACCTCTCTGATCAAAATTCACACTTTGAGAATTTGGCGTACAGTTTCTCCTTTCGAAGCAATTCTAGGATGAGTTTGAGATGTTGTTCGTGTTCTTTCTTACTACGGGAGTAGATCAGAATGTCGTCGATGAACACGATAACGAACTTGTCGAGATAGGGTTTACATACGCGATTCATGAGGTCCATGAATACGGCAGGCGCATTGGTTAACCCGAAGGGCATAACTAGGAACTCGTAGTGGCCGTAACGAGTCCTAAAACAGTTTTAGCGACATCTTCATCTCAAACCTTCAGTTGATGGTAACCGGAGCGTAATTCGATCTTAGAATAGAAGCTTGATCCTTGGAGTTGGTCAAACAAGTCGTCGATCCTTGGAAGAGGATACCGGTTCTTCACCGTTAACTTGTTCAGTTCTCGGTAGTCGATACACATACGGAATGATCCGTCCTTCTTCTTGACGAATAGGACAGAGGCTCCCCAGGGTGAGAAGCTCGGTCTGATGAGTCCTCTAGAATGTCTTGTAATTCATTCGATAACTCCTTCATTTCGAATGGAGCTAGACGGTACGGTGATTGGGCAACTGGTGCGGCTCCAGGAACCAAATCGATATGAAATTCTACCTGTCGAGGTGGAGGTAAACCAGGTAGATCGGATGGAAACACGTCAGCGAAATCCCGAACGATTGGAACGTCTTCGATCTTCTTCTCCTTGGATTTCTTGGAGGATACATGTGCTAGAAGGGCAGGGTAACCTTTCGGAGGTATTTCTGAGCCTTCATGCACGAAATGATATGGAGCTTTGTGTTGATAAGATCTCCTTGAATGGTCAAGATTTCGTTGTAAGTCAGGGGAATCTTGACTTGCTTCTCACGGCAAACTATTTCTGCACGATTAGCGGATAGCCAATCCATTCCAACTACTACATCAAAGCTCTCGAGATGGACGGGTAGGAGGTCTATGCGGAACTTATGTCCTAGGAGGTCTAATGAACAATCTTGCAGCATTTCGCGCGCTTCTATTTGTTTACCATTGGCCAATTCGATTATATACTTAGTGTCTAATTTCGTACGGGTGATATTAAAGATAGAGCTAAAATCACTAGACACGAAGCTTTTATCGGCACCGGTGTCAAATAAAACGGATGCATAATGTTTGTTTAACAGAAACGTACCCGTAACGGTGTGCGGGTCTTGTCGTGCTTCAGACGCAATTTAGCACGAACGCTCTTCCACGTGCAGCTTCAGTTCCTGGTTTCTTCAGCTTGGGACAATCGCTTTTGAAGTGACCAGGGTTCCCACATTCGTAACAGGTGTTAGTGGTCTGAACTTTATTCGTGCGACTCGGACAGTCTCGATAGATGTGACCTTTAGCTTTGCAATTCTTGCAGTAAATGTTACTGCAGTCAAGAGTGTGGTGCAAGTTACACTTGTTACACAGGGGCAGGTTGCCGGTGTAACCATTTCTCTTTGCATTCAGCGGTAGGTGCAACAGCTGCGTAAACCTTGATGGCTTTTGGAACTTCAGCAGCAGGAGTCTCTGCAGGTTTCTTCTTCTTCCAATCATGTCCATGTTTGCGCTTGTGGTCAGGTTTGACGTTCCCAGAGGAGACGGGTGGGTTAACAGCAGTCTTAACTTCAGAGGCTTTCTTAGCGAATGACGCACCTTGGCGGGCAGCTTGGTAGGTCAAGCTGTGGGCCAAACGTACGACACTCTGGAGGGTAGCAGGGTTAGATGATATGACATTTCCCTGGATGAGAGGGGAAAGCCCCCAGATGTACCTCTCTATCTTCTTGTACAGAGGGGTAACCATAGTGGAGCACAGGTGTGCTAGTTCATGGAAACGTCTCGTGTATCCAGCTATGTCGGCACCAACCATGGTGAGATTCCAGAATTCGACTTCTAGGCGTTGCAGTTCTTCTCGCGGGTAGTACTCATCTCTCATGAGCACCTTTAGATCTTCCCAAGACATAGAGTAGGCAAGATCCTGTCCCAAACTTTCAGCATAGGAGTTCCACCAGGTTAGCACGCCTTCGCTGAAGACGCAAGTGGCGTACTTGACTTTGTATTCATCTGGACAGTTGCACATACGATAGACGGATTCAGTTTTCTGGAACCATCGGATCAGTCCGACAGCACCTTCAGTGCCTTTGAAGTGGGTGGGTTTGCAGTTCATGAAGTCTTTATAGCTACAGTCTCGAGTACCTGTAACGAGAGATCAAGGGCTTCTTGAAAACAATTCTTCGTAATTGTTACCTGTTGATCTTCAATCAAATCGTGGGTTTGTCTTACCGATAGGCGAGCGACGTCCGTCAGAGGCAGGGGAACGTTCTGCGTTAGCTGCAGCAAGGGCTTCAGTCACACGCTGGAGTACTAACTCTTCAATTTCAGCAGCACTCATAGGCGGCGGTGGAGGCGGAGGAGGAGGAGGAGGGTTAGCTCTCGTAGCACGTCTAGGCATGATTCTAATTTCACATGGGCAAAATAAGAGTAAGGCAATCATAATAACAACCATACATATCACGACATACATCAATCATACACATACAAGAAGAAATATAACATCACAACACAACCATAATAGCGAATTAGAACATACATCATAACATCCAAACCGTGACTGAAAACAATTCATACAAGACAACATTGTTTTGGTGGATAACATGATTCCACAATAGTACAAGTTACATCACATTACAAAAGTAGGGGTAAAACAGATCCCCAATATGTCAATACTGCCAATATCATGGGTGCTGAAGTAATGCTAAAATCTCTCCAACCTGTGTGATGACCGAGAGCGTCAGAAGGCGGACGTCGTTGAAACCCACAAGTGATGGTGTGTTGGCGGCAAGGGCTTCCACAGCAGCGAGGGCGGCGCCGGCAACTCCGTTGATGTCTCCAAGAAGCGTGTGCAGAGTGACAAAGCTCTGGACATAAGAACCAGTGAGACTCTCGAGCTCAGAAATACGAATCTCCAGGGCAGCTATGGGGGTAGGTGGAAGCTGAATGATGGACTGGAGGCGGTGAATCTCAGCATCACGGCGAGCAATGCCATCGAAGAGGGAGGAAATCAGAACGTCTATGGCAATACCATGAACAAGGGTGGGTGGAAAATCAGCCTCAGCGGGTGCAACGGGTGCTACGGGGGTAACAGGTGCAGTGGGGGTGACCGGAACAGAAGGGGTAACCGGAACAGAAGGGGTAACCGGAACAGAAGGGGTAACCGGAACAGAAGGGGTAACCGGAACAGAAGGGGTAACCGGAACAGATGGGGTAACCGGAACAGAAGGGGTAACCGGAACATAAGGGGTAACCGGAGCGACAGGAGTGACTCTAGCGGATGCAGCAGATGACGTCTCGCCAAACTCGTAGGTGCTATCATCAAAATGTACTCGCTTCTTTAAGGGAAGCGAGGGCGAGTCGGTAGGTGCAAGGGTAGGCTCTGGGGTACGTGATCTCTTGCGGGGTGATCCCACACGAGAGGCAAGGCGAATCCCACGAGTGGGGTGGCGAAAGACGGACTTCCGCGCGGTGTACATGCTGAGAGGTCCAGAGGGAATAGTCCTATACGGGCGAAAAGACGGGGCACGCACAGGAGAGGCAGCACGAGATGAGCTCAAAGTGACCGTAATGGAGTCTCCATCATCGAGAGGTTCATCAGCAGTGATATCTACGTCATAAAATGGTGGCTCATCCGGATCTTCCTCGGAGTCTGTCTCCTCATTGTCCGTGACACGGTCGAGCACGCTAGTAGGTGAGGTCGGCGTGACAGTGGGTGGAGATGCTGGAGCTGGCGGAGGTGGTATCGTCTCCATCTCAACTTCTGAGTCCGAAGATAGCTCAACAGGGTTTGACATGCTGTGACAAAGTTTCCAAGTCATAATAATAGTCTTACGTTAGTGTAATTATAACCATTAAGAGATGCAATGAGTAAGGCATGTATGTAATGCAAGCAAGTAATGCATGGGATGGGGCTAGCAGAGCGTTAGGCTATAGACTAAGTTCTAGTATGCAACCTAGTTCTCTATAACCTTGGCTCTGATACCAATCTATCACACCCCGGTAATTATTGTGTCGGGTGCGAACGAAATGGATCATAGTCAAGATTACATAGAACGACCTCTGGATGATTCAACAACTTGAGCCGTTTAAAAAGTTAAGTTAATTCAAAATATGGAATTTCATTCAAAGTTGCAGCGGAAATAGTAGTGAAAGTATATTTGTCTTAATTGTTACAAAAACAATTATATTTCAAAAGATTTGAGAACATGACACCGTTAGGTGTTATGCAATGAAATCTCCAAAAGGGTAGCTCAGTTTGACCATGACTCCAAAAGGTCCTAAATGTTATGATGTCCTGAATGCAGCACGATCAATCACCTGAGAATTCATATACTAAAACGAGTCAACATAAAGTTGGTGAGTTCACAGGTTTAGATAGCATGCAAGTAAAGTTTGATAAGCAGAGTTTGATATAATCATTCCGTCGTTTGACAATTTGTTTAGATACTGTTTTATAAATTACCATGAACCTTGAATTCCGAAACTAACTGATTACCCACTCATGATACTATGTCCAACAGTACCGCATGGCCAATTATAATTGTATGTACCCTTTTGACTATTAACATGGAGTCAGGATTGGAGCTACCAATCAGAGCAGGGGCGTTAACCCGATAGATCTATCCACGAGTCATCGTTTCTGTTTGTAAATTAATCGGATTCAACTAATAGTGGGGTTTCATCATAACATGAACAAGCATGATACAATATGATTTGGACTAGAAAAGATCATGTAATCAATGAGGTAACAAGTAATCTATTTGTCAGGCAATGATTTATGTTTGTAATGAATTCTCCCCCAAGTATTAAAACAGTTAAATGAAAGGGGCCGTGAAAACTCACCTGAATACAAGTAATTCAGTAAGGTAGGCAAGTAAGCAGTCCTATACAATGTTACAAGACAACTTAGAATATAGAAATTGGGTTGACATCTAAGTCACTCCAATTTGGTTGGTCAAGTCTTGGTGTTAGGGTAACTCGTTAATGTAATATGACATTGTTGACCTTAAGGAAATATTTACTGCAAATAAATATTTATTACTTGATAATCAAAATATTAATTATATCCATGATGAATATTAGTTTAGAAATAGTTTATACTTCCAAGTGATTATCATATGAGTCCATAAGACTTTTAAAGGAGGAAACGACAGTTTTAGGTCAAAACGTGCTTTTTGCCGGTTTTAGCCGTACTTCACGGCTTTTCCAAAAATGACTATAGCAATTGACCAAATTGATAAATAAACATTTATTTTCATCATAAAGGTCATAGGAAATCAGAATGTACAAGTTCAAGGGTTCGCTTTCCTAGTTTTGTCGGTTTTGCCGGTATGTGTTCGATTTAGCCGGTTTTGATCCTGTGACTCGTTCTAAGGCCTTGTAAACTACCAAAACACTTTGTAAACTTATTATAAGTCATCTAAAGTCCTTAAAGGTGTTCAAGATCAGTTGTAACTTTTGTTTACATATCTGTACAAAAATGGGTTTTCCAGGCCCGTAAAGTGTCCGTTTTTGGTCCCGTTTTCCCCCAAATTTAGCTATTTTCAAAAGGGATATTGTACTAGGGTTTTTAAGACTAAAGAAATATTTTAAAATCACTTTAGGAGGGGTCAAAGTGTCTGACCTAAATTTTCACTAATTTATCTATAGTTTCCGAATCTCTTTAGTAGGTTATTTTTATAGATTTAGCCGTCCAAACATATCAATAAGTCATATGGTGCTATCCATAACCTTCTAACATGTTAAAAATTTCGGACCTAGGGTTCCAAGAGTCATAAGTTTCGGATCTAGAGGTTTGTTCATAAAACCAAGGCATATCACACACATACTAGCATATCAACATATGTTTTTTTCTATAGATCTATATAATGTAACATACGAGGGGTTCAAAATACATGAAATCACTAGTAAAAACACATGATATACTAGATCTAACATGAACTTAAACAAAGTTTTAGGTTACTAGAAACATAGAAGAAAATGCATGTCAAAAGTTACCATTTTTAAACCAAGACTTGAGGTTGGAGTTCTAGATGGAAAATACAACTAGTTAACATGATTAACTAGAGAAAAACTAAGATAAGGATGTCTACTAACTTGAGAAAACCGAAAATGAGGATGATGGAGGCTTGATCTTGCTTCCTTGTTGTTCCTAGTAGCATGATCTTCAAGTGTTCTTGAGGTTTGTTGAAGAAGAGCTAGAGAGAGAGTAGAGAGAGAGAGATAGCGACGGTTGGAGAAAGAGGGAGAGAATGTGTGTGTGTGTTCTCTTGTGGAAATGGATGGGAGTATTAGGGTTTCCACTTTAAGTATGTATATATATGGTTTCTTAAAAAGGGAGAAAGAAAGGAAAGAAAAGAAGTAAGGGAGGGGGTGGCGGTTTGGGTTCAAAACCGTGTGGGAGGGAGAGGCCAAGGGGGGGGGGGGGGTGGTTCATGGAGCAAGGATGGAGGAGGAGGAAAGTCAAGGGGAATCTTGGTGGTACATGTAGGGTGGTGTAAGGGTTTTCTAGGGTGGCTACTTGATGATGATGTTCTAGTAAGGTACACATGAATAGTGCATGGCTTAATTAGTAGGAGATTAGTAGTAGGTTAAGATAAAGGTGGTGGATTACTACTAATGTTGGTTACTAATTGTCGGGTGTCGGGTTTTGATCACGAAAGACAATATGATCAAAGGTGACAATTGAATTTGATCATGCATGGAAATGAATATGCATGGAGGATAATAAATCATAGTTGGGAAAAATAAGGGATACAAGTCTTGTTTAAATATAGTTGGTGTTAAATGGTGAAAAACGTTGACGTTAAATGTTTATATAAAAACCTAATGGTTTTTCGTTATAAAAATATTAAACATTTAAAGAGTTTACTACTTGACGTAGTTGATAAATAAATAAATAAACTCAAGCGTTCATTGGATATTTTTACGTCGAAGTAACATTACGAACTTTGCTTGTAATTAAATTACTACAAAAGTGACAAGAAACTATAAAAACTCTTTTTATATTAGAATACATATATTGTTGTGAAATGTTTCTTATTATTGAAGTTCCACCGATCATATATATAATGTTCTTGTTTTTAAGGTCGATTGTCGAGATATTAAATTAGGGTTACACCAAGACTAACGGATAGATGCATATTACGTTATCTACGTTGACTTAAAACACAGATTTATGCACACAGAAACAGTTAATTACACGTATTATCACAAGTGGGTCGACCCGCGCTTCGCGGCGGAGTCGGACCGTTTTTAAGAATCCGTTAGCCAAACCATAAGAGATACGGGTTGTGCCAAAACCTGTTTCGTAAGTAAAATCTCATTACAAACCTAAGATGATGAAAGTAGGGAAGGCAGTATGCCAGTATTGCAAGAAAAATAAAGTAATAAAACTACAACCAACATAAAAAAAAATATAAACACTAACACTAAATCAAATGAAGAAACAAACATACATACTTATTTTCCAAAGGGCTATAAATTGATGGCATGTGTTTAAATTGAATAGACTATAAATTATCTAACTTGCCATAACTCTCTCAACCCAATATCCCCACATCCTATTTACCAACATAGAAGAACAAAGTAAAGTGTATGTTATAGCTTATACAGAAAGTCAATGCACCGTAAAACCTGTAAAAAGAGAGAATTAATTTAGGTTTTGCATCATACTTCAAGAATTGCCACAAACATACAACATGACAGCATGCAGTATTTATACCAAACTGCATGTTCTCTGATGACCCAAATAGCTATAACACTTGTATATTTTACTATCAGTAAAGTAAGCCATAATGGGTTAGAACATATTGAATATCACTTGTATATTTTACTATCAGTAAAGTAAGCCATAATGGGTTAGAACGACCCGCGCTTCGCGACGGAGCCAGACCCATTTGCAAAGTCTGTTACGGATACATGAGCGATATGTGCGGGTGCCAATGTGTTTCATGTGTATCGTGGTGTAGCGCTGACATTTTTAATCGGCCTAATGTTATTAAGAAAACATACGTATGGTCCGTTTAAGACCCCAATATATATATATATATATATATATATATATATATATATATATATAGGGTTAGGTTCAAATGAGAATTTTTTGTTTTGAGAACTTTTGAGAACTAAATCTCAACCACAAATTTCAGGGGAGAACCACTACAATTCATGGGAGGGTGGATACATGTAATAAACTTGTGGCTCAAATTAGTTCTTTTTAGTTCTCAAATCAAATTGGTTCTCAAATGATCCTCTTCCTATATATATATATATATATATATATATATATATATATATATATAATGGTCATCAGGCATTTATAAGCCTACTTGTACATGAAAGGAGCCCTTGCATCAATGATATGGAATTTGGCGTTCACCTTTAAATGCCATGTGTAAATTGACAATGATAGGCTAAATGGTTATCACAAACATAACCAAGGAACTTCCTGTATTTCTTGCAATTGAAAAATATTATGTAATGGCCCTAACACCACTAAGTCACCCATAAGAGTTGTAACCCTCCTGTGTGCTATGAATAAAGTCTCACATAATGGGTCCAGAAGATGTGGAATATATACTCTATCCATACCACATTTAACACAAATTGTTTGATAAAAACTGCAGCACTATATAAGGTACAATATTATAAACCCTAACTGGTTAAACCTAGATTATTTTAAATATGTTTGTAGAAGACATTTTACACATGCCATTAAAG